>VXBP01002724.1:172503-206745 GCA_013400115.1 Rhinopomastus cyanomelas | reverse complement strand
GGGGGCCGGGCCCTCCGCGCCGGGGAAGGGCGGGGGCAGACTCGGAAAGTTCCTGCCGCGGCGGGAGCGGCGACGCCGCCGCCGGACCCCGGGAGGGGCCCCGGCCCGGGGCATCCCCGCCGCGATGGGGGGGCAGCTCCGCCCTGGCGCGGGGGGAGCCCCGGGGCGTGGGGGCTGCGGGCTCCGGCCACATCATCTCCGCAGGGGCGCGATGCCCAGCGGGGATTTAAACCGGGTCGGCTCCTGCCCGGGGAGGTGCCCGGCGGCGCCCGTGGCGGGGAGAAGGGCGAGAAGGGGCGGCTGGGCTCCGTGCGCGCCCCCCGTGCCGCCCTGCCTGGGGCCGGGGGATGCGCCTGTCTGTCCTTACAGAACCGACGTGTCGGGGGGCGTTTGTTTTATTTATAAGAGAGCGAGACTCAGTTTATCCCGAGTGTCTGTGGTTCCCCTTCCTTGGGAAGGTCCCTTCTTCCCTGGAGAAGCCGCCCACCTGGTTGTGTTCCTGTGCGACGGGGCTTGAGCCGTTCGGGAACACGGGGGGTTCCCCATCGGTGTGAGAAGGACCTTCTTCCCAGGGAGGGTGCCAGAGCCCTGGCAGGGGCTGCCCGGGGGGGGTTGTGGAGTCTCCTTCTCTGGACACATTTCAAACCCTCCTGGACTGTTCCTGTGTGACTGGATCTAGGGGATCCTGCTGTGTTGGGGGGACTGGACAGGATGAGCTGTCGAGGTCCCTTCCAGTCCCTGATGTGCTGTGGTTCTGCCCTACCCGGCAGCACAAACAAACTTCACGAGAGGGTTGTTTGCAGCTCCCCTGGCTGGGAAAGGCTCCGTAAATGTAAACGCTCGTGGTGCCATCACCGTGCCAAGGAGGCAGCTGGAGGGCAGCTTTGCCACTGCCTGGAATAAACGTGCGTAGTCGATCTGTTGATTCGTTAACGTCATCAGGTTTTTCTCTTTTCTGTCATGTGGGCTTGTTTGTCATCTGTTCGTTTGCCCCTATGGCTTGGTATTTGCTGTCTCTGGTGGCTGTGAGAAGTGAGGGAGAGACAGGAGATGCACAGAAAACGCAGCTGGGTCGTCTCCAGGCAGAATGGAAGGTGCTTTGAGGCTGCATTGTTGAGACAGGTGCCTAAAGTTCCTAATCACACTGATGTGGAACCTCCTCTGCTCCAGCTCACACCCACTGCCCCTTGTCCTGTCACTGGGTGCCCCTGAGCAGAGCCTGGCTCCATCCTCCTCACACCCTCCCTTCACATCTTGATCAACCCTCAGGCTCCTTTTTCCCAGCTCAAGACACCCAGCCTCCTCAGCCTTTCCTCTTAAGTTGCCTTTTCAGGTGGTGTTGGGAAATGTCCAGCGACTCCTTGAGTATCTGAAGACAATCTGTAGGTACTGTGCTGAAAATCCAGAAGGTTTTGGTCCCTCCTCTCTCCTGGAGCCCCGTGAGGAATTTCCATCGCAGAACCAAGCACGTGCTTTCCTGCCATTCCTGCAGCTCACAGACCTCTCTTTGCTTGTCTACCCCTTGAAATGCAGTGGTGTGGTGGTGCTTGGAGTTGTTACCCTGGTGAATACCAGCAGTGCCTCATCTGTGGAGTGGGGCAGGAGTAGGAGGATTATTGTGCCCCTGCACTCGGCACTGGGGAGGCTGCACCCTGAGTACTGGGTCCAGTTCTGGGCACCTCAGGACAAGGGAGACATTGAGGGGCTGGAGCGAGTGCAGAGGAGGGCAACGGAGCTGGGCAGGGGCCTGGAGAGTCAGTCTGATGAGGGGACATGGAGAGAGCTGGGGCTGTTGAGTTGGAGGAAGAGGAAGCTGAGGGGAGACCTCATCGCTCTCTACAGCTCTCTGAGAGGACACTGTGGAGATGCTGGTGCTGGGCTCTTCTCACAGGTCATTAGTGACAGAAGCAGAGGGAAGGGCTTCAAGTTTCCACAGGGGAAGGTTAGAGTGGCCATCAGGAAGAGATTCTCCCTGGAGAGAGCAGTCAGGGTTAGACTGGACTGGGCTGCCCAGGGTGGGGTTGAGTCCCCATCCCTGGGTGAGTTTAAAAGTCGCTCAGATGTGGTGTTGGGGGTCTGGTTTAGGGGTGACCTTGTAGAGCAGGGCTGATGGTTGGACTGTCTGACCGCAGGGGTCTTTTCCAGCCCGAGTGATTCCGTGATTCCGTGCGCCTTTATTGGTTGGCAGCCTTATTTCTAGGAAGGACAGCTGGTGCTGCTGTTCCCACCGCGGCGTTTCTCCTCTAACATTTCCTTTCTTCTAACCTCAGCCCCAGTCTGAGGTTTGTTTCTCTTGTGCTTACGGGGTCTCTGGTTCTGTGTTAGCCTAGCAGCCTGCAGCAGCTGAGTGCCTGAACCCGTTCTGCCTTCACAGATGACCTCCTTTGGGGCAGAACCCAACTGATGAGTCTGCACGTGGCCTGTTGAGAGCATTTCAGTTGCCTGCCGAGTGTGTAACACTGGGTGGGTAGCCCAGCATCTCCTGACAGGTGCTTTGAGCCCAGGCCCATGGAGCGATCTGTTCTAAAACTGATTTCCTGTTGTAGTAGGACCTGTGAGGGTTACGTGGCCTCAGGTTGTGTCAGGGGAGGGTTAGATTGGATCTGAGGAAGAAGTTCTCTGCTGAGAGAGCAGCTGGGCACTGGAACAGGCTGCCCAGGGGGGTGCTGGAGTCCCCACCCTTGGAGGGGTTTGAGAAGCCAGTAGCTGGAACCCTTGAGGCCGTGGTCTGGGGGTTAGGGAGCTGTAGGGCTGAGGGCTGGGCTTGCTCATCCTGGAGGTCCCTTCCAGCCCTGAGGATTCTATGGTGTTTTGATCCAGTTCAAGGACACCAGTGCTCAGTTGTGGAGGTGTGTGTCTCCCTACAGCGGGAGCTTGCTCAAGATGCTCTGCAGCTGTCTGGAAGGAGAGTATTAGAGCGGTACCCAAGCGCAGGCTGCAGGAAGGTGGTTTGTTGGCTTTGATGCTGTGGGTCTTTAGGTGTTTTGATGCTAAATGCATTTCCTTCCCTACACCTCAGCTTTCCAGTCTACACCTACAGAGCAGAGCCCTGAGGAGAAGGACTTTGGGGTGGGGGCGCAGCAGAAGCTTCCCAGGAGCTGTCAGTGTGCGCTGGCAGCCCGGAGAGCCAACCAGTCCTGGGCTGCAGCAAAACAAGCAGGGACACTTGGTCAAGGGAGGGGGTTCTCCTCCTCTGCTCTGCACTGGGGAGACCCCACCTGGAGTCCTGGGTCCAGTTCTGCAGTCCCCACCATCAGAAGGACACAGAGCTCCTGGAAGGGGTCCAGGGGAGAGCAGCTCCAGTGCTCAGAGGGCTGCAGCATCTCCCTGATGAGGACAGGCTGGGCAAGGTGGGGTTGTGCAGCCTGGAGAAGAGGAGGCTCCCAGGTCACCTTCCAGCAGCTTCCCAGTGTCTGAAGGAAGGGGGCTACAAGGAAGCTGGGGGAGGGCTTTTGACAGGGGTGGCAGTGAGAGGACAAGGGGAAAGGGTTCCAGCCTTGAAGAAGGGAGACTGAGGTTGGCCATGAGGAACCAGTTCTTTGCTGTGAGGGTGGGGAGATGCTGGAACAGGTTGCCCCACGGCTGGCAGTGCTGAAGGGCAGGTTGTGTGGGGCCCTGAGTGACCTGCTCCAGTGGAGGTGTCGCTGCCTGTGCAGGGGGGTTGGGTGATCATTGGGGTCCCCTCCATTCTGGGCTATTCTGTGACTCTGTGGTTTGAGCCCGCGGAGCTGGAGCTCCTGGTGCTCCCCAGCGCAGTGGCTGTGGCGCTGCCCTGCAGCGCTGCGCGTTGCGTGTGCAGTCACAGCTTTGTCTCTCCTCCTGCAGGCAGGACAAAACACTCCAGAATGCTGGGGATTATCTGGGCGAAGCTGGAGATTACGTCTGATGTGATTGATTCTGCAGCCCTTCTGCTCCTGCCTTTCAGCAGCTAGAACACTGTGAAATGAGGGCAGGCCCCGTCGCTGCTCTCCGAGTCGACAGCGTCCTGTGAATTCAGAGAAGGATTTATGGAGGAGGAGGAGTAAAGTCACCGCGTTCGTGGACTGCCATTGCTCAAGGACCTTCTTGTTGCTCATCGTTTGGGCAGAGTGTCTGTGTGCGGGTCGCTCTGCGCCTGAGAGGTGACCTGTGCCTAGCAGGTGCTGAGGATCCTGCTCATGCACGAGCCACCAGCGCTTGTTTCTGCCTGGTTTGCTTTCAGTAGACAAGAATGAAGGGCAAGAGCAAAACAGGGGAGCAGCTGCGTGGCTGTGAGGCCTTTGTGTGAGCCCCGGACGCGGTGCTGAAGGACCGGCAGTCGGCTTTGGATCAGCTGGTGCTCACTGGGGGAGAGGACCCCCGCTTGCAGCTGAGGCTGTTTTGCTCTCTGGCTTGCACAGGATGAAAGGGAAAGTGAAGTGTTACTGCTCAGGGGCATCTCACTGAGCTGAGGAAGGGAATCACAGAGTCACAGCACCTCAGGGATTGGCAGGGACCTCCAGAGATCATCCAGTGCAGTCCCCCTGCCACAGCAGGGTCGCCTAGACCGAGTCGCACAGGGACGTGTCCAGAGGAGGAGACTCCACAGCCCCCCCGTTGAGGGGAGGTGCCTTTACCCTCCGGGTTTCCGTTTGAAGCCAAGAGCTGGCCGCGTCCTTTTCCCTTAGAGCCTGACTCCCAGGGAGGTCTCAGCGGCGCAAAGCAAGTCCGATGTCAGCGAACGACTCGTCTCCCCCACCCTCGCAGAAGTGTTCCCCGCCGCCGTGCCATGCTGCTGCCCCACCGACGCCCAGCCTGTCCTCCAGCCCCCAGTCGGGGCTCTCCAGCCGCCTCTCCAATGGCAGTGCCAGCACCCAGAGCCTCACCAACTCCCGGGGCTCCGTGCACGGCGTCTCCTTCCTCCTGCAGATCGGCCTCACGCGGGAGACCGTCACCGTCGAGGCGCAGGACCTGTCCCTCTCCGCCGTGAAGGACCTGGTGTGCTCCATAGTTTACCAGAAGGTAGGGGGTGATGCTTCTGTTGGGTTTGCCACGGGCTGCTGCGCCGAGCAGCGCGGGGCCGGTGTGCGCCGGGGCTCTGGGAAGGCCACAGCTCGCTGTCAGCCGCCCGCAGCTCCGCACAGAGGAACTGCCCTGGTTCCAGGAGAGCGGCTGTTCCTGTCCGAGGGGTGAAGCCTCCTGTTACTGCTGAGCTCGTGAAGTCACAGAGCGTCAGGGACCCCGAAAGCTCGTCGAGTCCAGTCCCCCAGATCTGCCTGGGGAAGGTGCAGCAGGAAGTCTCCCAGAAGGACTTTCACGAGGGAGCAGAGGGGGGGTGTTTCCATTCAGGGACTGTCAGTGGTGTCTGACAGTGTCTCCTGTCCCTGGGGGTATCCACAGCCCAGCACTGGAACAGGAACTGCCCAGGGAGGTGGAGGAGTCCCCAGCCCTGGAGGTGTTTAAAAAGGAGTAGCTAGAGCACTTGAGGCTGTGCTCTAGGGGGTGGGGAGCTGTTGGGCTGAGCTTGGTGCCCGTGGCAGCCCTTCCCAGCCGTGAGGATTCAATGATTAGAGGATTCTGTGGTCTGATGATCTCAGGTTCCTACTCTAGTTCCTACTTGCTGCTGCTGAGGAGTGTTCCTGCAGCCTTAGAGCCAGCTGCCACGGAAGGAGCGCTGGGGTCGCAGAACAACAGCCCCAGGCTCCAGGACAGGGTGAGGACTGACCTGTTGGACAGCAGTGCAGGAGAAAAGGACCTGGGGGTCCTGCTGGCCAGCAGGGTGGCCAGGAACCAGCAATAGCTCCTTGTGGCCAAGAAGGCCACTGGCATCCTGGGGTGGATTAGAAAGGAGACAATAAGTAGATGGAGAGAGGTTCTCCTGCCCCTCTGTTCTGCCCTGCTGAGACCACATCTGGATGATTGTGTCCAGTTGTGGGCCCCTCATTTCCAGGAGGACACAGAGCTGCTGGAGAGACCCCAGTGCAGAGCCACAGGGGTGATGGAGGGAGGGGAGCATCTCCCTGCTGAGGAGAGGCTGAGGGAGCTGGGGCTCTGGAGCTGGGAAAAAGGAGCCTGAGGGGTGACCCCATGGATGTTGATCAAGATGGGAAGGGTGGGTGTGAGGAGGATGGAGCCAGGCTCTGCTCAGGGGCACCCAGTGACAGGACAAGGGGCAGTGGGTGTGAGCTGGAGCAGAGGAGGTTCCCCATCAGTGTGAGAAGGACCTTGTTCATGGTGAGGGTGCCAGAGCCCTGGCAGGGGCTGCCCAGGGGGGCTGTGGAGTCTCCTTCTCTGGAGACATTTCAAACCCTCCTGGGCTGTTCCTGTGCGACTGGATCTGAGGCAGGGGGACTGGACTGGATGACCTTTCGGGGTCCCTTCCACTCCCAGACATTCTGTGACACTTCTGGAAGAGGCTGAAAGGCTGAACTACATGTGGAGAGCCCATGAAGTGCTTCTGAGACCAGCTCACCTGCCAACGGGCTCGTAATGCTAGAAAGGTGCAATTAAGTTGGGAGATGTGGAAGAAAGATACAGAACCACGTGGGAAGGGCCTGTATTTCTGCTCCTCCAAGCTATTGAGGAACACCCAGTGTACCTAACCAACCATCAGCTTGGACCACAACAAAGAAAGTCAGGGAGAAACAACCTGCTTTCAAAGTGCCTCCCTCTCACACTCCCTGGGCCCTGAGGTAAAAGAGCAATTAGCTCTTCATTAGTTCCTGAGAGAATGCCAGGTGCTGCTCAGGCTGCTCAGCAAGACCTACCTCAAGCTAAAGAAAGATGAAACTTGGGGGGCAGCATATGCACCAGCTTAACCCAGACCCATCGGGAAAGCACGCCAGCTCCTCTGTCCCTCTCTCTTCACAGCAGTTCTGCTGACACGAGTCCTCTCCTAGGAGCAACACACGTACTCTGTGCAGGGAAAAACAGAACCAGGACAGGGGTAGGATGTCTGGGGGAGGTTTAGTTGTTAACTACAACCACGAGAGCTTCAGGCAAGGCTGTTTGTCTGCAGTGCACTACAGAGAATCAGTGTTAGGGACTGCAAGGGGCCTCCAAAAGTCCAGTCCCCCCTGCCACAGCAGGATCCCCCAGATCCAGTCACACAGGAACATGGCCAGGAGGGTTTGAAACGTCTCCAGAGAAGGAGGCTCCACAACCCCCTGGGCAGCCCCTGCCAGGGCTCTGGCACCCTTTTCATCACCACGTTGATCCTTCTGTGTTCAGGTTGCTGCCTGTCAGCTCCTCAGAAACACTCCGACACTCCCTTCTGCTGTCATCGAAACCGTTCAGGGTGGGGGCCGAGCCCCGTCCCTGGATGAGTTTCCAAGTGGCCTGGCTGTGGTGTTGGGGGATCAGGTTTAGGGGTGACCGTGCAGAGGAGGGCTGGGGTTGGGGTCCTCTGCAGCCTGGGTGGCTCCGTGGTTCTGGCGCGCCGCGGTTAACGGGGCGTTTGCTTGGCGTTGCAGTTCCCGGAGTGCGGCTTCTTCGGCATGTACGACAAGATCCTCCTCTTCCGGCACGACCTCAGCTCGGACAACATCCTGCAGCGCATCACGTCGGCAGAGGAGATTCACGAGGGGGACCTGGTCGAGGTGGTGCTCTCTGGTGGGTGCTGCTGCCGCAGGCGCTCGGTGGATGAAAGGAGGGGGCCGAGTCCCCACCCCTGGGGGGGTTTGAAAGTCACTCGGGTGCAGTGCTGGGGGGGCTGGTTTAGGGGTGACCTTGAAGAGCAGGGGCGATGGTTGGACCCGGTGATCCCAGGGGTCTTTTCCAACCTGAGTGATTCTAAAACAGGACTTCATGGAATATGATTGTCACGGTTGCCTTGAGCTCTTCTCCTGAGTTGCTGCTGCTCTGGGGCAGAGCGTTCCAGGAGATTCCGAGTGGTGCCGACGCGCAGGCGCTCAGCGCTGTTACTGTTTCATCGCCCTGTTTTTGTCTTCAGGTCCTTTCATAACAAATAAGTCTGAATTACAGGCACTTAGAGCCATAGACACCTCTTATAGCGGCCGGTGCGTGCCCGGGTGCAGGTAGGAGTCAGTGTGCTCTCCCAGCCCTGTTGGTAGCCTCCTTTAGCTTAGATTGCTCCTTGTGTTCCGCAGGCTGTTCTAGGCGTCGTGATTTACGTTGCTGGAAGTAGTTGTGAAGTCACAGCTGTAAGAGCAGGCTCCTGAGAGCTGTGGTAGTGCTTGAAAACGGTTTCTGTGCCAGTCTGAAGTCCTTGCAGTGACTGAGTCCTCTTCCATAACAAGGGCTCCTGCTCTGGGGACGTTTCAAACCCCACTGGCCATGGTCCCGTGCGACTGGATCCATGGGATCCTGCTGTGGGGCAGGGGGATTGGAGTGGATGATGTTTTGAGGTCCCTTCCAATCCCCAGTGACTGGATCCAGGGGATCCTGCTGTGGCAGGGGGGTTGGACTGGATGGTCTTTTGAGGTCCCTTCCAGTCCCTAACGCCCTGTGACTCTGTTTTAAAAGCTCTGGCTACAGTTGAAGACTTCCAGATCCGCCCTCACGCCCTGTACGTGCACTCCTACAAGGCTCCCACGTTCTGCGACTACTGTGGAGAGATGCTGTGGGGTTTGGTACGACAAGGACTGAAATGTGAAGGTGAGTCGTGCTCTTGGCGCGTTTGTGTGCGGCGGCTGCGCGAGGGAGAGGAAGCCCTGCGCCCTCGGCTGCGTGGGCACGTCGCTGATGTTGATCAGGGTGGCTGTCAGGGGGATGGAGCCAGGTTGGGAGGACCCCAAAGGGGGTCCCTTTGCTCACGGCCCTCGTCCAGCGGGCTGTGCACACTCTGCAGCCTGCTCTCAGGTCCTCGTGCTGCCCGCTCACCGCTGCCTTCTTGGCTCTCGTGCTTCAGAGTGAGGAAGTCACAAAAGCCTCCTGGTGCAGGGAGGAGGGGGGAGAGCCAGCAGCAGCTTCCCAGTGTCAGACCTTGTTTCTGCAGCTGGGTGTACTGGACACCAGTAGGACAGCAGGCAGTGCACAGAGCTGTTTCTGAGAGGTGCTGCAGGGGCCCTGCACTGAGACACCTGGAGGGAGCAGTCTCTGCCCTCCTTGCCCTGGGAGAACTCCCGGGCGACCCTGCTCTGTCGCATCGTGAGCACCGGTTCTGGCGCTGGGGGCGCTGGGGGCACTGGGAGCGCTGGGAGCACTGGGAGCGCTGGGCCCTAACCCCTGTGTTCCAGGCTGCGGGCTGAACTACCACAAGCGATGCGCCTTCAAGATCCCGAACAACTGCAGCGGAGTCAGGAAGCGGCGGCTGTCGAACGTGTCCCTGCCAGGGGCAGGGCTGGCAGTGCCCAGGCCGGCGCAGGCAGAGCACACGGCCTCTGCCTCGGAAGAGGTGCGGCTGGGGGGCTGGGGGGGCACACTGAGGGAACGAGAGCCAGGGCCGGGCACGGCCCCGGGGACCAGCACAGGCTGGGGACTGCCCTGGTGGCCGGGAAGGACAGTGGCATCCTGGAGTGGATCGGAATGGGGGTGCTTAGCGGATCAAGAGAGAGTCTCCTCCTTCTCTGCTCTGCCCTTCTGACACCACATCTGGATGGTTGTGTCCAGTTGTGGGCCCCTCAGTTCCAGAGGGACACAGAGCTGCTGGAGAGAGCCCAGCGCAGAGCCACAGGGATGATGGAGGGAGGGGAGCATCTCCCTGCTGAGGAGAGGCTGAGGGAGCTGGGGCTCTGGAGCTGGGAGAAACAGAGACTGAGGGGTGACCCCATGGATGTTGATTAAGATGTGAAGGGTGGGTGTGAGCAGGATGGAGCCAGGCTCTGCTCAGGGGCACCCAGTGACAGGACAGGGGGCAGTGGGTGTGAGCTGGAGCAGAGGAGGTTCCACATCAGTGTGAGAAGGACCTTGTTCATGGTGAGGGTGCCAGAGCCCTGGCAGGGGCTGCCCAGGGGGTTGTGGAGTCTCCTTCTCTGGAGACATTTCAAATCCACCTGGACTGTTCCTGTGTGCCTGGATCTGGGGGATCCTGCTGTGGGTGGGGGATGGGACCGGGTGATCTGTGGAGGTCCCTTTTAACCCCTAATGTGCCGTGAGTCTGGGATGTCAGTGGCTTTATGAAGCCCAGAGAGGTGACGCGCAGAGCTGTCCCTCTGTCTCCGCTGCAGAAGGCCACTGGGCTGTTCAGGCAGTGGCTGCCCTTGATGGAGCCATGTGGCTGTCTCGAGCCACCTCTCCGTCCTCCCTTGCCTTAGCAGAGGCTCCAGGAGGACCAGCCCCGTGCTGTTCCCGGGCTGGGGATCCCGTTTAAGAGCAGATGCGGTGCTTCCCTTCCGGCAGCCCCAGGGCCTCCGCGGGCGGCCAGAGCCGGGCCCCTCCGGGCGGCTGACGCCTGCCTTTGCCTTCCAGCGCTGCTGCCCGGAGCCGAGCAAGAGGATCCCCTCGTGGAGCGGCCGCCCCATCTGGATGGAGAAGATGGTGCTGTGCAGGGTGAAGGTCCCGCACACCTTCGCCGTGCACTCGTACACGCGCCCCACCATCTGCCAGTACTGCAAGCGCCTGCTCAAGGGCCTCTTCCGCCAGGGGATGCAGTGCAAAGGTAGAGCTGGCGGCTCCTGCGGCCGGCAGGCTCTTGTGCTGCCGCGGGGCGGGATGGAACGGTGCAGGGTGCAGGCTGCTGCAGGGGAGGGTCAGCCTGGCCCTGAGGAAAAAGCTCTTCCTGGGGAGAGAGGTCAGGCACTGGGATGGGCTGCCCAGGGTGGGGTTGAGCCTCCATCCCTGCGTGCGTTGAAAACTCACTTAGATGTGGTGTTGGGGGATCTGGTCTAGGGGTGACCCTGTAGAGTAGGGCTGGTGGTTGGACTCTCTGATCCTGGGGGGCTTTTCCAGCCTGAATGGTTTGTGATTCTGTGTTTCTGTTTGGAAAATGTGAGAGGTTTGGAGCAGCTCCAGTGCTCAGAGGGCTGGAGCCGCTCCCCTGTGAGGACAGGCTGACCAAGGTGGGGTTGTTCAGCCTGGAGAAGGCTCCCAGGTGACCTTCCAGCAGCTTCCCAGTCTCTGAAGGAAGGGGGCTACAAGAAAGCTGGGGGAGGGCTTCTGACAGGGGTGGCAGTGAGAGGACAAAGGGAAGGGGTTCCAGGCTTGAAGAGGGGAGACTGAGGTTGGCCGTGAGGAACCAGCTCTTTGCTGTGAGGGTGGGGAGATGCTGGAACAGGCTGCCCAGGGCAGCTGTGGCTGCCCCATGGCTGGCAGTGTTGAAGGGCAGGTTGTGTGGGGCCCTGAGTGACCTGCTCTGGTGAAGGTGTCCCTGCCTGTGCAGGGGGGCTGGAAGCAGATGATCTTTAGGGCCCCTTCCAGCCCTGCACACGCTGTGATTCTCCTTTCCCTTTTAGTAGACTGGGCATTGCAGACTGTTGTGAAAAGGAAGGTTAGTCCCGTGGGGGTTGTGGAGTCTCCTTCTCTGGAGACATTTAAAACCTGCCTGGGCTGTTCCTGTGTGACTGGATCTGGGGGATCCTGCAGTGTCAGGGGGACGGGACTGGGTGATCCTGGGAGGTCCCTTCCAGCCCCTGATGTCCTGTGATTCTGTGAAGACACTGCTGCAGCAAGGGCAGGTCCGTGGGTCGGTGTTCAGCCAGGGGAGCCTGGGTGATAGGCACGCGGAGCTTTGGGGTTTGCTGTGGGGCCTGTTTGCTCTGGGGTGTCGGGGTGCGAGCCCAGAGGCTCCGTGGCTGGAACCTTTAGGCACAGGCAGGGAAAATGACAGATGTGAGACATCAGATCGTGCAGCCAAGGAAAGAGGGCTGTGGAGCAGGTGAGGAGATGGGCAAATCGGCACCGTGGTGGGGGGATTGGACTGGATGGTCCTCGAGGTCCCTTCCAGCCCCTAACGTTCTGTGCAAAGGTAGTGTCAGAGAAAGCTGGAGGTGGAGAGGGCTGGTTTGTACTGGGAGAGGGACAGCTGGCATCATACGTGGTTGTGGGGCAGAGCAGCGTGTGACGGGGGCGTGAGGTTGGCAGCTTCCTTCTGGCAGGGCCTGGCTGGCGCTTGTCTGCGGCTGGCGCTGAGCCGGGGCTGCTGGTGAGGACGGGAGCGCCGTGGTGGGAGCCGGCGCCGGAGCGGGAGCCGTCCCGGTCTCAGGGGCCCCCGTGTCTTCTGTCCCAGACTGCCGGTTCAACTGCCACAAGCGCTGCGCGGCCAAGGTGCCTCGAGACTGCCTGGGAGAGGTCACCTTCAACGGAGGTAAGAGGCGGCGCGGCCCCCGAGCGCTGACGGGTCTGGGCGGCCTCCGCCGCGATGCCTTCGCTCCCGGCTGCTCACCCCTGGTGCTGGAGAGCCCTTGGCTTCCTCCTCCCGCTCCGGTTCGCTCGGGCTGCTGGCAAAAGGATCCGCTGTGAACCTCACCCTCTGCTCTCGTGGGTTTTACTGGGCTCTGTTGGAGATGGATGTTTTATTTCCCACGGGCAAGCAGCCTTCTCGGGGTTCAAAAGCAACTGACACAGTTTGTGAGGGATGGAAGGGGCCTTCCAAGGCCACTGGGTCCAACCCTCCTGCTCAGGCAGGACACAAATCACAGGGCAGCAGAACCACCTGAAAAGCCTCAGTCAGCTCCACAAACCCGCATCCAGCCGGGGCTGGAACATCTCCAGGGAAGGGGACTCCTACAGCCTCCCTGGGCAGCCCCTTCCAACAGTTAATGACCCTGACTGGAGAGAAGCTTTTCCTCAGATTGGGGTGAAACTCCCTGTGTCCAAGCTGGCACCCAGCCCCCCTCATCCTGTCTGATGCCACTGAGCAGAGAGGACTCCTCTCTGCTTGGCACCAGCCCTCGTGAATTTATAGACAGGGGTTAAATCCCCTCGGAGCCTTCTCTTGTCCAAACTGAAGCCCCAGTGTCCTCACTCCCTCTCCACGAGGCAGTTGTTCCAGACCCCCAGTCATCCTCGTCGCTCTGCACTGAGCTCTCTCCATTAATTCTCTCTCCCTCTTGAACTGGGGAGCCCAGAGCTGGACACGGGGTTCCAGGTGCGGCCTCACTACAGCACAATGAAGGGGTAGAAGAAGGTCCCTTGATCTGCTGGGTCCCTCCTCTTGATCCACCCCAACACCCTCTTGCCCAGCAGGGCCCGTTGCTGATCCAGTTTGAGTTTGTTACCCCCAGCAGCTCCCTCTCCCCAGGGCTGCCCTCTGGCTGGTCACTACCCAGCCTGGATCATGGAGGTTGGAAAAGACCCCAGGGATCATGGAGGCCAAGCACCAGCCCTGCCCTACAAGGCCCCCCCGTTACCGTGCACCGACCGCCTGTGGGACACCGTTGCCTCACGAGCTTGAGGTGCAGACCACAAGCCTCTCACTCCGTTTCTCTCCCTGGGCTTCTAGTTCCAGTTTGGTCTGCCCTTGGCAGTGAGCAAAACCCAACTGGTGATTCCCATTAGGTCTGTCTGCGTCGCTGAGCAAACACTTGAGGCTCCTCTGTGTCCTGGCTGTGGTTCCGTGGGCACCTGCAGAGGCACTGCTGGGCTTCGGGGCCATTGTCCCTCCTTCAGTGGCGACTTTGAGGTGAGAGCTGAGTGCTGTGTGTTGGCAGAACCCGCTGGCCCGGGCCAGGACTTGGACATGCCGATGGAGGTGGACAGCAGTGAGATGAACAGCGAGAGTAGTCGGGGTCTGGATGACGCTGAGGAGCCCTCCCCTCCAGAGGACAAAATCTTCTTTATGGATCCGTCCGACCTCGACGCAGACAAAGACGAAGAAGCCGTCAAAACCATCAGGTGCGTGGAGGGGCGATCTCTGTGCTCTGCTCGGGGCCTCCTCGGTGTTGCTGCTCTCCAGAGTCGCCAGAGTGCCTCGGCCTTTGCACTGGGGGAGCTGCTGGGAGCCCGGATGCCTCCTCAGCTTCAGCCGTCGGTCGAGCTTGTGTAGGAAGGAGAGCTGCTTGTTGCTGGGAGTGGAGGACTCGGTGTCCCGCGCCGCTGTCCCGGCAGCGCTGCTGTGTCTCAGCCTGCTAGCTGCTGACTGTCGTGGCTTCGTTTCAGCCCCTCGACGAGCAATAACATCCCTCTGATGAGAGTTGTCCAGTCAGTGAAGCACACGAAGAGGAAGAGCAGTACGATGGTGAAGGAGGGGTGGATGGTCCACTTCACCAGCAGAGACAACCTGGTCAGTCCCCTGCGTCTCTTCCTGTGCGGGGTTACCTGGCTGCCGTCATGCGCGGCTGCGTCCGGGGGCCCTGCTGTGGCAGGGGTGGGGTCGGGCTGGGGGGGTCCCCAGCGTCGCTAGTAGCCGCCTCCGCTCTGCTCCTGACGCCGCTGTCGGTCTGTTCTGCAGAGGAAGAGACACTACTGGCGCCTGGACAGCAAGTGCCTGACGCTGTTCCAGAACGAGTCCGGCACCAAGTACTACAAGGTAACCCGCGGCCGTCGGGAGCGGCGCCGCGCTCGGCCTGCTCGGCGCGTCCTAGACGGGGCCGTGGCTGCAGGCAAGGCGGTGGCCAGCGGCGGCGTCGCCTTGTGGGGAGCACGTCCTGCCCCTGACTCGCCCGGCGCGCTCAGCCCGGGTGCCGGGTGGCCGGAGCGCGCGCTTGGCTGCCGCTCTCACGCCGGCCGGGCCGCTCGCCTCCTCCCGGCAGCGGCTGACAGCCCACGTGCCCGATGGGCTCCGTCACAAGGCTCCCCACGCGCGGTCGTTCCGGCTGCGCCCGGGGCCGGAGGCAGACGCGCTGCCCGCAGCCGTCAGAGCGGGGCCGGCGCCGAGCTGCTGTGCGTCTGGATGTGTAAACAGGATGCTTTCCTCTTCTTGTCTCGCACCTTCAGGTGGGCTCCAGGCCCTACAGCCTCTTCCTTTATAACACCTCTAAGGGCGAGCCTGCCCTCTGTGCACCCAGCTAAACCTGCCCAGCTCCTTTCCACCCCTCTCTCGACCAGGGCAGCCTCTTCTCTGGTGCCTGTGTGCCCCGTGCGTTCTAGACACGGCTGGTAAACTGCCTTCCTCCCTCCTGCTCCATCCGCCTGCAGCCCTCTGCCCTGCCCCGCGCACGCCTGGCCACCCGGCCCTCGGGTCCCTCACGGGTGCCGCCGTCACGTCTGTGTGCTCTCCGTCTCCGTCAGCTGCTGTCTGTCCTTCGCTGCCCGGCACGTGGCACCTCTGGCCTCGCGTGTCCGTGGAACGTCCTCCTCCGGCTGGTGGGACCCCGCGCCCATCCCTTCCTCCGGACCTGCCCTGCGGCCCCGCGTGAAGAGAGCCCGGCCCAGCGCGATGCAGCTCTGCCGGGCGGCGCTGGCTGACCGACTGCAGGATCGCCGCGTCCTCCTCTCAGCGCTGTCTCCTTTCACTTTCCCCCGTCTGTTCCTCTCCAGCTAAGCTGACACCGGCAGGGGCAGAGGGCTCCTTCCGTAGCCGCGCGTTGGTGGGGGGTGTCTCCTGCTAGAGGTCAGTGCGGGCAGAGCAGGAGAAGGGCAGCGAGGTGGGGCTGGCCGCGGTGTCCGTGCCGACGCGCCGCGTGGCGCCGGTGCCAGCCCCGCCTGCGCTCTCACCTGTCGGCCTCGGATGTTTCCCCGCAGGAGATCCCGCTCTCGGAGATCCTGCGGGTGACGCAGCCGCGGGACCTCGCGAGCGTGGCGCGGGGCAGCAGCCCCCACTGCTTCGAGATCGTCACCGACACCATGGTGTACTTCGTGGGCGAGAGCAGCGTCAGCGGCCCGCACAGCCCCGCGCTCGCCGCCGCCGGCGTCGGCCTGGAGGTCGCCCAGGGCTGGGAGAGAGCCATTCGCCAGGCCCTGATGCCGGTCACCCCCCAAGCCAGCACCTGTGCGGCCGCGGGACCGGGCAAAGACCACAGTAAGCGGGCGCGGGGGGACGCTCTGGGTCTGCGGAGGGCGGGCACGTCCGTCCTTGCTCTGCTGCAGCAGCGACGAGGGCCGGGACTGCAGCGCAGGCGGTGCCGCAGAGCGGGGCTGCAGGAGCCCGCGCAGCTCCCGCGCAGCCGGGCATCTCCGAACCAGCCCCCCGCGGGTGCTGCTGGTGCCTCTGCGCGGGTGCCGCCACCTCCTCCTGGGGGACCCAGGGCAGCAGAGCCAGCTTGAGCTGTTGACAGCAGCCCCTGTGTTCTGTTCTCGCCTGCGAGGCGCCGGCAGCTGGGGCTTTGAGGTGGAGGTAGCGATGCCGCGGGAGTGTCGCCGGGGACCCCGGGAGCTCCCGCTGAGCTCTGGCTTGGGAGGAAAAGCACCTTCCTCTGCCCCGTCCCGTGCCCCCTCCTCTGCCCCCTCCCGCTCTCCCTCTGCACAGGACCAAGCTCAGTACCAGGACTCCTGCACAGCAGAAGTTCTTCCCCTTCAGCCATCTCCTTGCTCCTTGCAAACGTCAGCTCACACCCCAAGCCAAGACCTGCACCTCTATTCAGTAGTTCCCTTTCCTCCTCCAGGTGCTTTTGGCAGGATTCCCTTCTGCCAGAGGCGGAGAGTTGCTGCCTCTGCCTGCTCTGGCCAGCGGCCCCACACCAGCAGTGGCCCAGGAGCAAACCTGTAAACATTAGCCCGAGACAAGGCCCTGGCACAGGCTGCCCAGGGGGCTGTGGCTGCTCCATCACCCCTGCTAGTGTTCAGGGCCGGGTTGGATGGGGCCCTGGGCAGCCTGCTCTGGTGAGGGGTGTCTGCCCGTGGCACTGGGCGAGCTCTGGGGGCCCCACTGACCTAAACCAGCCTGCGGGTCGTGGTTCCGTGGCATCTCTGCGGGTCATCGGCAGAGCAGAGACTGTTTGTTATAGGATTGACTGCTTTTTGCAGTGATGAGGTCTTCCACCTGCTTTGCCTGGTTCATTTCACAGAATCATTGAGGTTGGAAAAGACCCCTGGATCGTCCAGTCCAACCACCAACCCTGCTCTGCAGGGTCACCCCTAAGCCAGGTCCCCCAACACTTCATCTCAGCGACTTTCAAACTCATCCAGGGGCGGGGACTCAGCCGCCCCCGGGCCTTCCTTGTCTCTTGCATTAAGTCTTTGCGTCTCGGTGGCCAAGAGAACGAACGGGCAGCCGCGTTCGCTGGGCTCTGAGCTGTGCCCGGTCCTCTTCCCTGAGCTGCTCTTCTGCAAGAGGACTTCCTGGAGCTTCCACGAGCTCGGGGAGTGATGCTCGTGCAGAGCATCGGTGCAGATCGCTCCCCCAGCAGCAGGGTCGGCGGGGCTCAGGGTGGGGTTTGTGCTCCCTCTCTTGCTAAGCAGGAAGACATCTGCTCCCCCATTTACTCACTCAGCTGTTGCTTGTCCTCTGTGTTGCAGAAGAGTTGTCGCTCAGCATCTCCGTCTCCAACTGCCAGGTCCAGGAGAACGTGGTGAGTCCCGCGCGCTGCGTGGCGGCGGCGTGTCCCCACCCTGGGAGTCGGTGGGAGCGGCTGGGGTGGGACAGCGACACCAGGCCCTCGCAGCTCCAGCAGTCCCTTGTGTCCCTGCTCACAGGGCAGCTGAGAGCCTCCCCTGCAGCAGGAGTGGGTTGGGTCTCTGCTCCGTCGAGGGTAGTGCTGACCCCTGTTAGGGAGCTGGGCTGATGTCAGGTGTGGGTGCAGCCCGGGCAGGGCTGCGGCGCTCGCGGACGTCTGTGGTCACTCCTGGTCTTTGTGGTTTCTCCTTTCCCCGACGTCCCAGGACATCAGCTCCGTCTACCAGATATTTGCTGACGAAGTGCTGGGGTCTGGCCAGTTTGGCATCGTGTATGGAGGCAAGTTACAGCCCAGTTCACCAAGCGTTTCAGTTCTAAGCTGGACTGTCTGCTCTGCTTGATAGAACCAACCTGAGGTCGGAGGTTGTAGGGTCTGTGAGCCTGCTCGAGCTGGGAGACTGGACTCGGTGACCCCTGGAGGTCCCTTCCAGTCCTTGATGATCTGTGCAGCCAACCTGTCAGAGAGTCACTGAACGTCGGGGACTGGAAGGGACCTCGAAAGATCACCCAGTCCAGTCCCCCTGCCACAGCAGGATACCCTAGATCCAGTCGTTAGGGACTGGAAGGGACCTGGAAAGACCACCCAGTCCCATCTCCCTGCCACAGCAGGATCCCCCAGACCCAGTTGCACAAGAACAGTCCAGGAGGGTTTGAAATGTCTCCAGAGAAGGAGACTCCACAGCCTCCTGGGCAGCCCCTGCCAGGGCTCTGGCACCCTCACCATGAACAAGGTTCTTCTCACACTGATGTGGAACCTCCTCTGCTCCAGCTCACACCCACTGCCCCTTGTCCTGTCACTGGGTGCCCCTGAGCAGAGCCTGGCTCCATCCTCCTCACACCCACCCTTCACACATTGATCAACACCCATGGGGTCACCCCTCAGGCTCCTTTTTCCCAGCTCCAGAGCCCCAGGTCCCTCAGCCTTTCCCCATCAGGGAGATGTTCCCTCCCTCCATCACCCCTGTGGCTCTGCGCTGGGCTCCCTCCAGCAGCTCTGTGTCCTTCTGGCACCCGATCATCCAGCTGTGGTCTCCCCAGGGCAGAGCAGAGGGGGGTTTCTGTGCTGATGTTTCTGTAGCTGTGGGTTGCTCCTCCCTCTCGCTGGCTCACACTGACTTTGTGCTCAGGAAAGCACCGGAAGACTGGAAGAGACGTGGCGATTAAAGTCATCGACAAGATGAGGTTCCCAACCAAACAGGAGAGCCAGCTGCGCAATGAAGTGGCCATTCTCCAGGTACGAGAGCCCTCTGGGATCCCAGGGCAGTTTTGTCTCCAGCAAGGCAGCAGTGGGCTGCTGTGGTGCGGGCAGGTGGTCCCAGCTGACTCCCAAATGCCCACCTGTGATTTCTGAGCCTTCTTGTGAGAGGGAGTCTCCAAAGAGCCCGAGTGTTGGGTAGAACGGGTGTCCTGGGGCTGGTGTCCTGCCCCGCGTAGGGGACCCGCCGGGGGCACGTCCTTGGGCTCCCTCAGGCAGCGTGACGATCCGGTCCCTTGTGGCCGCCCTCCGCCTCCAGCTGCTCGGGCTGGGTGCTGCTCCTGCCTGCTCCGTGCTCAGGAGCCTCTACCGTGTGAGGTGACTCCTCACAGACAAAGCAGCGGGTCCTGGCGGGCGGCAGGGGCTGGCTGCAGGCTCCTCGCCTGTCCCCTCTGTTGTGGGGCTGCTGCTCGGCCCGTGGGACGCGGGGTGTCCCCACAGCTCGACCCGGGCGGTGACCCCGCGCTCCTCGGTTGCAGAACTTGCACCACCCTGGGATTGTGAACCTGGAGTGCATGTTCGAGACCCCCGAGCGGGTCTTTGTGGTGATGGAGAAGCTGCACGGGGACATGCTGGAGATGATCCTGTCCAGCGAGAAGAGTCGCCTCCCGGAGCGAATAACCAAGTTCATGGTCACCCAGGTGGGCAGTCGCGCTCCGCCTTGAGGAGCAGGGCCAGTTTGCTCTCTGCAGCCAGCACAGAGTGTTGGGGTTGGAAGGGGCCTCCACAGAGGCTCCCCCGTGGTGGTTTGAAAGGGCCGGCGCAGGCGGAGGCACGTCCGAGCCGAGGTCGCTGAACGCGGAAGCGACGCTCCAGCGTGAGCCGCGCCGCGGTTGCTGCCCTCTTTCCTGCGGCGCAGCGACGCAGCCGTACGCGGGCGCGTGTCCGAGCAGTCAGCGCTCACACACACGGGGATCGCGGGATCGCTCGGGCTGGAAAAGACCCCTGGGCTCGTCGAGCCCAACCAGCAGCCCTGCTCCGCAAGGTCACCCCTAAACCACATCCCCCAACAGCACGTCTGAGCGACTTCTAGACACGCCCAGGGATGGGGACTCAGCCCCACCCCGGGCAGCCCCAAAGAGAGGAGAAAGAGAAGGGCAGATCGTAGGATCACACCAGCTGTCATCAGCTGCAGGTCTGGTTGGGCTGGACCAAACTGAGCTGGGCGTCGTTCGGGTTAACCCTTGCCGACCGCCGGTCCACGTGGCTGCAGTGGTTGGGGGGGAGTGTGACCTCGGGCACGTGGGATCGGCTGGAGTGGCTCTGAAAACGTTCTTTCCTCCCTGTAGATCCTCGTTGCTCTGAGGAATTTACACTTCAAGAACATTGTGCACTGCGACCTGAAACCTGAGAACGTCCTGCTGGCGTCAGCAGAGCCCTTCCCTCAGGTGAGTGAGGACGCAGGAGCGCTCGCAGTCGCTCCCGTCGGGCGGTCAGGTTTGGAGGAGGCGTTGGGGCTCAGAGCCACGCGCTGTGGGGTCGCTGAGCTGCCTCGGGCCGCCACGACCCCAGCTGCAGGTCCTGCTGCTGTCTCTCCCCCATCCATCCCCTGGCCCCGTGCTCAGTGATCCGTGTCCTCTGGGATGTGTGTGAGAACACGGAGTCACAGAGCGCCGGGGATCGGAAGGGACTGTCGTTTCCCTCGGGGGCCATTGAGACTAACTAGATCCGCGCCGAGCGCTCCGGACAGGCCGCCCTCCCCGGGCACCACTTGCTCGCTGGGGGCTGGGGCTTTTCTTCTGCCTCCTTTTGGTCTCAAACATCACACGTGTTGTTCTGGGAAGGGAAGGGCAGTGATACCCCGAACCCGCGCCCCTAACCTAGAACGGGGCGCTGGCTCACGGGGGCGACGCGGCAGAGACGCCTCATCTCGCGACGCGCCCGCTCTGCAGGTGAAGCTGTGCGATTTCGGCTTCGCCCGCATCATCGGTGAGAAGTCCTTCAGGCGCTCGGTGGTGGGGACCCCGGCCTACCTGGCCCCCGAGGTGCTCAGGAGTAAGGGCTACAACCGCTCGCTGGACATGTGGTCGGTAGGAGTCATTGTCTACGTCAGCCTCAGCGGTACCTTCCCGTTCAACGAAGACGAGGACATCAACGACCAGATTCAGAACGCAGCCTTCATGTACCCGCCCAACCCGTGGAAGGAGATCTCCAGCGAGGGTAAAGGAAGGGCTTCTGGACTTTCTTTGGGTGTGGGTCACGCGGAGAGACGCTTGAACCTCGGGCTCCAGCCGGTGAGGGCTGTGACAATGGCAGAGTCACAGCGTGCGTGGGGCTGCAGGAGCCCTCTGAGCTCAGCCAGCCCAGCCCAGCACCTGACATCAGCCCATCAGCCAGATGTGGCACTCGGGGCCACAGCCAGGCTGCCCTTCAGCACCTCCAGGGATGGGGACTCCACCTCTGCCCTGGGCAGTCCAGTCCAGCCTCTGGTCACCCTTTCCCTGAGGAAGGGCTTCCTGACATCCAACCTAACCCTCCCCTAGCAGCTTCAGGCTTTGTCCTCTCGTCATGGTGCTGGCTGCCTGGGAGAAGAGCCTGACTCCCACTTGACTCCAACCTCCCTTCAGGGAGCTGGAGAGAGGGAGAAGGTCCCCTCCGAGTCTCCTCCAGGACAAACACCCCCATCTCCCTCACCCTCTCCTCATCATCCTTTCCCTTCAGCCTCATTGCTCCTCTGGACCCACTGCAGCCCCTCCATCTCTTTCTTGAAGTCCCCCCAGTACTGGAGGGGGAGAGAGACAGAGAGAGAGATGTGGGGGGAGAGAGAGATGTGGGGGGGAGAGAGAGATGTGGGGGGGAGAGAGAGATGTGGGGGGAGAGAGAGATGTGGGGGGAGAGAGAGATGTGGGGGGAGAGAGAGATGTGGGGGGGAGAGAGAGATGTGGGGGAGAGAGAGATGGGGGGAGAGAGAGATGGGGAGAGAGACACAGAGACAGAGGGGCAGAGACGGGCGCACAGAGACGGGCGCAGGCAGCCACGTGGACGCCTGCTTGCCCTGCTGCGCGTGGAGGGTGCTGGAGGTGCCCGGTGCCCCAGCCATGTCCTGGTGCTTTGTTCTTTTGCAGCCATCGATTTAATCAACAATTTGCTTCAAGTGAAGATGAGGAAGCGGTTCAGTGTCGACAAATCCCTCAGCCACCCGTGGCTGCAGGTGAGGCCTCTGTTTGGAAACGAGGGAGTCACGGACCTGAGTTACCAGCCGGTTGGAGTTTGAACCGTTGAGCTCTGCTGGGGACGTGGGAGACCCTCTTGGTTAGATGTTGGGGCTGTCTGTACTCAAAGTGGAGATGAACTGCACAGTGATCTGTGAGGTGTGATGCTGCTTCTTAAACTGAAGGACCTTCTTCCCAGTGAGGGTGCCAGAGCCCTGGCAGGGGCTGCCCAGGGGGCTGTGGAGTCTCCTGCTCTGGGGACATTTCAAACCCCCCTGGGGATGTCCCTGTGGGACTGGATCTGGGGGATCCTGCTGTGGGGCAGGGGGACGGGGCTGGATGCTCCTTGGAGGTCCCTTCCCATCCCTGGTGCCCGTGACTCCTTTCCCTTTTCTCTCCGCAGGACTACCAGACCTGGCTGGACCTGCGGGAGTTCGAGACGCGCATCGGGGAGCGGTACATCACCCACGAGAGCGACGACGCACGCTGGAAGGAGCACGCCTGCGAGCACAACCTCCAGTACCCCCAGCACTTCATTATGGCTCCCAACCCCGACGACATGGAGGAGGACCCCTGAGTTCCCGCGGCACCCGCGCGCGGCCAGGGCAACTGCTCCCGGCACAGACTGCGGTTGTGTTTGGAAGCGCCGGCGCTCAGAGCCCTGGCGGGTGCTGCACCGGCGCGGGAGCGGACTGTCGGCAGAGCAGCGCTTCCCTGGCTCTCGCCAAAGCACCGAGTAGCCGCGGGCCGGCGAGCTGAGCCCCGCCAGGCACCGCTNTGTTCTTTTGCAGCCATCGATTTAATCAACAATTTGCTTCAAGTGAAGATGAGGAAGCGGTTCAGTGTCGACAAATCCCTCAGCCACCCGTGGCTGCAGGTGAGGCCTCTGTTTGGAAACGAGGGAGTCACGGACCTGAGTTACCAGCCGGTTGGAGTTTGAACCGTTGAGCTCTGCTGGGGACGTGGGAGACCCTCTTGGTTAGATGTTGGGGCTGTCTGTACTCAAAGTGGAGATGAACTGCACAGTGATCTGTGAGGTGTGATGCTGCTTCTTAAACTGAAGGACCTTCTTCCCAGTGAGGGTGCCAGAGCCCTGGCAGGGGCTGCCCAGGGGGCTGTGGAGTCTCCTGCTCTGGGGACATTTCAAACCCCCCTGGGGATGTCCCTGTGGGACTGGATCTGGGGGATCCTGCTGTGGGGCAGGGGGACGGGGCTGGATGCTCCTTGGAGGTCCCTTCCCATCCCTGGTGCCCGTGACTCCTTTCCCTTTTCTCTCCGCAGGACTACCAGACCTGGCTGGACCTGCGGGAGTTCGAGACGCGCATCGGGGAGCGGTACATCACCCACGAGAGCGACGACGCGCGCTGGAAGGAGCACGCCTGCGAGCACAACCTCCAGTACCCCCAGCACTTCATTATGGCTCCCAACCCCGACGACATGGAGGAGGACCCCTGAGTTCCCGCGGCACCCGCGCGCGGCCAGGGCAACTGCTCCCGGCACAGACTGCGGTTGTGTTTGGAAGCGCCGGCGCTCAGAGCCCTGGCGGGTGCTGCACCGGCGCGGGAGCGGACTGTCGGCAGAGCAGCGCTTCCCTGGCTCTCGCCAAAGCACCGAGTAGCCGCGGGCCGGCGAGCTGAGCCCCGCCAGGCACCGCTGCACCCGGCTGCGTGGATGGGCTGGTGCGTGAGCTCGGCAGGGCTTCTGGCCGGGTTGTTTGTCGCGGCCTGCGCAGCAGGGATCCTCTCGTGGCCTCCTGGCCCTGTCTCTGGGCCGCAGAGGGCTGCTCGCATTACCCAGCTGCATCCCCCTTCCCTGAGCTGGCGGGAGACTGTGAGGAGGAGTCGGTGCAGGGCACCCTGGCCGATGGCCCAACCGCTTCACGGGTGAAGGGGCAACTTGCCGCTGTCCAGACAGCTTGGCGAGGGCGGAGGCCCACGTGTTTGCCCTCTCCAGAGGCCCCAGGGAGAGGAAGCCCCATGAAGTCCTTCCGTTGCCCTGGAAGTCCCCAGGGCAACAGGCAGAGCCGTGCTGGTCCTTCCTGGTGCCCGTTAGCTCCAGGCCAAAGGGATCTGCACGAGTCGGGCGCCCCGAGCGCAGCCGCCTGGCTGGAGCGTGGCCTCTCGCTCTGGGGAGAGGGCTGCTAGCGCAGGGACGTGGAGGAGCAGGAGGAGGGCAGACACCCCCAGCTTGCCGCTGCTGCTTGGCGTCGTCAGAGGCTTTTACTTGGCTCTGACGGTCTCCTGAGCTGTTGTAGGGTTCCCCGGCCCGCAGGAGCAGTTTGTAGCCTGCTGGCTCGTGTCTTAACCCTGCAACACCCCCAGGGCTAGCAGCGGCCTCGCGCCGCCTGCTGCTGCTGCTGCCAAGGCAGCTGGGCTGCAGGAGGCTGGGCCCTCCTTTGGCCCTCACCTGCAGCCCCTCCTGTCCTCGTCGCTGGAGCTGGATGAAGAGTCCAGACCTGACTCTGACTCCGTTGGGACGCAGGTGCCCAAATCGGTGGCTTCCCGGCCGCTCCCTGGCCGTGGGGGGCAGCGGTTCCCTCGGGGGAGTTCAGGGTGTCGTGCAGATGTTTGTGGCCCCACGGCTGCCAACAGAAGGAGGTTTTGGGGGGCTGAGAAGGGGAGGAGGTGAGGCGGTTGTGTTTGTGTGGGGCGCCGGCGCCGTGCGCAGCCCTGCTTGTGCCAGGCTGCCGCCCCGCAGCTCCCGCTGGTTCTAGACTGGGTTCTAGACTGGGTTCTAGACTGGGTTCTAGACTGGACTGCCAAGGCAGCAGGAGGCTTTGGGGTGCCGCCTCGCTCTCCTGCAGCTCCTGGGAGGTGTCTAGGTAGCGTCCCACTGTGCCTTGGGCCGGGGAGCGGTGGGCAGGCGGCTCTCCTTAGACAGGAGGGCTCGCAGGGCTGTCCCGGGGCTGGCAGCTGCTCCAGCGGCAGCAGTGAGCGCTCTGCGCCCACGGGGGGCTGCTGCTACCTAACCCCCCTGCTCCTGCCGCTGCGTTTGCGGGGTGTCGGTGAGGGCCGGGCTTGGTGCCGCCGTGCCGGTGCAGTCCGTGTGGCCACCGCGTGTCCTCGCCTAGCTCATGGCTTTCGTGAGGGCAGCCCTGCCGCTCCCGCCCGCAGGGTTCTCCTCCAGAGGGGAGGCACCGGGCCCGCTGGAGTCGCTGCTGGAGTTGCCCGCGTTGCGCCCAGCTGGCCTTCTCTTCGGGTGGGCGCGGCTGCTCAACCACCCTAAGGCAGCGCAGCCGCTGCCGTCGTCCGTCCTGACCGCGGTAACGTGGCCGCCGCCTGTTCTCCTCTGCCCCATCCGGGGGCCCGCGGAGGGCAGTTTGCTGGTGGCTGAAGGGAGGCAGTGAAAGCACCCCGGAGCCCCTTGGAAAAGCACAAGAGGACAGGAAGGTGGGGAGCAGCAGGAGGTGCTGGTGCCTCTCCCCGTGCAGCCTGCTCTGCTCCCAGGTGGCCTGGGGGCTACTTACTCTTCACATTGGGCCGCTGGCTGTCGGGCTGCAGCTCACGGGGCCCAGCCACAGAAGTCACGAGCAGGCAGGAGCTGAAGAACCAAAACGCGTCCGCGAGGAGCCACCTTTCTTCAGAGCAGTCCAAGTAGCCAAGTGTTTTACCCCCGTGTTCCCCACATTTACTGCCAAGCTGGGCCGCAGCAGGCGCAGTGTCGGCGTCCCCGGGCGAGCTGAGCGCGGCCGCACAGGACAGCGCTGCGGGGGCGCCCCGAGGGGCTCCCGGGCGGTTGGCAGCCTCCCGGGGACACTGCCGAGTACTTTTCTATTTTTCTACACCCCCGTTTGTAAATAGCTCTGACAGGCCCGAGAATAAACTCTATTTCCCTAGCAGCCTGGTTCTGGCCGCTCACCCCAGCTGCCAGCTGGTCTCACTCGGAGGGAGATGCTGGACCTGCCCTCAGGGAGGAGACTGACCGGCCTGGCCACACTCCCGTGCGACTGCATCCAGGACCTGCTGCGGTGGGGACTGCCCTGGCTGGGCTCTCGAGGTCCCTGCCCGTCCCTGCTGCTCTGGGATTCTCTGAGGAGCTGCAGCAGGTCCGGAGGAGCAGAAGGGACTGGAGGGGGAGGCTGATGGGGAGAGGCTGAGGGAGCTGGAGGAGACTCAGAAGGGTCCTCCTCCCTCTCTCCAGCTCCCTGAAGGGAGGTTGCAGTCAGGTGGGGTCAGGCTCTTCTCCCAGGCACCCAGCGCCAGGATGAGAGGGCAGGAGCTGAAACTGCCAGGGGAGGGTTGGGTTGGCTGTCAGGAAGCCCCTCCTCAGGGAAAGGGGGATCTAGTGAACAATTCACTGGGCTCTGCCTGAAGACCCCTGAAACATCAGCCTTTGTTCTGGGAGCTCTGCTGGGCTGGACAGGAGAGTGACGTGGACACCCCAGCCCGTGAGGGAGAGGGAGTCAGGAGGGCCGCTGGAGCAGCTGTTTCCCTTCAGCCAGCGGGGAGATGGCAGCAGCCCACCGAGGGCCTCCCAGCGGAGCGGGCACCGACCCTGGACGAGGCCCCCGCGGCAGCAGCCTGTTGCCGGGAAGGCTGCAGCCACAGAGGAGCCACCTGGGCTGAAGGTTGTGAAGGGCTCTGTCCCCACCCTGCTGCTGCCAGGGAGGACTCGCACCCTGAGGAGGAAGAGGAGGAAGGAAGGGGACAAACAACCTGGAGCAGACTGGGAGTGACCAGACATCCACCGGGGAAGGAGGTAACAGAGCTGGGACGGGCAGGAAGGGGAAGGACTGTTTCAGAGGTGGGTGTCTTTATCCCTGTCCCGGTCTCATTCCATCAGCAAATCCGGGGCGGCTTCAGTTAAATCCTTTCCCCCCGGGGAGTCTGTCCGTAGCTCGGAACCAGAACTCAGTGTGGTGCTGGGGGACGTGGTTTAGGGGTGACCCTGCAGAGTGGGGCTGGACTTGATGGACGACTCTGTGGCGGACAAGCCCTGCCTGTGCCCAGTCTCACCCCGCAGCCCCTGCGGTGCCTTCTCCCCACCCAGCAGAGCTGCAGGAGCAAACACGCGGCCGCTGGGGCGGGTTTGGACCACAGCAGCTCCGCACCCACAGAGCCAGGACACTGCCCTTGTGTTGGGTCTTTTTAATGGGGTCGAGCTGCTGTCGGAAGCTCCGGCCGCCGTGCCGGTCACTTCAGCACCAGCTCCGTGAAGCCGGCGACGGGCGGTAGAGGAGGGCTGGGTGCCCCTTGCTGGCTCCGGGGGGGACGCTCCAGCCTGTGGTGGGGCAGCAGGGCGAAGAAGTGGAAGCGGTCCCCCATCTTGGTGGGATTCATCAGGACGTCGTAGCTGAGGCGCAGCTGCTCCCGCGTCGCTGCGTCGGGCGCGTTCTGCAGGAGAACCTGGACAGAACCACGTTAGAGAGGGCTGGGGGCTACAGCCCTTCCTGCTGCCGCGGGAGTCCCCCGGCCCTGCAGTCCCTCCCTCGCTGCAGGGGATTCACTGCAACTACTGCTCCCGAGGCCTCCCCTCCAGTCCTGGGGGCACTGCTGGGCCCCTCACTGCAGGAAAGAGATGGAGGGGCTGGTCTGGGTCCAGAGGAGAAACAGGGCTGGGGAAGGGACTGGAGGGAAGGGCTGGTGGAGACAGGCTGAGGGAGCTGGGGGTGTTCAGCCTGGAGGAGACTCAGGGGGGACCTTCTCCCTCTCTCCAGCTCCCTGAAGGGAGGTTGCAGTCAGAGGGGTCAGGCTCTTCTCCCAGGCAGCCAGCACCAGGACAAGAGGGCAGAGCCTGAAGCTGCCAGGGGAGGGTTAGGCTGGATGTCAGGAAGCCCTTCCTCAGGAAAAGGGTGATCAGAGGCTGGACTGGGCTGCCCAGGGCAGTGGGGGAGTCCCCATCCCTGGAGGTGTTGAAGGGCAGCCTGGCTGTGGCCCTGAGTGCCCTGGGGTGGCCACTGGGGTGCTGTCAGGTGCTGGTCTGGGCTGGCTGAGCTCAGAGGGCTTCTCCAGCCTCAGTGCTGCTGGGACTCTGCAGTGAGTCGGGCAGAGCTGTGCTGGTCTCTGGAGCAGCCGGCACACGGGCGCACACGGCAGTTTGCGTTGCCGCCCTCTCGCTGATGTGTGACCGACCCGGCAAAGCCCAGGGCCAGCAGAAGCAGCTCTCTGGTTCCACAGCATCACAGCAGTGCTGAGGCTGGACCGGCCCTCTGGGCTCCCCCAGCTCCCCCCTGCTTGCTGTTCTGAGCCGCTTCCTTTCCGAACCAGAAGGTTTCAGCAGCTCTCGGGCTGCGCAGGAGCCTGCGGGTACCTGCAGCCGGAGGTCGATGCCCATGTTCTTCAGGAAGAGCCGCTGTTTGATGGGGCCCAAGGTGGCTGCCCTGCCCTGCGCCATCTTGCGCAGGTAGCTGAAGTCGACGTCCGCCGTCAGGTCCGCGGTCCCCGGAGCCTTCAGCACGTCGTGCAGCCTGTGCTTCCGGAAGCCCTGGGGAACCAAACGGGCCGGTTACGCGGGGCGGTGCCGCCGCTGGGTCTAGCGGAGATGGGGCTGTGATGGGACACGTGACAACAGCAAAGAAACTCGTGGCCAGGGCTTAGATGACTCTTGGTGTGGGGCCTGGAGGCCAAGAGGGCCACCGGCGTCCTGGTGTGGATCAGGAGGGGGCTGGTTAGTAGATGGAGAGAGGTTCTCCTTCTCCACTAACTCTGCCCTGGGGAGACTACATCTGGATGGTTGTGTCCAGTTGCGGCCCCTCAGTGCCAGAAGGACACAGAGCTGCTGGAGAGAGCCCAGCCAGAGCCACAGGGATGATGGAGGGAGGGGAGCATCTCCCTGCTGAGAAGAGGCTGAGGGAGCTGGAGCTCTGGAGCTGGGAAAAAGGAGCCTGAGGGGTGACCCCATGGGTGTTGATCAATGTGTGAAGGGTGGGTGTGAGGAGGATGGAGCCAGGCTCTGCTCAGGGGCACCCAGTGACAGGACAAGGGGCAGTGGGTGTGAGCTGGAGCAGAGGAGGTTCCACATCAGTGTGAGAAGGACCTTGTTCATGGTGAGGGTGCCAGAGCCCTGGCAGGGGCTGCCCAGAGGGGTTGTGGAGTCTCCTTCTGTGGAGACATTTCAAACCCCCCATGCCATGTTCCTGTGTGACTGGATCTAGGGGGACCGGACTGGAGACCTCCCGAGGTCCCTTCCCATCCCTAAGGGTCTGTGAGTCTGTGTCTGACAAGCCCCTGTGGGTGCTGGTTCCTCGAGAACCGAGCTACTTCGCTGTGCGGCTGCAGCGTGCGGCGGGGTTTGCTGCGGGCGCGCCCCGAGGCAGTTCTCGTGCCACAACCCAAGGAGCCAAGTGCCAGACAAGAGAGGATCCCGGGTGACTGCTGCAGGGTCGAGGTCTCACCCGGAACGTGTCGGTTTTGGTGCCGTCGTGGCCGTAATCAGCCACCAGCGCGGCCCCCCCGTCCCGTTCTATGCGACAGGCCAGGCTCTGGATGATGGCGCCGGCCTCGGGACACACTTCCACGTGATCTCGCGTTTCCTCGGGCTAGAGGGGCAGAGGGCAGAGCGCCCGGGTTAGCAGACGAGGGCGCGGGTCCTTCCTGCCGCAGACCCTGGGGCTCCCCGGTGCCTGCGCTGGGGCCCACAGAGCTGCGGTGCAGGGGGTCCAGCCCAGCTGGTGTCCCTCAGGGCCCAGGTCCGGGGCCAGTCCCTCCCAGTCCCCGCTGGCCTGTGGCCCCACCTGGATGAAGTTCAGCGCCGCGGGGGTGCTGGCCGGCGACAGCACGAAGCGCAGCTGGCCGGGGGCGTCCGGATCCGCGTCAACCAGCACCTCGCGCCAGCCCTTCTCCGTCCTCTGCGGGACGAACCCAAAGGACGCGTTTGACGCGCTTGTGGCCACGAACTCGTGGTGAGCAGCCTCCCCACTGATTTAGGAGCGTGGTGGGCTGTTAGGGACGTCGTTCTCCCCCTGGACTGGGCACTGGGGAGGCCTTCCCTGCAGTACTGGGGGCCCTTCAAGAGAGATGGAGGGGCTGGAGCGGGTCCAGAGGAGCAACGAGGCTGGGGAAGGGACTGGAGGGAGAGGCTGGTGGGGAGAGGCTGAGGGAGCTGGGGGTGTTGAGCCTGGAGGAGACTCAGGGGGGACCTTCTCCCTCTCTCCAACTCCCTGAAGGGAGGTTGCAGTCAGGTGGGGGTCAGGCTCTTCTTCCAGGTACCCAGCACTAGGGTGAGAGAACAGGGCCTGAAGCTGCCAGGGGAGGGTTAGGTTGGATGTCAGGAAGCCCTTCCTCAGGGAAAGGGTGACCAGAGGCTGGACTGCCCAGGGCAGTGGTGGAGTCCCCATCCCTGGAGGTGCTGAAGGGCAGCCTGGCTGTGGCCCTGAGTGCCCTGGTCTGGCTGATGGGGTGATGTCAGGTGCTGGTCTGGGCTGGCTGAGCTCAGAGGGCTCCTCCAGCCCCAAGGATTTCTACAGGCTTTCCCACGCTAGGCCAGTTTATCTGTCCCAGCTCTGTTAGCAGTCTACAACCGGAGGCAGTGCGTGGGCCTAGCTCAGCACCCCACTTCTGTCTCCCCCAAAGAGAACTGGTGTTTAAACAGACTGTGAGATGAGAATCATCTTCCTGCTGTACCTGAAACTTATGTATGGGCAGAGCATCGAAGAACTCGTGGGCCACGAAGCAGCTGTAACCTGTGGGGAGGCGAAAACCAGCGCGTTACTGCAGCACTGCCCCCAGGGCAGCTTCCAGGGCCTGGGGGTTAGGGACATGTTGGGAGGAGGATTCTGTGACTCTGGGTGAACATCAGGATGGGTTGGTGACTCTTAAGGAGGTCAGGCAGTTAATTGGCTGTGAAAGGCCTACTGGTACCGCAGAAGTCACTGCTGTGGCAGCCAGAACAGGCAGCAGCTGGGACAAGGCGATGGGACGCTGCCTCAGCCTCATGCAAGCGGAGAACAGCTCTTCTCTGCTGGACACCAGGGCCCTGGCGTGCCAGGGGCTTCAAGGGACACCTGTCCTTCCTCCACGCTGGAGGCTCCCGTGGGTGCTGGCCTGCTCCTGATCCCTGTGGCCACCCCACAAGAGCTTCTCGTGACCGGCTCAGCCTCCTGGGGAGCAGCACCTTCCCCAGATGGGAAGGGGTGTCACCTCCAGGGTGCTCAGGAGCTGAGGAGCTCTGCTGACAGAGGGGCTCTCGCAGCACCGAGGTATTTACAGGGTGTTTTTGTGCACATCAGCTGGTGTTGGTCTCTCGCAGAGTTCTGAAGGCCAGCAGGGATGTCTTTGCTTCCAAACTCCTGCTCTGGCAGGGGGTTGGACTGGGTGATCTTTGGAGGTCCCCTCCAATCCCTAGTGACTGGATCTAGGGGATCCTGCTCTGGCAGGGGGACTGGACTGGGTGATCTTTGGAGGTCCCCTCCAATCCCTAGTGCTCTGTGATTCTGTGAAAAGCTGCCAAGAGGGGAAGAACAGGCCCCCCTGAGCGAAACAAGACGCCCAGCCCCTTACCTGTGGGCACATCTTGGACGTCTCTGTACCAGAACACGGGAATCCCAGCCCTGGTGAGGCCTCTCATGTAGGCAGCCGTGTCCTTGGGGCTCGACTGCACCTGCCCTCCTGTCAGCGTCAGCGCTTGGCTCTCGCTGAGTTTGGGACTCACTTCTACCAGGTGAACAGAGACATCACATTTACTAAGCAAAGAGGCCAGCTGGCTGAAGACCTGCGAAGGCAGATGAACTCTGTTAGGCACCGGTGCGCTGGACACGCTAAAGCCTCAAGAATTAACCTTTATTATCATTACTCATAGTCAAGACTAAAGGTCTCCTTGGCTTTCCTCTAACGAAAGAGCCTTGATGAAAGAGACTGCACTTGGCTCCTCCAGAAGGGGAAGAGAAGCCTCTCTGAAGAGGCAACGGCCCGGAATTCCCAGAGGAACCCAGGTAACTTCACTCCTGCAAACTTCCCTCCCGCTGCTGCTTGCGCTGAGATACCCCTCAGCAGCACCAGTCCCCCAGCAGGTGTCAGTTGGGATGGTGCCTTCCAGGACAGAAAGAACCTGCTCGGGAGCGCTCCTGCTCTCTGTCCCCTTCTGCGGGTCGGTGTCGCCTGTGCAGCGTGCGCACGCTGGCCCGGGCACCTTCTGATGTGGAAGGTTCCCCATCAGTGGGAGAAGGACCTTGTTCCCAGGGAGGGTGCCAGAGCCCTGGCAGGGGCTGCCCAGGGGGTTGTGGAGTCTCCTTCTCTGGGGACATTTCAAACCCCCCTGGCCCTGTTCCTGTGTGACTGGATCTGGGGGATCCTGCTGTGGGGGGGTTGGACTGGATGGTCTTTGGAGGTCCCTGTGATTCCGTGCACGTTTCCTGATGGCAATTACTTGGTGACTAGGGAAGGTCAAACCCCGACAGCAAAAGCTGATCCCTTCAGACTCCAGGGCAGCCACAGAACAAAGCCGGAAACACCCCTGTGGGCTCTCACTTACCCTGACGATGTCGCCGGCGAGCGTGCCCCTGCCCGGGCCCAGCTCCACCAGCCGCAGGGCGCTCGGCTTGCCCGCGGCGACCCACTCGCTGACGCACCACACACCGACGAGCTGCCGGCGAGAACAAACCGGCGTCACGGGAGCACCTGCAGAAGGGGAAGCTGCCTTCTGTCTGGTCACAACTCAGCCACTGCGCAGAGGTCTCTCTTCTTAAAGTTCAGCTGAATCACAGAATCACTCAGGTTGGAAGAGACCCCTGGGATCAGAGAGTCCAACCAGCAACCCTACCTTACAAGGTCACCCCTAAACCACATCCCTCAGCACTACATCTAAGTAACTTTGAAATACATGCAGGGATGGGGACCCAACCACCACCCTGGGCAGCCCAGGCCAGTCCCTGACCACTCTCTCCACGAAGAATCTCTTCCTGATGGCCAGTCTGACCCTCCCCGGTGGAGATTGAAGCCCTCCCCTCTGCTTCTGTCACTGATGACCTGTGAGAAGAGCCCAGCACCAGCATCTCTGCAGGGTCCTCTCAGATAGCCACAGGTAAGTGGCTGAAGGAACTGGGGCTACTTAGTCTAAAGAACAGGAAGCTGAGGGAAGACCTCACCGTGTCCTACAGCTACCAAAGAAGGCTGTAGAGAGGTGGGGACGGGTCTCGGAAGTAGTGAGAGGTCGAGAGGAAATGGTCTCAACTGGCCAGATTCACAGGCTGGTTTAGGTTGGAAGGGACCCCGGAGCTCACCCAGTGCCAAGCCCCTGCTGTGGGCAGAGACACCTCTCACCAGCGCAGGGTGCCCAGAGCCCTGTCCAACTTGGCCTTGAACACTTCAGGGGTGGAGCAGCCACAACCTGTTCCAGGGCCTCAGCACCCTCACAGGGAGGGGTTTCTGCCTCAGATCCAATCTAAATCTGCCCTCTTTCAGGTGGAAATCCGGTTCTGGAATGGGCTGCCCACGGAGGTGGTTGAGTCGCCGTCCCTGGAGGTGCTCAGGGTTAGGTGGGATGAGGTGCTGGGTGGCATGGTCTAGATGATCGGTTTACTGGGTTTATTTGGATTTAGGTTGGACTGGATGATCTTTAAGGTTTTTTCCAACCTCACCATTACTGTGATACTGTGGAACCCAACCCCCTTGTCCTATCACCAGAGTCACTCGTAACAAGTCCCTCTCCAGCTTTCCTGTAGCCCCTCCAGGTACTGGCAGCTACTGTAAGGTCCTCTGGAGCCTTCTCTTCTCCAGGCTGAACAGCCCCAGCATCCTCAGACAGAGCAGAGGGGCTCCAGGCCTCTGATCATCCCTGTGGCCTCTGCTGGACCTGCTCCAGGTCCTTCTTGTACTGGGATTTAGGTCAGGAGTCACCAGAGCAGAGGAGAGGGAGCCAGTCCCCTCCCTGGCCTTGCTGGTGACACTCTGATCCAGCCCAGGACGCAGCAGGTTCTGGGCTGCCCTCACCCACTGCCAGCTCAGGCCCTGACGCCCCCAGCACCCCCAAGCCCTCCTCCTCGGTTCCGTTCTGGATCCAGCGAGCACCCAGCGCGGGTTTGCGCTGGGCATCGCCCAGCCCAGCTGTAGGGCCTGCGCCTGCGGGGTCCCGGTGCTCCAGGCCGCCCGGGCGGAGAGGGGGCTGCCCCGCACCCGGGCCAGGGCCCCGCACCTACCTCTCCGAACACCTGGCTTATCTCGGGGGAGGTGATGAAGTCCCCGCTCTGGCCGATGTCACCGCGCCGGGTGTAGTAGCCCTGCGGGAGGAGAAGGGTCGATGCGGGGGTGGCCGCGGGCCTCCCGCAGGCTCCCCCCAGCCCTGCCCTGCCCTCGGCCCGCACCTGGCCGGGGTTGGTGAGCGCCTCCCGCATGTACTCGGCCACCGTGATGGGCCCGGTGGCCCGCAGCTTGAGCAGCAGGTGCCGCAGCATGGCCGGGGCGGCGTCGGCGCCCTCCGCAGCTTCCCCCGCACCCGACGACAGCCCCGCAGCTGCTGCCGGCCCGGGGGGCGGGCGGGGCCGGCGGAGGAGGGGGCGGCGGCCGGCGGAGCCCAGCGCGGCCGCCAGGAGCGGGCGGGAGCAGGGCCCCAGCGCC
>VXBP01002724.1:121372-172441 GCA_013400115.1 Rhinopomastus cyanomelas | reverse complement strand
GAAGGGAGCTGCCAGGTGGTGAAAGGGGGGTGCCAGGTGATGAAAGGGGTGCCCAGTGGCAGAAGGGGGTGCCAGGCAACGGAGGGAGTGCTAGGCAGTGGGGGGGGGTGCCGGGTGACGGAAGGGATGTGGGGGGCAGAGCGGGGTGCCAGGGGTGCGTGGCCCCGTCCTTGCCTGCTGGTGACAGCCGTGCGCTGCTGCCCACAGCAAGACTACGTGATGCTGTGCGCCGTGGACGAGACCGAAGAGCTGGTGGACGGTGGCAAGAAGGACGTGATCGATGACCTGAAGGAAGGGGAACTGAAGGCCTTCATCTGCTCCCTGGGGCTCAGCAAATACGCGGAAAACTGCCTGGTGGGGGGCGAGGAGGAGGAGGACCATGGCAGCAAGGAGGAGGAGAAGCCCCCGAGGAAGGAGAGAAACAAGAAGGAAGTCAAGGCTCCTCCCGCAGATGGGAAAAAGGAGAAGAAGACCAAGGAGAAGGCAAGCGGGGTGAAGGACGGCAAGAAGCAGCCTGGGGGCAGCGATCGGAACCAGCACCCTTCAGCAAAGAGAGAGAGGCTGGAAGAAGATTTGGAGTTTCATGCCAGGCAGGGCATCCTGGTCAAGCCAGGGGGCAAGTGGTACGAGCAGGAGTACGCCAGCGAATTCTCTTCGGAGCCGCAGGATCAGACGCTTGTGGCCAAGTACAAGAGCTTGGCCCAGAAGCTTTACCAGCACGAGACGGACTTGTACAAGAACAAGACGGACTATCAGAAGGGGGCCTCCTCGGCGTGGATGAAAACCGTGGTGTCGTCCGGCACCCTGGCTGACAGGATGGCCGCGATGACCCTTCTCATTCAGGACAGCGCCGTCCACAGTATCCACTTCATCGAGACCTTGGTGACCCTCGTCAAGAAGAAGGGCAGCAGGCATCAGAGCCTCATGGCTCTGGACACCCTGAAGGAGCTTCTCCTCTCGGATCTCTTGCCGGATAGCCGGAAGCTGTGGTCCTTCTCGCAGCGGCCGTTTAGCAGCATCGAGAAGATGTCCAGCGGCAACAGGGACTCCAGAGACAGGCGCCTGGTGCTGTGGTACTTCGAGCATCACCTGAAGCTGCAGGTGGCCGAGTTCGTGCAGGCGCTGGAGGCGCTGAGCCACGACTCCCTGGCAGCGGCAAAGTCCCGAGCGATGGCCGTGGCTCACGAGCTCCTCTGCAACAAGCCTGAGCAGGAGAAGGCGCTGCTGGTTCAGCTGGTGAATAAGCTGGGAGACCCTCACAACAAGATGGCCACCAAAGCCTCCTACCTGCTGGAGACGCTGCTCAGCCGGCACCCCAACATGAAGGCCGTGGTGTGCGGGGAGGTGGAGCGGCTGCTGTACCGCTCCAACATCAGCCCCAAGGCCCAGTACTACGCCGTCTGCTTCCTGAACCAGGTGGTCCTCAGTCACGAGGAAAGCGCCCTGGCCAGCAAGCTGATAGCCCTGTACTTCTGCTTCTTCCGCAACTGCGTTAGGAAGAGGGACGTGGAGTCGAAGATGCTGAGCGCCCTGCTCTGCGGGGTGAACAGAGCTTACCCCTACGCCGACACCGGCGACGAGAAGGTGAAGGAGCAGATGGACACCTTGTTCAAAGTCCTGCATCTCGCCAACTTCGGGACCAGCGTCCAGGCCCTGATGCTGCTGTTCCAGGTGATGGACTCGCAGCAGACGGTGTCCGACCGGTACTACTCGGCGCTCTACAAGTAAGGGGCAGCTCTGCACGTGTTACGTAAATTGCTCCTCAGCAGGGGTCCTAGGAACACTGCCTCTGCCTTTAAGGTCTTGGGGGGTTGTGTCTCGTGAGCTAAGAGTTTCTGATGCTCTCTGTGGGGTTTATTCGACATGGGGACTGGAGGGAAGGGCTGATGAGGAGAGACTGAGGGGGCTGGGGGTGTTTAGCCTGTGGAAGACTCAGTGGGGACCTTCTCCCTCTCTCCAACTCCCTGAAGGGAGCTTGTTGTAGGTGGGGGTCGGGCTTTTCTCCCAGGCAGCCAGCGCCAGGACCAGAGGGCAGGGCCTGAAGCTGCACCAGGGGAGGGTTAGGCTGGATGTTAGGAAGCCCTTCCTCAGGGAAAGGGAGATCAGAGGCTGGACTGGACTGCCCAGGGCAGTGGGGGAGTCTGAAGCTGCCAGGGGAGGGTTAGGTTGGACATCTAGTGGAGAGCAACTCAAATGCTCAGAGGGCTGCAGCACCTCCCTGATGAGGACAGGCTGAGCAAGGTGGGGTTGTGCAGCCTGGAGAAGAGGAGGCTCCCAGATGACCTCCCAGCAGCTTCCCAGTCTCTGAAGGAAGGGGGCTACAGGAAAGCTGGGGAGGGCTTTTGACAGGGGTGGGAGCGAGAGGCCAAGGGGAAAGGGTTCCAGACCTGAAGAGGAGAGACTGAGGTTGGACATGAGGAGACAATTCTTTGCTGTGAGGGTGCGGAGATGCTGGAACAGGTTGCCCAGGGCAGCTGTGGCTGCCCCATCCCTGGCAGTTGCTCTCCTGGGAGCATCACGGCTCTCAGCAGTGTTTGCTCCTGTGTGTTCTACAGGAAACTTCTAGATCCTGCTCTGGCGACCTGCTCCAAGCCGTCCATGTTTCTGAACCTCATCTATAAGTCGCTGAAGGCGGACGTCGTGCTGCGGCGCGTGAGGGCCTTTGTGAAGAGGTTGCTCCAGGTCACCTGCGGGCAGATGCCGCCCTTCGTTTGCGGAACCCTGTACCTGCTGTCGGAGCTTCTGAAAGTCAAACCCGAGCTGAGGGGCCAGCTGCAGGGTCATGGGGTACAGGATGGCTTCTGTCTCGCTGGTTGGGGCCACCTCAGTGCAAGGGAGGCATCGAGGGGCTGCAGCAAGGGCAGAGGAGGGCAACAAAGCTGGGGAAGGGCCTGGAGACTCAGTCTGGTGGGGAGAGCTGGGGCTGTTGAGTTGGAGGAAGAGGAGGCTGAGGGGAGACCTCGTCATTCTATAACTGTTTGAGAGGACCCTGCAGAGATGCTGGTGCTGGGCTCTTCTCACAGGTCAGTAGTGACAGAACCAGAGGGAAGGGCTTCAAGCTCCACCAGGGGTGAGACTGGTCATAAGGAAGAGATTCTTCGTGGAGAGAGTGGTCAGGGCCTGGACTGGGCTGCCCAGGGTGGGGGTTGAATCCCCATCCCTGGATGAGTTTAAAAGTCACTTAGATGTGATGTTGGCGGTCTGGTTTAGGGGTGACCTTGTAGAGCAGGGCTGATGGTTGGATTTGATGATCCTGGGGGTCTTTTCCACCCTGAGTGATCCTGTGATTCTGTAAATCAGAGCAAAACTGGAAAGGAAAAGCCACTGTTTCCAACAGTAACCCTGCTGTGTTCTGTTATTGAGGAGTCAGATGACGAAGAGTGCTTCAAGGACCAAGAAGAGGCTGAAGATGCTGAGGAAAGCAGTGTGGATGCGGGCAGAGGAGGCAAAGAGGGGAGCACCGTGGGCAGTGCCGCTGAAACAAGCGGTTCGACGGCCTCGTGGGTCCATCACCTGAACATGGGAGGTAAGTGGCTGTGAGAACACAGTCAGCTGGACGTCAGGCGTCCTGCAGCAGTCCGTGCTGAACCAGGCCTGTGGTGGTCAGCGATGGCAGCGCTGCTCTGGCTGCCCAAGCGGGGGTTCCGGCTGGTCCCAGACAGCCCGTCAGAGGGCTTCGCCTCACGCGGGTTGTGCCAGAGCAGGAACGGGGCGGGCGTTTGTTGCCTCCAACCTCAGACACCCTCCGAGCTTCGAACCTGCTGCTGCTTTCCTGGAGATGGTGTGGAGCAGGGCAGGGGCTTTCAGGGGCTTCTGAGGAAGCACACACAGACTCAGCTGTGCAGCTGGTCATACCCTGGGGATCCTGCACCGCTGAGCGTGACCATCACTTGCTCCTCAGGGAGGCTGTGGCCTTTGAGGCCTCCCCCCAGTCCTGGGGACAGGGCTGGGCTTCTCACTTCAACAAAGAGACGGAGGGGCTGCAGTGGGTCCAGAGGAGCAGTGAGGCTGGGGAAGGGACTGGAGGGAGAGGCTGGTGGGGAGAGGCTGAGGGAGCTGGGGGTGTTTGGCCTGGAGGAGACTCAGGGGGACCTTCTCCCTCTCTCCAACTCCCTGAAGGGAGGTTGCAGTCAGGTGGGAGTCAGGCTCTTCTCCCAGGCAGCTAGCACCAGGATGAGAGGGCAGAGCCTGAACCTGCCAGGGGAGGGTTAGGTTGGATGTCAGGAAGTCCTTCCTGATGTAAAGGGTGATCAGAGGCTGGACTGGGCTGCCCAGAGCAGTGGGGGAGTCCCCATCCCTGGAGGTGCTGAAGGGCAGCCTGGCTGTGGCCCTGAGTGCCCTGGGGTGGCCACTGGGGTGATGGTAGGTGCTGGTCTGGGCTGGCTGAGCTCAGAGGGCTCCTGCAGCTTCAGTGCTGCTGGGATTCTGTGGTTCTGCCCAGCTCAGGGTGCTGAGCAGCACTGGTGGCACTGGAAGTGAAAACCATGCTCTGCTGAAGTTGCCTGGTGAAAGTGCAGTCGTTGCCATCCGATGTCCCCTCAGGCAGGAGGAGTGGAGCTGTGTACGATCCCCTGCACCGGAGCCCTCTGTACTGTGGTGCTGAGAGCACAAGCCTTTGGGAGCTGAAGAAGGTAAGGCACGTGGTGCTGCTGAGGTCTGTGCTGCTCACTGCAGCCCTGTGCAGAGGGAAGAGTTTAGCCCCCCTTGGGGGGGACCTTCTCCAACTCCCTGAAGGGAGGTTGCAGTCAGGTGGGGGTCAGGCTCTTCTTCCAGGTACCCAGCACTAGGGTGAGAGAACAGGGCCTGAAGCTGCCAGGGGAGGGTGAGGCTGGATGTCAGGAAGCCCTTCCTCAGGGAAAGGGTGACCAGAGGCTGGACTGGACTGCCCAGGGCAGTGGGGGAGTCCCCATCCCTGGAGGTGCTGAAGGGCAGCCTGGCTGTGGCCCTGAGTGCCCCGGTGTGGCCACTGGGGTGCTGTTAGGTGCTGGGCTGGGCTGGCTGAGCTCAGAGGGCCTCTCCAGCCTCAATCATCCTGTGTGCCTGTGACTAACTTGCTTGTTCTCGGGTGGCTACCTGGGTCACAGCAGAGAACTCAGAGGACACCTTGTTCAGCTTCAGGCTGACGCGTGGCACAGGCAGCGCCGATGTTCCAGGGTAGGAAGCAGGTGTTGGTACGTGAGCACTTGAGCAGAGATGACAGTTCAGCCAGCTGTGGGCTTGGCTTTCTGGCTCTAAGGCTTTTATTCTTGCACTAAACACGTTTGTAAGTGAAAATGTTTAACACAAACAGAAGCTGAGAGCGTGAAGCTGTCGCGTTGTGGAAGGGCAGAGCTCCTCAGCCTTGCTCTGCTGCAGGGGTCTGTGTGTCAGGGGCTCAGTTAGAGCGGTCTGTGACGTGGTGGTGTCGGGTTGGTCAGCGCTGCGCTCCCTTTCCAAGTGGAAATAACCCAGCTGTTGGTGTTTTGCAGCTGTCTGAGCATTTTCATCCCTCTGTGGCCCTGTTTGCAAGGACAATTCTAGAGGTAAGTGCTCCCCCGCTCCGCAGCGACGAGGTCTGAGGTGGGTGTCTGCTCTCCTGCCTTCTGCGGCTCTCGGACGCGGAGCCTTGTGCGGGAGCCGGGCGTCTGATCCCCAGGAGGCTGCTCCCGGGGGAGGCTGATGTGGGAGAAGGGCTGGTTTGGAATTGTGGTCTCTCCTTTTGTTTGAAACGCTGGGGTTTTTGGTGTGGGGGGCTTTGCTGTGGGAACTGGTGCTGTGTTAACACTCTTGTGCTGCCAGGCAAAAGCTACTGGATCTGTGCAAACACTGACAGAAAACACTCTTGTCAGAGGGACCTGGGCAGGCTGGAGAGCTGGGTAGGAGACAGTGTAGAGGCTCCTTCTCTGGGGACGTTCCAAACCCTCCTGGCCATGTTCCTGTGCGACTGGATCTAGGGGACCCTGCTGTGGGGCAGGGGGATGGACTGGATGGTCTTTGGAGGCCCCTTCCAATCCCTGATGGTCTGTGATTCATTGGTTGACTACCTGAGGCCAAGTCCTGCCAGCACAGCACCCTGCAAAGCAGTCTGTTACTAAAACAAAGTGTTGGGGTGGGTTTTGTTCCCGAACACGCCGCAGGAGTAGCCCTCTGCACAGGAGTGTGTGGGCTGCTCGGGTGTGTGCCACGGAGGAAGGCTTTGCAGCTCAGAGCGTGGCCTGATGCTCCAGGACAGCCAGGGCCCTTGTGTCGAGGCGCAGAGTGTCGCATGTTTGCCTTCTCTCTCCCCCCAGGGCAACCACATCCAGTACTCGGGCGACCCTCTGCAGGACTTCACACTAATGAGGTTCTTGGATCGCTTTGTCTACAGGAACCCCAAGCTCCACAGAGGCAAAGGTACGCGAGCGCCGTGCGGGCTGCGGGCTGCGGGCTGCGGGCTGCGGGCTGCGGGCTGCGGTCGGAGCCTTGTGCTCCCAGGCTGACAAGCAGAGTCTCAGTGAAGTCGGGGCTGAGCAGTCTCCTCTGCCTTGGCCCTTCCTGTTTGCGTTTTAAGTAGACTGAGCTTCGTGAAGTTGAGAACAAGAACTCTCTGAAGAGCTGCTGCTCTTGGTGGAAGAACTTGCTCCCTGGAAATCATAGAACAGCTGGGGCTGGAAGGGACCTCAAAGATGTCCCAGCCCCCCTGCACAGGCAGGGGCTCCTTTCCCAAAGCAGGTCACTCAGGGCCCCAAACACCCTGCCCTTCAACACTGCCAGGGATGGGGCAACCACAGCTGCCCTGGGCAACCTGTTCCAGCATCTCCCCACCCTCACAGCAAAGAGCTGGTTCCTCATGGCCAACCTCAATCTCCCCTCTTCAAGCCTGGAACCCTTTCCCCTTGGCCTCTATCTACCACCCCTGTCAAAAGCCCTCCCCCAGCTTTCTTGTAGCCCCCTTCCTTCAGAGAGTGGGAAGCTGCTGGGAGGTCAGCTGGGAGCCTCCTGTTCTCCAGGCTGAAAAGACACCTGCATGTTAGAACCAGCTGCCCCTCACATACTGCTGCCTGTTGCATCCGCGGGGCGGAAGGTGCTGACCTGGCTGCGATGAGCAGAGCCATGGGGGGAGTGGGGATGGAAGGGACCTCTGTAGGCGGTCGCCCAGGCAGGGCTGTCCAGATGGCTTTGGAGTGTCTCTGACAATGGAGACTCCAGCGTCTCTCTGGCAGTTTCAGTCTGCGCCCATCACCTCTTGCCTTGTCACTGGGCACCACTGGGAAGTGCCTGGCTCTGTCTTCACAGACACACAGAACGTTAGGGGTTGGAGGGGACCTCAAAAGATCGAGTCCAGCCCCTACTTTCCACCTCCCTCCAGGCATTTGTATGCTTGGAGATCCCCCTGAGCCTCCTCTTCTCCACTGTGAGCAGCCTGAGCTCTGCAGACCGTTCCTCAGAGGAGAGATTCTTGCAGTCCCCTAGTCCTCTTGGTGGCCCTTTGCTGGGCTCTGCAGTGTGCCCGTGTCTCGCTCGTGCTGGGGAGCCCAGGCCCGGACGCAGAGCTCCGGCCATGGCTTTAGCGGTAGCACCACCTCCCTCTGCCTGCCTGCAGTGTTCTCCTCCTGCAGGCCAGAACACCGCGAGCCTTCTGTGCCACGCGGGCACGCTGCTGGCTCGTGGTCGGCTCGGTGTTCACCAGCACACCCGGGGCCTTTCTGTGGAGCAGCTTCCCAGCTGGGCAGCCCCCAGTGCCTACTGGTGCAGGGCTTGTCCCCGCCCCGGCGCAGGCCGTCGCACGTCCCCTTGCTGAGCTGCCTGAGGGTCCTGTCAGCCCGTCTCTCGGGCGGCAGCGTGCCCCTGGGTGTTGTGGCTCTCCAGAGCTGCTGCAGTGATCCCTTCTGGTTGCTGTTCTGCCCTAGAAAACACCAGCAGCGTGGTGATGCAGCCCAGGAAGAAGCAGTTTATGGCAGACACGCGGAGCCTCGCAGGTAAGGCGTCCTCTCTGCAGCTGAGATCCTGGCTACAGAACCCTTGGCTAGTGGCTGTGTCCTGGGTGCTGTCTGTGCTCGTCCTGCTGGCAGCAGAGTGCGGCGCTGGGGCCTGAGGGTCAGCATCAGGTCCAGTCTTCTTCTGAGGGCACAGGTTACCCCCCAGAGCGTTAGGGGTGGGGGGGACCTGGGAGGATCATCCAGTCAGATGCCCCCACCACAGCAGGACCACCCAGGGCACCACCATTCATGACACGATGTTGGGAACCAGTCGGAGAGGAAGCGTCACCTCGACTGTTCGTGACTCCTGAGTGGGAAAGCACTTGTCCCTGCCATTAGATTTGGTTGGGGTGGTTCTTCCTCTCCCTCTCTTTTCCCCACTGCAAGTTACTCTGTGTTGCAGTGACTCCTCTCCCCTCAGCAGTGCCTGGCTCTGGGCTTGGCACTGTCTGTTCACGCTGCCTGGCCTTGTGGGAGAGAGTAACGGTCCTGCTGGCCAGTGGCAGAGCAGTCAGGTCCCTTCTGGTTCCTTTTGCAGTCAACAGCAGGGAGTTCCGTGCCAGAGACGAAAGCAGGGTCCCGGTGGACGAGGTGTTTTTTCACAGGTAATGCGGTGTTGGTGAGCGTTCGGCTCAAGTGGCGCTTTGAACACGGACACACAGAGTGCCTGAGGCTGGAGGAGCCCTCAGAGCCCAGCCAGCCCAGACCAGCACCTCACATCAGCCACCCCAGGGCACTCAGGGCCACAGCCAGGCTGGCCATCAGCACCTCCAGGGATGGGGACTCCCCCACTGCCCTGGGCAGCCCAGTCCAGCCTCTGATCACCCTTTCCCTGAGGAAGGGCTTCCTGACATCCAGGCTCTGCCCTCTCGTCCTGGTGCTGGCTGCCTGGGAGAAGAGCCTGACCCCCACATGACTGCAACCTCCCTTCAGGGAGCTGGAGAGAGGGAGAAGGTCCCCCCTGAGTCTCCTCCAGGCTGAACACCCCCAGCTCCCTCAGCCTCTCCCCACCAGCCCTTCCCTCCAGTCCCTTCCCCAGCCCTGTTGCTCCTCTGGACCCTTTGAAACACAAAGGAAACACCGGTCTGTGGCTCAGGATCGGAGTGTGGAGCGATGACTTGTGCTCTGCCAGCAGAGGATTCTGTGATAACCACCTGCAGCTTTGGCTTTTCCAGCCTGTCACAAAGGAGTTGACCTGCAGTTGTATCTTGCTCCAGGTTTTATTCCAAGTTCGATAAGAGGACAGAAAAGCAGAGGCGCCAGGATGATGAGGAGAGCGTGGAGGATGTGGATGATGAGGAATTTGAAAGAGCCTTGGGTAAGGTGGTGTCATCCCTTGCAGGGCCTCTTGAATGTCTCCTGCTGTGACAGTTGATCCCTTTACCCCTGTCACAGCTCATGTCCTGTGAAAGAGCCAGAGACAGCAGTGTGGAGTGGAAGGGAACTGGCTTGCCAGCTCCCAGTCTGTGGCAGTCCATGGTGCCCATCCCTCAGCCAGTGTGATGGCCACCTTAACGAATCCCAGCATGACTGAGGCTGGAGAAGCCCCCTGAGCTCAGCCAGCCCAGCCCAGCACCTAACAGCACCCTATTAGCCCACACCAGGGCACTGATGGCCACGGCCAGGCTGCCCCTCAGCACCTCCAGGGATGGGGACTCCCCCACTGCCCTGGGCAGCCCAGTCCAGGCTCTGATCTCCCTTTCCATGAGGAAGGGCTTCCTGACATCCACCCTAGCCAGCCCCTGGCAGCTCCAGGCCCTGCCCTCTGGCCCTGGCCGTGTTTTGCAGTGCCGGGGTTGCTCTGCAGTAACAGACAGCTCTTGCCCCCAGACTCATTTGAAGGTGCTGACGGTGCCATCGACCTGGACCAGGATGACCTCGATTTCGCTGGGTGAGCCTTTGCCTGGGGCCTTTCGTCAGCCCTGCAGCAGCAGCAGACTCTGCAGAACTGCGCAGCCGTTCCTGCGACGCGCCGGGCGGCACCTGCTCGAGGCAGCCGCTGACGCGCTGGACCCTGCGGCGCTGCCTTCGCACACAGGGTCTTACTGATGCAGTGACCACTAAACAGGGGGAGAGAGGGGAAATCCCTCCTGTTTTCATCCTCTCAAGCTTCTGTTTGAGAATTGTGACCAGGAGCCAGCAATGGGTCCTGGTGGCCAAGAAGGCCAACAGCATCCTGGGGTGGATCAGAACAGGGGTGGTTAGCAGATGGAGAGAGGTTCTCCTCCCACTCTACTCTGCCCTGGGGAGACCACATCTGGATGGTTGTGTCCAGCTCTGGGCCCCCTCAGTTCCACAAGGACACAGAGCTGCTGGAGACAGCCCAGTGCAGAGCCACAGGGATGATGGAGGGAGGGGAGCATCTTCCTGCTGAGGGGAGCTGGGGCTCTGGAGCTGGGAAAAAGGAGCCTGAGGGGTGACCCCATGGGTGTTGATCAATATGTGAAGGGTGGGTGTGAGGAGGATGGAGCCAGGCTCTGCTCAGGGGCACCCAGTGACAGGACAAGGGGCAGCGGGAGTGAGCTGGAGCAGAGGAGGTTCCACATCAGTGTGAGAAGGACCTTGTTCATGGTGAGGGTGCCAGAGCCCTGGCAGGGGCTGCCCAGGGGGGTTGTGGAGTCTCCTTCTCTGGAGACATTTCAAACCCTCCTGGACTTCCTGTGTGACTGGATCTAGGGGATCCTGCTGTGGCAGGGGGACTGGGCTGGATGATCTTGTAGGTCCCTTCCAATCCCTCACGTTCTGGATTCTGTAATTACCAAGCACAAAAATAAACAGAAGGAGCTGTGGCAGTGCTGCTGCTGTAGGGACTGGACCTGACAAAGTAAATATTCAGTGGAATCCAGAATCAGGACATCAGGGACTGGAAGGGACCTCGAAGGACCATCTAGCCCAATCCCCCTGGCACAGCAGGATCCCCAGACCAGTTCACAGAAGTCAGTTCTCAGGAAGTCAGTGGTTTCATTAATGACTGAAGACTTTAGGCTGGAGAAGACTCTTAATGATTGAGACCACTGCTCAGCCATTAAGTAGCCTCATTTTTACTCAAAGGGTCTGCAGAGCAGCTTTTGAATCGGCACAGAGATCTTTAGTTTGCCCTTGAGTTGGGAGGGGAATGAAAGCTGAGCCTGTTCTGTGTTTTTTAGCAATATAGAAAAGAGAGTCAAAGCTGGTAAGAAAGGCCGAAGACATGAGGAGTCCGGTGGTGACTGGGGAGATTCTGATGATGAAGATGACTTCAGTGATCTGGATGATGAGGAAGTCTCCTTGGGAAGCATGGAGGAAGACTTTGAAGAGGACTTGGACGAAGAGGGAGGTGTATTTATGGATGTGGATGATGACAACAGCCTAGGTAAAGGACCAAGGCTGAGATCCCTCTGCTGTGCTCCGAGCTCACGGGGTGGGATCCCTCTGCTCTGCTCCGAGCTCACAGGGTGGGATCCCTCTGCTCTGCTCCGAGCTCACGGGGTGGGATCCCTCTGCTCTGCTCTGAGCTCACAGGGTGAGATCCCTCTGCTCTGCTCTGAGCTCATGGGGTGGGATCCCTCTGCTGTGCTCCGAGCTCACGGGGTGGGATCCCTCTGCTCTGCTCTGAGCTCACAGGGTGGGATCCCTCTACTCTGCTCCAAGCTCACGGGGTGGGATCCCTCTGCTCTGCTCTGAGCTCACAGGGTGGGATCCCTCTGCTCTGCTCTGAGCTCACGGGGTGGGATCCCTCTGCTGTGCTCTGAGCTCACAGGGTGGGATTGTGAGATGGGTCTAGCACTGATACAATCGATACCATTTTGTTTGTCAGACCTGAACGACAAGAAGCAACTGGAGTCCGTCAGTAAAAAGGGCAAGAAGAAGAAAGCTGCAGCTGCTGTGGGGTCACCTGAAGGTAAGGAAGCTCTGCCATGCCACACTTTCGAATCAGAGGGGTTTAGGTGATCCACTCTTGGATCTGGGTTCAGAGCAAGCCCTCAGTGAGAAGGAGGTTGCCCTCTGGTTGACGTGGCCTGTCTCAGAGCGACAGTTTGCTGTGGAAGGACCGGGAACTGAAGGAGGAGCTTTGGGAGGAGGGAGCGACTTGTGCATCCGGTCCCAACCTCTGATGATTAGTTCTTGGTTGGAAAGTGCCCCTTTTCTCGAAGGGGAGAATGAAGGTTTCTAGTGCAGCTGTTTCAGGTGGTCTCGTTAATCAGAGCATCCAGGTAAACGTCCACAGAGCGAGACACGGGGGAGCGCTTTGGGTTGGATCTTTCAAGCTGGAGGGTCACCCTGCTGAGAATAATCCTCTTTGTGTGAAGGGTCTGGCCGAGGGAAGAGGAGAAAGCTCCAAGGGGCCAGTATCCTGGCGTCTGCGGAGGAGGTGAGTTTGGCCGGCGCCGGGCAAAGCCCATCAGGCGTTTGACCCGCTTGCTTGTCGTGAAGCGCTGACACGGCTCTCCTTCCAGTTTGGCTCTCTGCTCGACGAGAACGCCGGCTCCAAGTTTGACAACATCGGAATCCACGCCATGGCGAACAGAGACAACGCCAGTGAGTACGGCCGGCCGGCGCGGCGGCTGCAGCGCAGTTCGTGGAGCCGTGGAGCCGTAGGCTGCTGGGTTGGAAGGGACCTCCAAAGGGCGTCTAGTCCAACCACCCTACAACGAGCAGGGAAATTGGCTGCAGGATAGAGGCCAGAGTGGTGGTCAGTGGGACAGAGTCTAGGTGGAGGCCTGCATCTAGCGGAGTCTCCCGAGGGTCGGTACTGGGACCAGTACTAGTCTAGTCATTAATGACTTGGAGGAGGGATTAGAGTGCACTGTCAGCAAGTTTGCTGATGAGGCAGAGCTGGGAGGAGTGGCCAACACCCTGGCAGGCTCTGCTGCCATCCAGCAGGACCTGGACAGGCTGGAGAGCTGGGTGGGGAGACACTGAATGAACTGGAACCAGGGCAGTGCAGAGTCTGGCATCTGGGCAAGGACAACCCCAGGGACCAGGACAGGGTGGGGACTGACCTGTTGGAGAGCAGGGAGGAGAAAGGGACCTGGGGTCCTGGTGGCCAGCAGGATGAGCCCTTGTGGCCAAGAAGGCCCATGGAATCTTGGGGTGGATCAGAAGGGGGTTTGTTAGTAGATTGAGAGAGGTTCTCCTCCCCCTCTGCTCTGCCCTGCTGAGACCACAGCTGGAATCTTGTGTCCAGTTCTGGCCCCTCAGTTCTAGGAGGACACAGAGCTGCTGGAGAGCCCAGCGCAGAGCCACAGGGGTGATGGAGGGAGGGGAGCATCTCCCTGCTGAGGAGAGGCTGAGGGAGCTGGGGCTCTGGAGCTGGGAAAAGGAGCCTGAGGGGTGACCCCATGGATGTTGATCAATGTGTGAAGGGTGGGTGTGAGGAGGATGGAGCCAGGCTCTGCTCAGGGGCACCCAGTGACAGGACAAGGGGCAGTGGGTGTGAGCTGGAGCAGAGGAGGTTCCACATCAGTGTGAGAAGGACCTTGTTCATGGTGAGGGTGCCAGAGCCCTGGCAGGGGCTGCCCAGGGGGGCTGTGGAGTCTCCTTCTCTGGAGACATTTAAAATCTACCTGGACATGTTCCTGTGCAGCTGGGTCTAGAGGATCCTGCTGTTGGAGGGGGATTGGACTGGATGGTCTCTCCAGGTCACTTCCAATCCCTAGTGCTCTGTAATTAAACTCCTCTGCACCTACAGTTACCTCAAGTAAATCTGACTGGGTTAACCCCCCACTTTTAATTGGTTCTCAAGTTGCATCAGGGGAGGTTTAGTTTGGATCTGAGGAAGAAGCTCTTTGGGGAGAGAGCAGTTGGTCCCTAGAACAGGCTGCCTGGGGAGGTGGTGGAGTCCCCATCCCTGGAGGGGTTTCAAACCCAAGTCAAGCACTTGAGGCCGTGGTCTAGGGGTTAGGGAGCTGTTGGGATGCTGGCTGGACCTGATGATCCCGAGGGTCCTTTCCAGCCAGGATGACTCTATATCCTGAGGCAGCAGGGTATGGTTTGTGAAATGAAAGGAACACACCTTCCTCTCCTGTCGAAAAAAAGGGGGTCAGCTTGCGCTTTATTAACCTTCATAACCACAGCAGCCACGTTTTCCCTTCTCCATGACTCATCTGCGTTCCACATCACGGGCCCAGGTATCCAATGGCTCCTTACTTCCTCACCTCTCCCCTTACAGATGTCAAACAGATCCAGTGGGAAATAGAGCGCGACAAGTGGCTCCACGACCGGGACGTGAAAAGCATCATAAAAAAGAAGAAACAGTTGAGACACCGAGGGCTGAAAAACAAGTCCAAAGGCAAGAAATCAAAAAGATGAGGACGTTTTTGTACGGACGTTCTCAAACGTTTTGTATTTCACCACACCTCTTTCCTTCTTCAGTTCTTGCTGCTTAACCAGGCCATTTGGTCACTCTCCCTTATGCCCTGAACTCCAGACCACTCGTTAGATTTGTAGTACACTGAAAAATAGGAAACTGTGTCAGTGCTGAGTTAGCCAGGTCTGCAGGTGAGCCACTGCTGGGCCTGCTGTTGTTGCATGTGCAGTCCTCCACTCTGACACTCCAACCACAACACAAAAGCATTCTGCAGGGTCTCCCCAGTGAAGTTTTTACACAAATTTTATACTTAAGCTTCAGCTGTTCTGAAGACAGGAACTTTCACACCTACCTTCCAGAACTGAGGGAAACCTCTTCTGCATTGTGTGTCTGAAATCTGACAAGAAACATAAAACACTGAGTAAAGGAACTGGTTAAGATCAATAATTAAATGAGCTATTTTTTTATGGCTTCATCTAAATTTGTCAGAGTTCCATATTAAATCATGAATGAAAGCTGCCACTGAATAATGGGATCTGGTCTTCAGGAGTGGAGCACCTCCCTGATGAGGAGAGGCTGAGGGAGCTGATGCTCTTGAGCTTGGAACAAAGGAGCCTGAGGGGTGACCCCATGGATGTTGAGCAAGATGGGAAGGGTGGGTGTGAGGAGGATGGAGCCAGGCTCTGCTCAGGGGCACCCAGTGACAGGACAAGGGGCAGTGGGTGTGAGCTGGAGCAGAGGAGGTTCCACATCAGTGTGAGAAGGACCTTGTTCATGGTGAGGGTGCCAGAGCCCTGGCAGGGGCTGCCCAGGGGGGTTGTGGAGTCTCCTTCTCTGGAGACATTTCAAACCCTCCTGGACTGTTCCTGTGCGACTGGATCTGGGGGATCCTGCTGTGGCAGGGGGACTGGACTGGGTGATCTTTGGAGGTCCCTTCCAACCCGTAATGTTCTGTGGTTCTGGGACCCTCTGGGGAACAGGACCGCTTTTCTCTGCAAGGGCACGGCCCTGCCTGGTGCTGGGCTCTGCTGAGCACAGAGCAAGGCCTCGGCTCCTCCCAGCGGGGAGCCTCAGACACTTGCGGGCCCGAGGCTGAATGCCCTGGAGAAGCCTCACGCCAGCCGGGTCCCTTGTCCCCTCGGGAGCGCCCGGTGGGCACAGCCAGCCCTGCGCCAGGGCCCGTCCGCTCCCCTCCCTCCGCCACCCCAGGCCGGGGCTGGGAAACGCCCCCGCGTCACCTCCCCGCCCGACGCGCGCGCTCCGCCTTCCAGAAGGTTCCCCCCTCAGGCCGCCCCGATCGCGGCGGCCCCGCACACCTTGGCTGCGGTCCATGGCGCGGTAGAGCAGGAGAGCCCCGAGCAGGCCCGCAGCCTCCAGCAGCAGGAGCCCCGCCGCGGCCCTCCGCGCCATGCCCTGCCCTGCCCGCCGTGGCGGAGCCGGCGGAGGCGGAGCCCTTGCCCGGGGCCGCTGGGAGCGGGAGGCCGCTGGGGGTAGTGCGGCAGGTTGTCGTGGGGAGGCGGGTTCGTCGTGAGAAGGTTGAGGGGGTCTGTGCGTGAGGGCTCCAGCGGCCTCTCACAGGGGAGGCCTCTAGCGTGGGCCTGAAAGGGCAACAGCCTGTCCCTCTCGCTGTTGCTCTGCTTTGCGGGCTTGACTTGACTATCACAGAATCAGAGTGTGTTGTGTTGGAAGGGACCTCCGCAGGGCATCCAGTGCCACCCCCCTACACCCACCGGGGCCAGCACTCACTAGCCCAGGTTGCCCAGAGCCCCATCTAGCCTGACCCTGAGTGGCTCCAGAGATGGGGCCTCACCCCCTCTCTGGGCAGCCTATTCCAGGGATCCCCCACCCTCAGATTCAACAGATTTTCCTCCTGTCCAGCCTCCCTCTGCCCTTTTCCACCTTCAAGCCGTGACACTGCCTCCTGTCCCTACCCTCGGCCTCCTGACAGCCCCTTTCAGGGTCAGGAAGGTGGCTATAAGGTCTTCCTGGGGTCTTGTCCTCTCCAGGCTGAACAGCCACAGCGCTCTCAGCCTGTCTGCAGAGCAGAGGGGCTCCAGCCCTCTAATCGGTATCACGGCCTCCTCTGGACCAGCTCCAACAGCTCCACATCCTTCTTGTGCTGGGGACTCCAGAACTGCCCACCGGACTCTAGGTAAGGTTTTGCCAGAGCTGGGTGGAGGGGCAGCATCCCCTCTCTCAATCTGCTGGCCATGCGTCTTTCTACTTCTATTGTTTTCTGTTAGTCGTAGTTCCTTTATCGTGTGTTGTGAGGCTGACTTGACTGCTCAAATCAAACTTCTTTGGAATTTTGTTGTTAGGGATTTTGTTTTCTTTGGGAGGTGCTTCCCTTCCTGCTAAGAAAGACTGTGTGAGATTCCGTCGGGTGTTTTGCTGCTTATTCGTACAGGATGGTGAATTTTCCAGCTAGGTTTTCCCTCAGATTCAGGTTTGTCAGTTGTAGCTTTCCTTGAGAATGCAGTTAATGCTGGGCAGAACAGGACATGGCTTGTTGGAGACTCTCAATGCTCTGGTGGTGGCCAGCAGGATGGCCAGGAGCCACCAATGGGCCCTGGTGACCAAGAAGGCCTGGGGTGGTTCAGAACAGAAGTGGTTAGCAGATGGAGAGAGGTTCTCCTCCCCCTCTACTCTGCCCTGGGGAGACCACGTCTGGAATAGTGTGTCCAGTTCTGTCCCCTCAGTTCTAGAAGGACACAGAGAGAGCCCAGTGCAGAGCCACAGGGATGATGGAGGGAGGGGAGCATCTCCCTGCTGAGGAGAGGCTGAGGGAGCTGGGGCTCTGGAGCTGGGAAAAAGGAGCCTGAGGGGTGACCTCATGGATGTTGATCAAGATGTGAAGGGTGGGTGTGAGGAGGATGGAGCCAGGCTCTGCTCAGGGGCACCCAGTGACAGGACAAGGGGCAGTGGGTGTGAGCTGGAGCAGAGGAGGTTCCACATCAGTGTGAGAAGTGTTTTGTTCCCAGTGAAGGTGATGGAGCCCTGGCAGGGGCTGCCCAGGGGTGTTGTGGGGTCTCCTTCTCTGGAGACATTTCAAACCTGCCTGGCCATGTTCCTGTGCAACTGGATCTAGGGGACCCTGCTGTGGGGCAGGGGGACTGGACTGGATGATCTCTTGAGGTCCCTTCCAATCCCTAGTGCTCTGTGATTCGCGGAGGTGTAAGTGATACGTGTGATGTACAACTGTGATATCAGATGGTGTGTGAGCGTGCTACTTGTGTGTGTTGGAAGCCGTCCGTCGTATGGTCTGCATGCATGATACACGTGTCGCTGTACGATGTAGGACGTATGTCAGCTGCTTCCATCCAAGCGTCCTAAGGTGCTTTATATAACGTGAGGTGGAAGTTAATCCTTCCTGAGAATAACCTTCCACTGAAAGCGTGCGATGCTAAAGCCTTTGTCGTTGCGTGTTCTCTGTTAGTGCCTCTGGCAGCTGCGTTCTCACAAGGGGCTCCCCGCATGCAAGAGGAGAAGGAGCCATGCAGCTCCATCTCCAGCGGCCTGCTGGGGAGCCTTCCAAGTGCCTCCCTACCAGGACATGGAAAGGGTGCTGCATGGCAGGTCGCACATGCTGTTCCCTTCTTCCATCCTGCCAGCAATCAGCACAGCATCAGTGCAGTGAATGTGGTTCCTTGATATACTTTGGCAAGTACTTTGGCAAGTAGAGGCACCATGGAGCTGGTCACAGGCTTGTGCTGGAACGGGATGCTGAACGGGGGAGGCTTTTCTGCACGATCCCTTTCAGGGGGTAACAGCTTTTCTAGCACTTGTTCTAGCATGCACTGTGTGGAGGGTGATGGAGCACTGGAAGGGGCTGCCCAGGGTGTTTGTGGAGTCTCCTTCTCTGCAGATGTTTAAAACCTGCCTGATGATGTTCCTGTGCAACTGGATCTGGAGGATCCTGCTGTGGCGAGGGGATTGGAGTGGGTGATCTTTCGAGGTCTCTTCCAATTCCTAATGCCCTATGATTCTGTGATACTGTGATCAGTGACCAGCTGGGGTCCAGGGAGCTTCATCTGGAGGAACTGACAGAGAACCTATGGGTTAGAATTAAAGGAAAGTTAGGGGCAAGTGATACTACGATTGGGGGTCTGCTCCAGGCCACCCAACCAGGAGTGGATGAAGCCCTCACTTAAACATAAAAGATAAAGATAAAAGCTGCTTCACACTTGCAAGCCATGGTCCTCACAGGGGACTTCAACCACCCTGATGTTTGCTGGAGGGACAACACAGCAAAGCACCAGCATTTGAGGAAGTTCCTGGAGCACACTGATGACAACGTTCTCCTCCACATGGTGGAGGAACAAATCAAAAAGGGAGCTTTGCTAGGCCTTGTACTCACCGACAGAGGCGAGTTGGTGAGTGATGTAAACCTTAATGGGGGTGTGGCTGCAGTGACCAGGACACTGTAGAATTCAGGGTCCTCAGGGCAGTGAGAAAGGTGTGACGTAAGCTCATGGCACTCGATTTTCAAGGGGCAGACTCCGCTTAGCAGGATAGAATGAGACACGCCATGATGGGAAGGGAGCCCAGGAAAGCTGGCCTGGCCACAACGGTCTCAAATAAGTGATGCAAGAAAGACAAAAGCCCAACGCTCAGGATTCATTGCACAACCATTTAAACAAAGCAAATAATTTCCTTTACAAATGTGTTTCTCCTGTATAAGAATAATAATTTTGTACAGAAAATAGCTCTTTATACCTCTTACAGAAACGCACAAACACGGAGATTATTGATAGGTAACGACTGGATACAACTGAAGGGACCAGAGTTATGTTTTGGAGTCACCACGTCCATCAATAACACAGCAACACATTGCTTCTCCAACATCCTGCAACTCTGACAGGACACTGGAGAACCACGCTGATCAGCAAACATTCCTTGGAAATCCCTCCCAGAAGCATTCCCATCAAGGAATATGAACCTACACCTTACCGAGGCAGCAAGCACGTTATCCCGCCGGCTAACACCGTGACACCCAAACGGAACACAAGTTAAACTGGTGATGTGACCTTCAAATCGAGACAGCAGAAGCTACTCTAGTCGATGCTGTACAGCGCTAATACAACAGGTACATGTCATAAACACAGCTCCACGCTCTGAAGGAAATGCACAAAAACAATCAGTAAATGAAGACAGCGAACCAGTGAAGGAGGAGAAGTGGAGAAACATGGGTATACAGATGGGGATGAAGTGAAGTGTCAGGAAGTCAATACATTTGAAAATGATTTCTTCAAAGGTGATGTTAGGTCCATTATGGTGTGGCGGGCACCTCAAACACGCACCACACTCCTCAGGATTCAGATACAGCCGCGTAGGGGTTTGCCAGCTGTCCCCCGTGCGAGCACTGCCAGTGCTTCCCTGCTTCAGGATTCACACAGGTAACGTTTGGTTGCACCCGGCTCTCACTCTGGGTCGGGCAGTCTGTTAACACCTACAACTCCCAAATCAACTGGTCAACTTCTCACGGCACCGGGGTCAGCATGTGGGACAGCAAAGAATCACATTAGACTGGTTCACACTTCCATGTCGTTAGAAGGAGAAGCCAGCCCCTGTAACAGCTTATTCCAGGGACTTTGCAAACTCCGCATAGTCAATGTACCCGTCGTTGTTCTTGTCATCGTCACGCAAGACGTCATCGATGAGACTGATGAGCTCCTCTTCCTTCATCGCCTGGGACTGCTCACCGCCTTCCTACAAAAACAAAAGCACGCGGAGCAGTTCAGCAGTTCTGTACTGAAACACAGTTAGCCTCAAAAGGTCTCTACAGGTTCTGTATCTGTGGCAGTGACAGCTTGGAGTGGAACGCAGCAGCCTCAGAACCTCAAGCCGCGTCATCCCACATGGGATTTCTAGAAACCCTCATGAGCACTGTCCCATTTTGGACCTTTTCTCTTTCTCTCCATCCCTAACGACCAAGGCATCCTCTTTGTGAGACCATTTTCACTCCACTCTACAGTCTTAGTTTAAACTGTGGTGCGCCGTGCGCAGCTGTGATAAAGCCAGGACCTTCGGAGATCGAACCAAACCTACCAGGGGAGAGAAATCATCTCATTTTCAGGCAAACTAACGACACCGAGGTGTGTTGCAACTGCTCGGCTGTCGTCAGCTGCCCTGTCAGAGCCAGAACTGTTTCCCAACACGCACACGCTGCTGCAGGAGCACCCCCACCTCTTTGTGGACGTGTGATATCGCGGTCGCGAGCTCCAAGCCATCCAGCAAATTATTGCCGTCGTAGTCGTGCATTTTGAAGTAGTGAAGCTGCAGCTCTTGCGGGGACATCTCTGACTCTGGTTTCTCAATAACACCTTCCAAATGTTCCATGATGTGTCTGAGGGGAAAAAAAAAACACCCCACAACGAACCAGTCAGTTAATGTTTAATGCTCTGCTGACAGCAAACGGAGCCTTTGATCAGGTCAAGAGCACAGGAAACGCTGTTTGTCCACGACAGCCCAGACAAGCCCAAGCTGTACACTGAGACGGAGGGGCACAAAGGCTATTACAGGTGCTGCGGTGGCCTCTAATACCCTACAGAGCTCTGTTTCTTCTGGCCTGGTTTGCAGGTTATGAAAACAACCCAAGCAGTACCCCGATGGAGATGGAGGGATCTGGAAGACCTTATCCAGCCAAATGGGAACTATTTTGGGAGCTTTATCTGCTGCCACCGCCACTCCACAGAATCACAGAACACTGGGGATTGGAAAGGACCTCCAGAGATCATCCAGTCCAACCCCCCTGACACAGCAGGATCCCCTAGATCCAGTCGCAGAGGAACACATCCAGGCGGGTTTGAAATGTCTCCAGAGAAGGAGACTCCACAGCCCCCCTGGGCAGCCCCTTCCAGGGCCCTGTCACCCTCACTGGGAACAAGGTCCTTCTCACACTGATGTGGAACCTCCTCTGCTCCAGCTCACACCCACTGCCCCTTGTCCTGTCACTGGGTGTCTCTGAGCAGAGCCTGGCTCCTTCCTCTTGACACCCACCTTTCATGTATTTGTAAACATCCATGGGGTCACCCCTCAGGCTCCTTTTCTCCAAGCTCAGGAGACCCAGCTCCTTCAGCCTCTCCTTATCAGGGAGGTGTTCTGTTCCCTTCATCATCTCCATGGCTCTGTGCTGGGCTCTCTCCATCAGCTCTGTGTCCTTGTGGGACTGAGAGGCCCAGAACTGCACAACTGGACTGTAGGAAGCAGCATATGAGCATCGACCCCTCTCTCACTCCTTAGAATATGGCTTTGTTTAAAATGCATTGACCTAGGCAAGCAGGATTCCCATGAGGAATCCTTTACGTTGTAAAAGACTGCAAGGATGAGCAGAGCTGAAGGCTCCAGAGAGCCCTTTCTAGGGCTACTATCTGTACAGACTTCCTGCAGCAGACAAGAGCGTGCCCTTGGCTGAAGTCCACCTCACGTAACAAACCCTGCGAGATAAGCAAAGTCGTTCAGAAGCGAAGTCGGTGTTTTGGAACAGGGAACACGTACTCTTTGTCTTGCACCAAGTTCTTATCGAGGCGGATATTGGCGTGTTGACTCTCTCCCCCGTGCTCCTGGGCTAGGGCAGCGATGAGGAACGCAGCCAGAGAGCAGAGCAGCAAGCGTCGCCTGCAAATCCTTGGGGCCACCATGATGTCCTGCAGAGAGAAAAAAGAGACGTTAGAAACGCAACGTAAATCCAGCAGACTTACAAGGTGCTTGGGATAGGCCCCACCAAGTTCTAGGATAGAAAAGCAGGCGTGCAGGGTGCTTGGCATAAAACCCAGTAGGTTCTAGGCTAGAAGAGCAGATTTAGAGGGGGCTTAGAAATAACCCCACTACGTTCTAGGATAGAAAAGCAGGTTCATGGGGTCCTTAGAACTAACCCCACTAAGTTCTAGGATAGAAGAGCAGATATACAGGGTTCCTAGAAACGATCCCACTAAGTTCTAGAAGAACCTGACTGATTTGAAGCAGAGACATCAATGCCAAATTGCTGTGGAGATCCCTATTTCCAGGAATTATTCACTCATTCCTCAGAAAATCCATGAAAATAACCATTTCTTTCCCCTTTAGCCCCATCGGACCCTCACTAAAGCCCCTGCACAACCGAGTGAGAGGATCGATGCTCCGCCTCGGCCTGTCTGTCCACCCCCAGCCCACCCTAAAAGCCCCCCCTGTAACCCCACTCCAGCCCCGGAGCCGCTCCCCCGAGCCCTCCCCGGGTAGGGGAACCCCCGCGCAGGCCCCATCACCGCGCTCCGCACCCCGCGGGGCTCCGCTGGCCGCTCAGACCGCCATCGTAGCGTCACCTCCGACCCGCGCTGCTCCCGCCCCCCACCCGCCTATTGGCTGCGCGGCTCGTACGTCACCGTGACGTAAGGCCTAGTGGAGGGACAGGTGGCACGTCCCGCCCATCGAGGGGCGGGGACAGAGCGAGGCTCCCGCTTCAGCGAGGGGGATACCCCTTCTGTGGGGCTGAGGTCAGCGCTGCCCACCTCCGCTCGCTCGCAGTGCGGGAGTGCCCCGCGTTGGAGCTGCACGTTCCGCTTCCCGCTGATGTCGCGGTCTGGGCTAACGGCTCTGAGGCCCTGGTTGCGGGAGACCTTTGCAGTCGCCGGGTGCGGGTGTTCCCCCAACGCTGACGGGAAGGGGCTGCCTAGGGCAGCGCTGGAGTGCACTGGAGGGATGAAGCGATCAAGCGTGGACCTGGTGCGCTGAGGGCCAGGGGTCAGTGGTGACCTGGCAGCGCGGGGTCGAAGGTTGATGGTGTTAAAGGTCTCCTCCAACCAAAACCCCGCCGAGGTCCTGTCACGCGGCTGCAGACGGCGAGAAGGTCTCCCCGAGCCTCCTCCAGTTAACCGCCCTCAGAGCACCTGCGCCCCAGCCCCGCGCACAGCCCTTCTCCCTGCACCGCCCCGCCGCCGGCCATGGCGCCGCGCTCGCTGCCCCGGGCGGGGCGATCCTCGGCGGGGAGGGGCCGGCGCTAAGATGGCGGCCAAGGCGCTGCACCCGCACGTGAAGCTGGAGGGGGAGATAGAGCGGTGTCGGAGCGAGGGGCAGTGGGGACAGCTGCGGCTCCTTGCCCGGCAGCTGCGGCCCCCGCGCAAGGCGGGAGCGCAGGACGCAGGTAAGGAGCGCTGGGATCCCCTGCGTGCCGCCGGTTCGAGCCCCGCTGGAGGAAGCTCGGGGTGGGGGGTGCGGAGACAGCGGCGTCCCGAGGGGCTCCGTTCCTTGGGTGAGGTGGGGGCTGCTGCCATTACTCCCTGCTTTAATTTACCGAGCAGCGGCCCTGCCAGCGCCCGGCTGTTCCGTGTTAGATGCGATGGTGGTGGCCCGCTCCCCGCCCTGCTCTAGGCGCCCTTTAGCCCTTAGAATAGACGACGGGCGCTTCTGGGGGCTCAGCCTGCGGTCCTTTCGCGCCCAGAACGTGGGCGAGTCACGACATGCAGTCTCGGTTCTTTTCTGACCCTGTTCTGCGGAGGAGCGGGGCCAGCATCTGCCCTCACGGCTCCCTGAGCCGGGCTGGACGCAGCGGGCACCGTTGTGAGGAAGGAGAGCAGCGAGGCTGGGGAAGGGTCTGCACAGAAAGGCTCATGGGGAACAGCTGGCCGCGTTCAGCCTGGAGGAGACGCAGGGGCACCTTCTTCCTCTCTACAACTCCCTGAAGGGAGGTTGCAGTCAGTTTGGGGGTCGGGCTCTTCTCCCCGGCAGCCAGCACCAGGACGAGAGAGCAGGGCCTGAAGCTGCCAGGGGAGGGTTAGGTTGGGTGTTAGGAAGCCCTTCCTCATGGAAAGGGTGATCAGAGCCTGGACTGGGCTGCCCATGGCAGTGGGGGAGTCCCCATCCCTGGAGGGGTTTAAGGACAGACTGGCCGTGGTCCTTAGTGCCCTGGTCTAGGTTGTGGTGATGTTGGGTGCTGGGCTGGGCTGGCTGAGCTCAGAGACCTTCTCCATTGTCAGTGATTCTGTGATGAGGGGAGTTGATGTCAGCAGCTTCGTACATGTCTCTTGGGGAGGTTTTCCAGGTTCCTACGTGCTGTGGACCAAACCCCATGGAGAGAATCAAACACCGGGCTTCAGCAGCACCTCTCTGATGCAGAAACCATCGTGTGGTTTGGGGACGTCCACAGCTGAAGAGTTCCCGTTAGTTCCCTTGTAATTAGAGGCACAACCATTATTTGTTCATTTGCTGGTGGTTAGGAGGTTGGTGACTGCCCGGAAGCTCTCTAGCACAGTGCGGCAGTGGTTGTGTGTGATGCTGGGTGGATTTCCTGTACCTGTGTTGTGGCTGGACTTGATCGTGAAGGTCTCTTCCAGCCTAGATGATGATTCTGTGATTTGTTTAGGTCAGTTAGTTGCAGACTAACTAGGAGTAGGAAGAGCTGTTGATACTGTTTGATAGACTCATCATGGCTGGAAAGGACCTCCAGGATCAGTGACAGAGGCCTGGAAGGGGCTTCCCAGGGGGTTGTGGAGTCTCCCTCTCTGGAGATGTTTAAAGCCTGCCTGGACACGTTCATGTGCAGTTTGTTCTAGGTGGTTCTGCTCTGGCAGGAGGATTGAACAAGATGATCTTTTGAGGTCCCTTCCAATCCCTAATGTTCTGTGAGCATCCAGTCCAGCCCTCATCCCAACAGCTCCCTAACCCTAGTGCTGTAGCTATTTGGTTTTTAAACACCTCTCCAGGGATTTAAGTGCTCCTGTTCATGTTCCTGAGCACTTAAATCACAACAAAAACAACCACAACCTCTCAGAACTCATCCAAACCTAGGAAGAACCAACCCACAAGCTGGTTACTGCTGCCATATGTGTCAGTAGTGAGTGGGGATAAGTTGTCCCACAGAGTGAAGACACAGAAATAGGTACACCGTCGTGTTTCCTGAGTTCTAGGCTTGAACACTTTGAAATGTACAGACTATGAAACACAGGGCTGGCTTTGTTTCATTACCCTGCTTGACCCTTTTGATTGAGGTACTGCTGTGTTTATCTCTAAAAGAACTGCAGAGCTGGACCCATCTGGAAAACCTCCAAGTTCACTGGCAGACAAAACTTACTTTGCAGCGTGTGACGCTTCATGCTGCGTCCAAACCTGTGTTTGGGTTTCTTTTTGGTGAACAGGGGTGCAGTAAGGAGGACATTGAGGGGCTGGAGCGGGGCCAGAGAAGGGCAACGAGGCTGGGGAGAGGGCTGGAGAACAGGTCCTGTGGAGAGTGGCTGAGGGACCTGGAGTTATTGAGGCTGAGAGGAGACCTTCTTGCTGTCTGCAGCTCCCTCAGAGGAGGTGGTAGCCAGGCTGGGGCTGGTCTCTTCTCCAAATTCCTAATGATAGGACAAGGGGAAGCGGCCTCAAGTTGCGTCAGGGGAGGGTTAGACTGGATCTTGGGAAGAAGTTCTCTGCTGAGAGAGTGGTTGGGCCCTGGAAGAGGCTGCCCAGGGAGGTGGTGGAGTCCCCGTCCCTGGAGGGGTTTAAAAAGTGAGTAGCTGGAGCCCTCGAGGCCCTGGTGTACGGGTTGGGGAGCTGCTGGGCTGAGGGCTGGGCTGATGATCGTGGAGGTCCTTTCCAGCCCTCAGGATTCTATGGTCCCATGAAGGTTTGTGCGTGTCTAGAGCTAAAGCACACACTTGAACAGGTCAGGCTAATGCTTTGGGAAGCGAGTTCTGTGATGAAAAACCATCACTGTTCTGACAGTGACCCCATAGGGACGAGAGACCCTGTGAAGGGATTCACTGAGGAAAACCTTGGTCAAAACGGAGTATCCTCCTGTTTTTCATGGGAACCCTGCTGTTGCCAACAGCCAAAAGTTACTGGAACTGTGATGGTTCTTGTCACCCCTGGTTTGGTTGCCGCGGGTGTGTTGCCGAGCTGCTGTTTGTAACGGTGGGTGTTGGTGCTGTGCTTTCAGAGGACTACGGCAGCATGCTGCTTGCCGAGGCTCTGCTGGAGGAGTGTCTGAAGGAAAACTTTGCCAAACTGAAGGACTCCATCCCGCTGTCGGAGAAGAGCGAGCCCAAGCTGCGTGACGCTAAGCAGTACCTGACCAGTGTCTTGAGCAGAGGAAAACTACGAGTGAGTGGGCTCTGCTGTACTAGTTCCTGCCATGAGGATTCCTCTTCTGCGGGTGATTAGTGTGGTGCCTGCTCCCCTCCCTGTGTGCTCAGGGCTGGCTTGTAGGTGCCACTGGTGGGCTGCCTGCTCCCCTCCCATCCCGTTGCAGTGTTTTCTCTTGGGAGCTCTGCTTTTCCACAAGCAAACAGAGAGTGCCACTAGTGTCTACCCTGTTTATGGGTTTGTTTCAAAAGCAGCAGCATAAATATTTATGGCCACATGACTGCTCTGCACAGCGGGGTGACTTACTGTGCCTCTGGGCTGAGGGAATTCTGGATGCCTGGTTTGCTCCAGATGGGGGTAAAGCATCCCACAGGCTGCTGCTGTGGTGTGAATCCAGGATTAAAGCCCTGTGTCTGCTGGAGAAACTGTGTGAAGGTTGCTTTGGGTTTACGTGGAGCTCTGAGTGCCTGCCAGTTGGGCTGAGGAGCTTCAGGAGTGTATTTTAAGGCTCTTCCTGGGTGGCTGCTGCTGTGCTGGTGCCCTTGCACATACACTTGCATAACGGGCTTTAGGAAGATGATGATTTACAACAGTCTCTTCTAGGCTCATACTGCTTTTGGCCCTGAAGCTTACAGGCTAGCGAGCCTGGAAGTGGGTGTTTATGCTTTTATCCCTTCTAAGGACAGGCTGAGCAAGTTGTGGCTGTTCAGCCTGGAGAAGAGGAGGCTCCCAGGTGACCTTCTGGTAGTTTTCCAATCTCTGAAGGAATAGGGCTACAAGAAAGCTGGGGGAGGGCTTTTGACAGGGGTGGGAGCGAGAAGCGAAGGGGAAAGGGTTCCAGACTCAAGGAGGAGAGATTGAGGCTGTCCACAAGGAACAAGTTCCAGGGTTCCAGTGATTTCCAGGGAACAAGTTCTTCCAACAAGAGTAGCAGCTCTTCTGAGGGAGTTCTTCTTGACTTCTTGAAACTTGGTGTATTTAAAAAGTGAACAGGAAGGGGGGAGGCAGGGGAGACCACTCAGCCTGGTTTTACTGAGATTGTTGTGTTGCACAGACTCAGGTGTGTCTTTCAGTCCTTAAAACATGACCAGTTCTCAGAATGTCAGGCATGCCTTCCAGTTCTGTACTAGTGCCTGAAAATCCTTCAGTAACGTCAGAAAATTAGGCTGCCTTTGAATCAGAGAAGGTTCTAGGCTGGAAGGAACCACTAGAAGTCATTAGCTCTGCATTTCCAAGCAGAGCTCTGCAGCGTTGCCTGCCACAAGATCTCTAGACTCTCAAACCCTTCCTGCTCCAGCCTGGGGAGCTAGTGGTGTCAAGAGGAAACCATTGTGAAGGGTGGGTGTCAGGAGGATGGAGCCAGGCTCTGCTCAGGGACATGGGGCAACGGGTGTGAGCTGGAACAAAGGAGGTTCCACATCAGTGTGAGGAGGACCTTCTTCCCAGTGAGGGTGGTGGAGCCCTGGCAGGGGCTGCCCAGGGATGTTGTGGAGTCTCCGTCTCTGGAGACATTTCAAACCCTCCTGGCCACGTTCCTGTGCGACTGGATCTGGGGGATCCTGCTGTGGTGGGGGGACTGGACTGGGTGATCTTTGGAGGTCCCTTCCAATCCCTCATGTCCTGTGATTCTGTGATGATGAGTTTCCCCTTATCCTGAAGGACCTCATTGTTGCTGTCTCTCCCCACTCCATTGCAGCCCAAGTACGTGACAGAAGCTCTGCTGATCCTAGGAAAGCTTCACTATGTGGAGGGATCCTACAGAGATGCCATCAGCATGTATGCAAAGGCAGGAATCGACGACCTCTCCACCAAGGATGAACCCCTGTACGTGCTGCGCCTGGTGACCGAGGCCTTCCTGATTAAAGGTACCGGGCTGTCGGGGAGATCTGCTGCGTGTCGGCGCTGCGAGCGGAGCAGTTACTGGAAAGTCCTTCGGCAAACCCTGCCGGGCATGGTCTGCGTAGTTGAAGGGTGGAGGTGTCGCGGAGCCTTAGTCCACGGTTTTGGAACTTGGCTGGTTTGTAAAGCAAAAGCTGGGAGTCCTGGGGTGTCACTGTTGGCTGGAAGTCAGCAGCACACTTGAGCTGGTGTGTGTCTGCGGGGAAGACCTACACCAGGCGCTGAACCGGGGCCTCTGCTCTGCTTTAGAAAGGGATCATCCACAGGTAAATCGTGGTGATTTCTCTGGCTTAAGCAAGGAAAGCCCCGAGCTCCCAAGTTTCAAACTCTGGACTAACAGAAAGACTTGCTGTGAAGCAGGTAGCGTGTCCTGCGCTGCCTCGTCACGCACTAGCAGACCTTGAGGTGCAAACAGGAGGCTGTCCTGCCCCATGGCAGTGCCACAGACGGCGCACCGCTCGAGAGGTCCTCAGAAAACCCACCTCTGCGCGGTGGCGTTCCTTTGTGAGTGTCTGGGGTGGGGTGGGGGAAGAACGTGGTGATTGTCCTCACTCCTTTGCTTTCGGTTCCTTTATAAATGTTGCTCGAGTACTGCTACCTATCTCCTGCTTTCTACTCTTTGCAGCATGTCCACCAGCTAATTAGGTGAATGACAGCTCTGATGATCTGGTACCTTCAACTGGTATGTAACACGGGGGAAACCGAGTCAACCCACCGTTCCGTGTGACAGCTCATGAGCTCACAGAGTCGCCGGGCTCTTCTTAAACCACCTGTTCGTGCTGCTTTGCTCGCTCTGCTTGTGTTCTCTGTGGCGCTGCTTGAAGCTGCTTCCTTAGCGACTGACTGACTCACGACTTGCACTGCTGCTTGCACAGCACAGAGGAGCCAGCAGCTGCCAGAGCAGTGCTTGAGAGCAGGTACTGGGGAGCTCCAGTGCTGGAGGAGATGCCCTGTCCTTGCTGGGAGGCTTTTGGGGACGAGCGAGTCTCCTGGTGTGGTCTGCGTGACCGCTGGTGGGATAACGCTGCTCCTGTAAGGCCCTTCCTGTGGCACGGACCACCTTGCTGGCACATGAAGGTACTGGAGTGGAGGTGTTTTCTCAGAGGGTCAGGATGCAGTTTATTTGGGGTCTTTTCCCCAAGTGCTTTAGCCCAGAGTGCAAGCACTGTAGTGTCCTAGTTGTGTGGGCCGTGGAGAGCTCCTCTGTTCTCTGCCTGTGCCACAGTTTTCATCCTCCATGATCACTGTTCTAACGTTAGCCAGGATGTCAAGGGTGTGAAGGCCAGCGGCTTCCTGCGGTGGATCAGAAAGTGGGTGGTTAGCAGATCGAGACAGGTTCTCCTCCCCCTCTACTCTGCCCTGGTGAGACCACATCTGGATGATGTCCTCAGTTCCACAAGCAGACACAGCTGCTGGAGAGAGTCCAGCGCAGAGATGATGGAGTAGAACACCTCCCGGCTGGGGAAGGGCTGAGGGATCGGGGTCTCTTGAGCTGGGAAAAAAGAAACTGAGGGGTGACCCCATGAATGTTGATGAATATGTGCAGGGTGGGTGTCAGGAGGATGGAGCCAGGCTCTGCTCAGGGGCATCTAAAGATAAGACAAGGGGCAGCGGGTGTCAGCTGGAGCAGAGGAGGTTCCCCATCAGTGTGAGAAGGACCTTCTTCCCAGTGAGGGTGCCAGAGCCCTGGCAGGGGCTGCCCAGGGGGGCTGTCGAGTCTCCTTCTCTGGAGACAATTCAAACCCCCCTGGACTGTTCCTGTGCAACTGGATCTAGGGGATCGTGCTGTGGTGGGGGGACTGGATTGGATAATCTTTCAAGGTCCCTTCCAATTCCTAATGCTCTATGACTCTGTGAACAAGTCACTCAATGTCCTTCTAAAGCTCCTGACAGAGACAAGTCCAGACTTCCCAGGCTTGTCTAGGGTGGGCTCTGGCTTTTCCAGCTGAGCTAGGAGAGAGCACTCGCTGCTGGGTTCCCGTTTCCCCAAACCAAGTGCTCAGCCTCCCAAGTAAGCCCTTCCTTGTTGGGGATTTTTACAGACCATGGCAATGTGGATTGAAATTTTCATTTCAGAACAAGTCTGTCCAGGACCTCCGCACGGCAAGTGGCAACAGGGAGCTGAATTGCTTAGAACCCGCTTTGTGCTAAAGGTGTTTGTTATTCCCTTTTGGATCTTGGCACCTCTGCAGAAATTCTGGGGATGCCTTTGTTTCAGGGCAGACCTTGACTTCCTCGCTTAATTTCTTACTTGGATTTTCAGTAACAGGAGAAATGGGTTCAGCAGCCTGTCTCTGGTCATCCAGTGGTGGTGAAACCCCGGGACCTGGCGTCGTTCAGATTAGACATCAGGAAGAAGTTCTTCCTGGAGAGAGTGGTCAGGCCCTGGACTGGGCTGCCCAGGTTGGGGGTTGAGTCCCCATCCCTGGATGTGTTTCAATGTCGCTTAGCTGTGGTGTTGGGGGACCTGGTTTAGGGGTGACCTTGTAGAGTGGGGTTGATGCTTGAACTTGATGATCCCAGAGGTCCTTTCCACCCTGAGTGATTCTGTAATTCTATGATTCTTGGTCTGAACCTCAGACCACCTCAGATTTGTGTAGCTGGGGCTGCTGTGGGTGCTGCGAGTGGAGCTCAGGGAGCAGCCTGATCTGTGGCTGTGACTAACCTCAACTCAGTGGTTAGTTAATAGGTGGTTGGTCTGTGCTTGTCTCCTCCCGCCCCGTTGTCTGTGAAGTTAAATCCTCCTTAAAGCTCGTGCCCTGCTCGCAGGGTGTGGGCTAACGCGTTCATTGGCGTCTCTCGCCAGGTGAGGTGGAACCCTTGGAAATGTTTTCTAAAAGTTGGGGTTTTTTAAGCAAACAACTTTAGACAACAGACCCCTTGTGTCCAGAGGCTGCTCTGTGAGCTCATCCCTTTCAGGTCCTGGAAAAATCTGTCTGGAAGAGGACAAGGTGGCAGATGCTTGATCATCTGAAGACAGGACAAGGGGCAGTGGGTGTGAGCTGGAGCAGAGGAGGTTCCCCATCAGTGTGAGAAGGACCTTCTTCACGGTGAGGGTGCCAGAGCCCTGGCAGGGGCTGCCCAGGGGGGCTGTGGAGTCTCCCCCTGTGGAGACATTTCAAACCCTCCTGGCCGTGTTCCTGTGTGACTGGATCTGGGGGATCCTGCCAATCCCCCTGGCAGGGAGATGGGACTGGATGAACTTCCAACCCCTGATGTGCTGCGATCCTGTTCCTGAACTACTGCCCCATTGACAGGCAGCTCTTGGGTGAGGTTTCTCTCATCAGTGTTTTCAGCTGCTGCTATGACTAAGTGCAACTGCAGTGGAGGAACAAATTTGTTTGCTTTAAAGGGAAAAACCCAGAGTCCCAGCCCAAGGATGTCTGATGCAATCTGGCATTAAAACATGAGTAACCCAGGGTTCTCTGGCAGAACTTGTTTTCCTTCTGCTTGACAAAAGCTGCATCTTTTAAATGTTCATCTGCATCAGAGGGAGGGGAGAGAGAGAGAGACTTTGTTTTGTATCTGGTTTGTACTTCACACCCAGGCAGGAGGGAGGTTAATGGTTGGACTGATATGATAAACGTGAGAAGGACCTTCTTCCCAGTGAGGGTGCCAGAGCCCTGGCAGGGGCTGCCCAGAGGGGTTGTGGAGTCTCCATCTCTGGAGACGTTTCAAACCCACCTGTGTGACCTAGATCTAGGGGATCCTGCTGTGTCAGGGGGACTGCACTGGATGGTCTTTGGAGGTCCCTTCCAACCCCTAATGTCCTGTGATTCTGTGATCACAAAGGTCTTCTCCAGCCTAAACAATTCTATGATTCTTTTCCTGATGGAAAATGGAAGAAGAAACTAACCTCTCGTTCCTTTTGTCAGGGTGATTTTGTTTCAGTGACGGTCAGGTTTAGTCTTTCGGTGCCTCCTTCTCACACAGTTGCAGCTGCGGGTTGCTCACAAAACCTTCTGCATCGTGATTCACTTCTCCAAAGCTGTGGGGTCAGAGATACAAAAAGCAGAACTCCTCCTCCTCCTCCTCCTGCCTTTCACAGGGCCAGATGGAAGCCTTCACTTCCTCAGAACACTTTTGTGGTCTGTGTGTCTGTACAGAGGTAAATCACAGAATCACTGCGCATCAGGGAGTGGAAGGGACCTCAGAAGTTCATCCAGTCCAGTCCTCCCACCACAGCAGGATCCCCTAGATCCATGGCCAAATGGGTTTGAAATGTCTCCAGAGAAGGAGACTCCACAACCCCCCTGGGCAGCCCCTGCCAGGGCTCTGGCATCCTCCCTGGTAAGAAGGTCCTTCTCACACTGATGTGGAACCTCCTCTGCCCCAGCTCACACCCGCTGCCCCCTGTCCTGTCACTGGGTGCCCCTGAGCAGAGCCTGGCCCCATCCTCCTCACACCCACCCTTCACACACCGATGGACAGTACTGGAGTTTCTGCTCTGGTGCCATGAGGTCCGTGCGTTGGCAGAGCCAGCTGTGAGCAGTGTCCCATCGTGTGGGGCATCTTTCCCTCTTGCTCTTTGCAAGAGGGGCAGCATGTGCAGTGTAGCGCAGGCCCGTGGCAACGTGCTGGGGAGTGCTTGATGCCTGCAGCGGCCAGAAGCCTTTCTGGAGACGTTTGCTCCCCCGTGTCAGGTTTGCTGGCCGCACAGGTGAGCGTGTTGTTGCTGGCAGAGGCTCCCTGCTTTGCCCTCAGCCACAGCAGCTCCTTGCAGTGGGCTGCAGCATCTATGCAAATGGCTTTTATCAGCCTGTTCTCTGTGTGTGGCATCTCCCACTGTAACCACCCACACACAGGCTGTGCTGGGAGGGCTCCTGCAGTTCATCAGACACTCTAGCTGACTGCCAGTGGGTTGTGCTGGGATTCTTTGAGGGTCCCCAGCCCCACTTCACACTTCCGTGGGGATGGATGGTGGCTCTCAAGTGCAACTCTGCTTCAAATTGGTGTTGAGTTGAAGGGCCTGATGAGAACCTCGGAGGCCGGTGAAGCTGAGGCAGGTCTAAGAAGACTCTTTGTCAGCTGGTTGTTTCAGCTCCAGCTCTGGATGTCCCTGTGTGGCCGGATCTAGGGAGATTTGAGGTCCCTTCCGATCCCTAATGTTCTGTGTTTCTTCTGCATAGAGGGTTAACATCCTCCTTTCCCCTTCCTTGCATAGCAACAGGGTTAGGAAATGGAAGCTCTGAAATCAGAGGAAAACACCCCGTGATGTGAAGCCAGAGACCTCACAAGTGAACCAGGGGACAGGATCTGTTGGATGTTGGATTCTGTACCCGGTGCAAGGCTGTAGAAAGGAGAGAATGCAGAACAGACACTTGCTAAAGGCAGCAAAATGATCATCTCTGCCCCAAACATGCTGCCAGTTTGAAGGCAACCCATTCCCTGCTTTGCTCTGGTGAGGCCTCTCGGTGAGAGGGCGGAAGGAGCAGGGAGCCACCTCCTGAGCTGGCACCCCTGGGCCATGTTCTCTTCTCGACCTGCTTGTGTCTGCCTCAGGTGTAAGACATGAGAACTCCTAGCTGAGTAACCAGGGGGACACAGCAGAAAGGTTGAACCTGAGGAGTGAACGGAGCTCTGACTGCCCAAGGACATGGGGCTGCTCAGCAGGGTCACTCCTCCTGCATCAGTTCTCATGGGGAAACCTTGCTCCCCACGGCCACCACCCAACTTCATCCCCTCTGGGCATCTGTCCCAGGACCATCAGGATTTGTGTGGTGTCCTGCACGTTTCTCACTGGGTATGGGGTGCGCTGTGATTTACTGGGAGGTGTGTGCTGAGCTGCTTACAACTTGTGGTGGGCTTCTGGGCAGCAGTGCAGTTGGCTTTGGTGCGGAGGACCTGAGGTTTGGAGACGCAGCGTGGCATGAGAACCTCCAGGAATAGCGTGGACAGCAGGAGAAGGGCAGCTATGGTGAGGCCTCACCTCGAGCACTGGGGTCAGTTCTGGGCCCCTCATTGCAGGAACAGCATCGAGATGCTGGAACGTGTCCAGAGCAGAGCCACCCAGCTCGTGAGGGGTTTGGAGAAGAGGCTGAGGGAGCTGGGCAGGTTTTGCTCGGAGAAGAGGAGGCTGAGGGGGGACCTCACTGCCCTCTACAACTACCTGAAAGGGGTTGTAGAGAGGTGGCTGTTGGCCCCTTCTCCTTAGGAACTGCTGACAAACCCAGGGGCAGTGGGCTGAAGTTGAGGCAGGGGAGGTTTGCACTGGATATTAGGAGGGCATTCTTTACAGAAGTACTGGTTGGGCACTGGAAGGGCCTTCTCAGGGAGGTGGTTGAGCCTCCATCCCTGGAAGTGTTGAGGGGTCTGGTTTAGGGGTGAACTTGTAAGGTGGGGTAGATGATGGGACTCAATGCTCCCAGGGGTCTTTTCCAACCAGAGTGACTCTGTGGTGCCAGAGAAGAACCTGGTAACAGAAGGTTTTCTTGTTGGGCAGCAGCTGAGTCCTCACGAGCAGGCTCTCTGCGAGTGGGCCTGGGTGGTCCAAGAGGGAGTTTCAGTAGTGCAGCCCCGGGGTTTTTTCCTGTCCTTGGCCAAGAGGGTGATCTCGTGGTTCAGAGAGCCTGGTGCCGTGCCAGGAGTTTGCTGTGTGTCTGCGTGCGGTTTGCATGGGCTCACATTTTCCAGGGAGGCCTCAGATTTTCCAGCTTGGGATCATTTCCCAGTTGGTTTTGTTGTTTGGTTTTTCGCTCAGAACTGCTGCCTTCCTCGGGATGGCAGATGCTTGGTGCAGGTGCCAGAGGTGGTGCCCGAAAGGTGCCCGTGGTGGAGCAGCAGGGCAGAGATGCTTGCTTCGCCGGGGCTCTCTTCCTGAAAATCACTGGAGCAGGGGGAGAAGCCTTTCCCCTCCAGCTGGTAGAGGAGGAGTAACGTGGCGCCGCTGCGGCCAGCGGGCCCCGGCTGAAGGCGGTGCTGCCCTTTTGCAGGTCTGTCCCTGGAGCGCTCGACCAACTCGGTTGCCTCACGTGCTCGGCTGAGCGAGAGGGAGGAGGAGGTGGTGGCCTGCTTTGAGACCGCCTGTGTCGTTGCCCAGGTGTACTTGCAGGAGCTTGAGAAGGTAAGAGGGGACGTGCTCGGGTGTTGCCCACGGCCTGGCCGGGGGCGATGGTGAAAGAGAGCCTGACAGGGAGTGTGGAGAACAAGCTGGAAGGGGTGAGATGGCTCAGTACGAGCAGCTGCAGAACAACAGCCTGTCTGGGCTCTGCCTGTTTGCTGCAAGAGAGAGGTCTGGAAACCAGTTTTGCCTGTGGTGAAGCACCAGATACTCGGCTCTGCTGCGTCTCGCGTCCGGCTCTAGCTGAAGAGGATTCCAGACTTGGCATAGCAGGTGGCAGCATGAAGGAACTCAAGACATTTTACAGCTCTACAGTGTAAATGATCCACGGAGGTGGATACTGGGCTCTCCAGGGAGCTGCAAGTGACCTCTGTGGGTCAGCCATAGCCCTTTAACTGCCAGTGCTGCACCTCCTCTGAGCAAAGCTGGAGGAACCTGGGCCATTAGTAGCACCTAACTGCTTAGTCAGTGGTTGGCCATGATGCTGAGGACTGGGAGCCCTCCACTGGGCTGACACTGAGCTACTCAGTCTTGGCAAGTGTTTATGTTCAGCTGGACATGCCTGCTCGGTCCGTGTGGTTGGAGTAGTCCTTCTGAAGCCTCTGGTTTTAGTGTGTAGCTTTCTACTTACTTTACTAAAGGTCAGAAAAAGGAGACTCGGGGGGGGACCTTCTCCCTCTCTCCAGCTCCCTGAAGAGAGGTTGCAGTCAAGTGGGAGTCAGGCTCTTCTCCCAGGAAACCACCACCAGGATGAGAGGGCAGGGCCTAAGGCTGCCAGGGGAGGGTTAGGTTGGATGTCAGGAAGCCCTTCCTCAGGGAAAGGGAGACCAGAGGCTGGACTGGGCTGCCCAGGGCAGTGGGGGAGCCCCCATCCCTGGAGGTGCTGAAGGGCAGCCTGGCTGTGGCCCCGAGTGCCCTGGTGTGGCCACTGGGGTGCTGGTAGGGGCTGGGCTGGGCTGGCTGAGCTCGGAGGGCTCCTCCAGCCTCACTCATCCCAGGACTCTGTGGTAAGGGGTGATGTTTCTAAAATCCTGTTCCAGGCAGCATATTTCCTGGGAGCCTCTACTGCTTATTTGAAAGTTGACTTTGAAAAGCTGTTGAACACCTTGTTGAAGGCAGTTTTTCAAGTAGTCTGTGGAGTAATCTGGTGGCCCAGGTTTCACTGTTGGAGCTGTCTCTGGCTCACGAGGAGCTGGCTAGTTCATGCAGTTGTCTGTAATCCCAGATGTTCCTTTCCTCCCTTCACAGACCCTAAACAACACCCATTCGAGGAGCCTCAAGGGCAGCAGTGTGACTTACTCAGAGTTTGAGCTTTCCTACTTCCTGGAAGCAGCTCTCCAGAGTGCCTACGTGACTCATCTGAAGAAGGGGTAGGTGGATGCCGATGTTAATAAAAATAGACAGCGCTGCCCGTTTTGTTTCAGAGCTGAAGAAGGCTTCTAGCTTGGTTTGTGGTCTGCTCTGCTGGTTTTCTTTCTGGTTCTCCTCTGTCCACTCCTTGCCCTTCCCTCGCTCAGATCTTTCTCTCTCGGGAGCCCAAAGCTTTGTTTTTCCTGACCCACAAGTGGTGGGGTGGGAGTTGAACGCTTGTGTTGCCCTGACTCAGCGCTGTTTCCCCGGGAGATGGGGGAAGTTGACTGTGAGGAGAGAAGGGGAAAAAAAACCTCCCAGCAAAAATCAGTTTAAATTCCTCTGTAGAAAAATGATCCCAATCCTCCTTTTTTAGAGCTTTTTTGCTAGTTGTTGGTCCACCAAGAATAACTTGAAATGCAACTGTGAAGGGTGGGTGTGAGGAGGATGGAGCCAGACTCTGCTCAGGGGCACCCAGTGACAGGACAAGGGGCAGGGGGTGTGAGCTGGAGCAGAGGAGGTTCCACATCAAGATGAGAAGGACCTTCTTCATGGTGAGGGTGCCAGAGCCCTGGCAGGGGCTGCCCAGGGGGGTTGTGGAGTCTTCTTCTCTGGAGGCATTTCAAACCCTCCTGGGCTGTTCCTGTGCGACTGGGTCTTGGTCACAAGTGGTGGGAAGATCTTTCAGGGTCCTGTCCAATCCCTAATGTTCTGTGGTTCTGTAACAGCTTCTGTGTTCCCTGTGTGGGCCCTGGCTGTACCCTGTGGATGTATGAGTTTGTAAGGTATGAGATGTGGGGACTGAGGCTTTCCCAGGTGAGCTGGAGCAGACAGCACCTGCTCCCCTACCCCTGTGCTGTTCCCACAGCAAACAAAAAGCTCAGGTCTTGCCAGGCAGCTCATTAGCTCTGTGATAAACCCAGTTCTCCCCTGGCACATGTGGTGCTCATGTCCTCTAGGCACCTCTTGAGCAGCAGACTCGCTCGTGTTCGTTTTATTCAGCCTTAATCAGTTCAATTTATCCAGTGGGTTGTTTCAGCCCTTGCTGAGGGCCAAGCGTGCTCCCTTCCCAGCTCGGTTTAATGATGGCCTTAAAACCAACCCACAAGCTACCCACAAAAAACCCTACAGGAAAGCCACTTGGAATCAAGATGAAGATGTGACTGAAGTGTTGGTTTGATGAGCTGAAGTGCTGCAGGAGCAGCAAAGCGTGCTCTGTGGATGTCTGCTGGGGCAGCAGCAGCCCAACGGGACCTCCTCGCTTCCTCCCTGCCTGGGAAAGGGAAGGGCTTGGAATGCTGGGGAAAGGAGCCTGGTGGGACTGCTGCCCAGGGAGGGCCTTGATTCGCCACCCCCGGATGTGTTGCAGAGTCATGGCGATGCAGAACGTGGGGACGGGGCTTAGCGGTGGCCTTGGGACGGCTGGGTTCGTGGTTGGGCTCGAGGAGCTCGAAGGTCTCCTCCCAGCCGACCCGCGCCGCGGCGGTTCGGCGTGTGCCGCGGCGGTTCGGCGTGTGCCGCGGCGGTTCGGCGTGTGCCGCGGCGGTTCGGCGTGTGCCGCGGCGGTTCGGCGTGTGCCGTCGTGCTTCGGCGTGTGCCGCGGTTCGGTTCGGCGTGTGCCGTCGTGCTTCGGCGTGTGCCGCGGCGGCTCGGCGTGTGCCGCGGTTCGGCTCGGCGTGTGCCGCGGTTCGGTTCGGCGTGTGCCGCGGTTCGGCTCGGCGCGCCCCCGGCCAGCACCGGCGAGTGCTTTCTGCCGCGAGAGGGCATCAGCAGCCTTGGGATGTGTTCTGGGCGGACGCCTTCAGGATGACGCCTTCGTGTGTGATAACTGATCCTCCAGCACCCGCTGCTTGGGAGCTCACAGAAACACTTTCGTTCTCCTTCTTGCCTGTGGCGCGTTCAGGTGGGGAATCAGCTGGGTGCGGAGTGCTGAAGCTGGCAGGGGTGGGGTGTCCTTCCCCAGCAGCACGCGCGCACAGAAGAAATATCCCCTGCTGTGTTCTCCTCTCACCAGGCTGAGGAGCTGATGGATCTCAGTGGTGTTCTGGCTGGCAGGCTCTGCTCCTCTCAGCAGAGGCAGGGCTGCCCTTTCCTCCTGCGGTTGTGAGGAATCTGGGAGACGAGAGCAGCGCCAGCCTCGCTATGACCTCCTCTGAGGGAGCTGTAGAGAGCAAGAAGGTCTCCGCTCAGCCTCCTCTTCTCCAGACTGAATCACCCCCGTTCCCTCCGCCGCTCTCTGCAGCGCGTTCAGGCCCAACCTGCAAAAACACGTTGAGCTTTTTCCCCCTTGATGAGCTCAGAGCTCTTCGTTTACTTAGGAAGCAGAAGGAAAACAAGAGACAGCTTCTGACCTCCTCCATGGGGACACTGTTTCACCAGAGAAGGCTCTTAGGACATCCGGGGTCGTTGCGACATCTGGCTAAACCGTCTGGGAGCCCCTGTGGTGGCCACACTCTTAACCTTGAGGAGCTGATGGGCTGGGTGCAGCAGCACAGGCAGTGGTGGATCTCTCTCTGTGCCTCAGGCGCGCGGCTGCGATACCGTTTGGCATCCGGTCTGCTGTAGTTGCTCACGCTGCACGTGGAGCACTGGCTTCAGCTGTTGTCTTTCAGCCCGACCCTCTCTGACTGCAGGTTAGGCTGCCTGTGCTTCCTGCAGCGCAGCTGCCCGGTGGCATTCGACTGCAGCACCTTCGAGCTGTGCCCGTCCCGTCAGAATCCCAGAACATTAGGGATTGGAAGGGACCTGGAAAGATCATCCAGTCCCATCCCCCTGACACAGCAGAATCCCCTAGATCCAGTTGCACAGGAACACGTCCAGGGGGGTTGGAAATGCCTCCACAGAAGGAGACTCCACAACCCCCCTGGGCAGCCCCTGCCAGGGCTCTGGCACCATCACCATGAACAAGGTCCTTCTCACACTGATGTGGAACCTCCTCTGCTCCAGCTCACACCTGCTGCCCCCTGTGCCCCTGAGCAGAGCCTGGCTCCATCCTCCTCACACCCACCCTTCACATATTGATCAACATCCATGGGGTCACCCCTCAGGCTCCTTTTTCCCAGCTCCCTCAGCCTGTCCTCAGCAGGGAGATGCTCCCCTCCCTCCATCGTCCCTGTGGCTCTGAAGGAATCAGCGTTGCTCAAGAGCACTGTGTAAGCTCAAGGGTGATCGCTACGAGTGCAGCCTGTGTGTGTGGAGCTAGGAAGGGCTTCCTGATGTCTTGATGACCCCTCTTTGTCAGATGTGACTGTGCTCTCCTCGGAAGCCATCTGGAGCAGGCTGCTGTGCTCGCCCGTGCTGGGTGCTGTTGGCCTGTCTGTGCTCGGAGGGGCCTGGCACGCTGCCGTCACCCGCTCAGCGATCCTTCCCCGGGCTTCTCGGCGTGCCAGCTTGCTTGTCGACCTTTGGCACGTTGGGAAAGTATTTTGTCTCCTGTGGGCTTTTTATTTGGGGTTTTATGAATCTTTTTTCTCTCCTTGCCCACAGAAACATTGTGAAAGGAATGAGGAGCCTGCGGGAGATATTACGGACGGTGGAAACAAAAGCTACTCAGCCCTTCAAAATGGTAAGGGGGGAGGTGGGCGGCTCTGCTGCGCAGGAGCTCTCTCCCTGGGAACCAGAGCAGCAGGACAAACTTGTGTTTGCCCTCCAGTGGTTGCCTGCTGCCTGATTTTCTTTCTTTTTAAATTATTTTTAAAACTTGGTGGCCAAGTGATGTGTTTGGCTCAGTGAGCTGCCCAGCTGAATCCTCTGAGCCTGCAGACTTGGGCACTTTGGGGGTTCCTTTGGGGGCTGTGTTCAGTGCAGAAAGGGGTGTGTTTAGCTTAGTTTGGCAGGTAGCTTGTTCTCTTCCTTTGATTTCAGAGTGTGGGCGCACGCCTCTGAGAGCTTTTTGGAAGCACTAAGGACTTCTGAGCCCTGGCAGGGGCTGCCCGGGGGGTTGTGGAGGCTCCCACTCTGGAGGCGTTTCAAGCCCACCTGGCCATGTTCCTGTGCACCTGGACCTAGGGGACCCTGCTGTGTTGTGGGGACTGGACCGGCTGATCTTTGGAGGTCCCTTCCAGTCCCTGATGTGCTGTGGTTCTGTGAATAGCTGTCACAGGCAGATGGCTGTGTTCCTCTCCAGATGGAGAGCAGCGTTCAGGGGATTTTCCTTGCTCTCCGGTGCTGTCATTTCGCCGACACGAGCCCAACCATCTGCTGCTCCTGTAGCAGCGCGGAACGCGGTGCTCAGACAGCGCTGACCCTGCACAGCACCCCCGAGGGACTTGTCCCTGAGGAGGATCTGAAGGTGTTCATCCGGTCGCTTGCTTTCCCTCCCTGGGATTTCCATTTCACTGGAAGCTGCGTGTTCACTTCCTTGTGTTTTTCAAAGAGCTGTCAAGAGCGCGAAGAGAGGAACGTGCTTAATTAAACAAGTTCCTCAAGCGTGAAAGCGAAACGCGCGATGGTTTATTTTCCTCTCCCTAATTTGTGGGATCACAGTGTTCCTCAAGCACAAGGGTGCTTTTTTTAGCCAAAAGGCAGTAATAACATAAATCAGAGGCCTGCCCTGTTATGGCTTGTTTGCTCTTATTCAAAACAAGAGCAGAGCTCATTTACACAGCTACCGCGCCGTGCGCTCGAATCAAAGGCGCAACAAGCGCTCGGCGCTGGCCTTTTGAAAGGCTCTGCTCGAGCCCTGCTCCTGCTCCTGTGCCAGCGAGGAGGCAGCTTTGTGTCCTCCTGCTGTTCTGAAAAAGCCCTGCTGCAGGAGAGTTGGCTCCTCGGGGTGAAGCTGACTAAGTAATTACACACTGGGAGGATGAAAAGACACCAGCTGATGTCGCAGGGCCCTGGGACTTTGCTCGTGGGTACTGGCTATAAAAAGCCACAACAAGCCTGGCTGGGGACAGGAGCTCTCTGCTGTAACCAGGGCACTGTGGAGTCTGGCATCTGGGCAAGAACAACCCCGGGGACCACAATGGGCTGGGGGCTGACCTGTTGGAGAGCAGCGGAGAAGGGGACTGCTGGCTGATGGCCAGGGGCCAGCAATAGGCCCTGGTGGCCGAGAAGAAGCCCAGTGGCATCCCGGGGGGGGATCAGAAGTGGGGTGGTTAGTAGGAGAGAGGTTCTCCTCCCCCTCTATTCTGCCCTGCTGAGACTGATCTGGAATCTTGTGTCCAGTTGTGGGCCCCTCACTTCCAGAAGGACACAGAGCTGCTGGAGAGCTGTGCAGCTCTCTCAGCCTCTCCTCACACGAGGGATGCTCCATTCTCCTGATGATTGTAGGGGCCCTCCTCTGGACCACTGATGTGTCTGCGCGTTTGCACGTCCATCTCATTGCAGCGCAGAACGTTAGACATCGGTTCAGGGAGGGAAGAGGACAAGTGGCCGAGATGTTTTTGCAGAGTCGAGTTAGCTGGGCCCAGGAAGGGAGCCAGGGTGTGTGTGAACTGGGAAGCAGCTGTGGAGGGCTCCCTGGCTGCACCGTGGGCACCAAGCTGCGTGTTGCTGTCTCGGTAACCCAAGTTCCCAGCCCTGCTGTCTGCTCCCTCCGTTACTGCAGCAAAGAGAAGAGAGAAGCAGTTTGTGCAGCACATTAGGAAAAGCTGCTTCCTGGAAAGGGCCCTCAGCCCTTGACAGAGGCTGCCCAGGGAGGGCGTTGAGTTGCCATCCCTGGCCGTGTTTCACAGCTGGGAGATCTGCAGCTCAGGGACAGGATTTAGCAGTGGGTTGGGAGCTTGGGTTCGGGGCTGGGCTTGATGAGCTTGAAGGTCTTGTCCAACCTGAATGGCTCTCTAATGTTTTTCCTGCCGCGTTGTGACAAAAGACCATGGAAGTGCAGGAGGCTGGGAGGGAACTGCTTCTGCTCTAGATGTTTGGCCACTGTGTTAGCTCTTGTGGCTTTCTGAAAACATCCTGTTACTGGTACTTCTTCCCAAGCTGGAACACCTGGAGGTGGATCTTGTGTTGGAGAGGGCTTTGCTGATCTGTCCCTTCCTTTTTGTGCTGTACCCTGTTGTCCAGACTGCAGCCAAGCAGCTAGCCCAGGTGCTTCTGCATTCCCTCAGCGAAGACTGTTACTGGAGCCCTTTATCTGATCCCCTTCCCGAGTCCATGAGCAAGGAGGATCAGTCCTACGTGAGCAGTCTCCTTCGCCGGAGGCCCGAGCTGTACGCAGACGAGAAGTAAGTGTTGTCTTTGATGCCACTGGATTGGCAGGGGAAGGGCACCCTCGGGAGGCTGAGGGCACCCTCAGGGGGTTTGCAGCTGGCACCGAGTTGGCAGGGAGTGTGGAGCTGCTGGAGGGTGGTGAGGCTGTGCAGAGGGGCCTTGACAGACTGCGTCGATGGGCTTCGGTGGAGCCCGGGGTGGGGGCCTGCATTTTGGTCACAACGCTGCCCTGCAGCTGCAGGCTGGGGCAGGGTGGCTGGGGAGCACCTCTGGCAGAGGGGGACCTGGGGGTTCTAACTGACAGGTGGCTGAACAGGAGCCAGCAGGGTGCCCAGGTGGCCAAGAAGGCCAAGGGCATCCTGGCGTGGATTAGAAACTGTCTGTCCAGCAGGAGCAGGGAGGTGGTTGTGCCCCTGTACTCAGCGCTGGTGAGGCCCCACCTTGAGTACTGGGTCCAGTTTGGGGCACTTCAGAGCAAGGGAGACATCTAGGAGCTGGAGCAAGTGCAGAGGGGGGCAACAGAGCTGGAGAAGGGCCTGGAGAATCAGTCTGATGGGGAGAGTGGAGAGAGTTGGGGCTGTTTAGTTGGAGGGAGAGGAGGCTGAGGGGAGACCTCATTGCTCTCTATAACTGTCTGAGAGGACACTGTGGAGATGCTGCTGCTGGGCTCTTCTCACAGGTCGTTAGCAACAGAAGCAGAGGGAAGGGCTTCAGGCTCCACCAGGGGAGGGTCTGACTGGCCATCAGGAAGAGATTCTTCCTGGAGAGAGTGGTCAGACCCTGGACTGGGCTGCCCAGGGTGCGGGTTGAGTCCCCATCCCTGGGTGAGTTTAGAAGTCACTCAGATGTGGTGCTGGGGGATGTGGTTTAGGGGTGACCTTGTAGAGCGGGGTTGGTGGTTGGAGTCTCTGACCCCAGGGGTCTTCCTCCACCTGAATTCTCTGTGATTCTAAGGTTTGGGTGCTTTGGTGTTGCTGGTTCACATAGTGCTTGTGGTTGGCATGTTCTTGTGTTTAGCTTCCCACAAAAACTTGCTGGGAAAAGAAACCACTAAAACACTGCGTGTTGGGTTATTTCTTCTTCCCAGGAGGGAAGAAAATCCAAGCAAATAGCTGCCTTTGCTATGAGATGGAAATAGTCTATTTATGGTGCAGCAGAGCTCATCCAGGGTAGATTGCAGAGCTTTTAATTGGGGGCAGCAGAAGGTATTGCCTGGCGGATGAATTATGGATGAGATGTTTCGAGTTACTGCTCCTCTGGTGAAATGAGGAAGCGGCTGCCAGGGTAACTCTTGACCTTCCTCACACAAACGTGGTTCTGTCTTTCAGCGCCTACTGCCCTCAGGACAACGTTGAAGAGGCTCTCCTGCTCCTCTTGATCAGTGAGTCCATGGTAAGGCCAGAATGACTTTGCGGTCCTAATGGCACGGAGCAGTATCCAGGGCCAGTCCTCTGGCTGGTCTTGGTTCAGAGTCTCCCCCAGGCATGCAGAGGCTAGGCTGTGGCTGCTGAGCGGGAAGTGTTGGTTCCTTTAGCAGTGACACCCCTTTTCTTCTGTCAGGAGGAGGATGTGGCTGCGTTCCCCATAGCTGTGTGCAGGTCCTGCCCTGCAGCTGTACTGTCAGGAGGCAGGTGCTTCATGCACAGCATCTCTGTGGGTTTGTGGGTGAGGAACCAGCAGAAGGGCTAGGACGAGGGGCAGCAGGTGTGAGCTGGAGCAGAGGAGGTTCCACATCAGTGTGAGAGGGACCTTCTTCATGGTGAGGGTGTCAGAGCCCTGGCAGGGGCTGCCCAGGGGGGCTGTGGAGTCTCCTTCTCTGGAGACATTTCAAACCCTCCTGGCCATCTTCCTGAGCAACTTGACCTAGGGGATCGTGCTAAAATCTGAAGAACTCATGTTAGTGTAGCTGATCCAAGTGGGAGGAGCAACAGAGGTCTGGAGCAGTGACAGTACTGGCCACTGCAGCCTTCTCTCTGACTGGGCTTGCCATCAGAAAGGCTTTGTGAGACCTCTCCTCTGGAGGCACTTCAAGCCCCCCTGGCCGTGTTCCTGTGTGACTGGACCTAGGGGATCCTGCTGTGTCAGGGGGATGGCACTGGCTGACCTTTGGGGGTCCCGTCCAGTCCCTGATGTTCTGTGACTCTGTGGAACGTTTGCAATCCAGCCGTACTTTCCTGTAGTGTCACTGTGACAGCACCGAGGAAGGGAAGTTTCCTTTCACCTGAGGCATCTTTTCCAGGACAGCTTTGTTACAGCAACTTTTCTCCTGTGCACAAGGTTTTGGGGCTTTTTTTCCTTGTTAGAAGGCTTTGGTTTTAAAGCAAAAAAGGCTCATGGCAAATGAAACCAGCTAAGGAGAAGCAGGTTTCTAGCTGAGGTTTCCCTGGTGATGTGACGTTACCGACTGAAGAGAAGCCACCTCCCTTCCTGCAGGGAGTGTCAGGCGAGTGCTGAAGGTGTGTTCTGGTGGCTGGCATCCCTGGGTTTGGGAAGCATTAGGTGTTTGCACACTTGCCACAGAGTGTCCGGGCTTGGAAGGGACCTTGCAAGATGCTCTAGTCCGGCCAGACTCCTCCAAACAAAAGCCGAGCGTTGGCTGCCTTGCAGGGGGGGCTCTGGCTTCTCTGGCACGGTGATCGCTGCGTCAGAGCTGGACTTGCCACAGAGGTGCTTTTCCTGCCTCGTTGTTGTGGAGACAAGAGCCCTTTGCAGGGAGGTCGTGGAGTCTCCTTGTCTGGGGACATTTCAATCCTGTGTGACTGCTGGTGGGATGAGAATGGTCTCCTGAGCCAGGGTGATGTAGAGTTTCTTCAATATGTCCCTCACGGTCCCTCTGTGCTGAAGTAACTAGACGTTTTTCAGATGTCTGGTAGCACAGTAGCCTCTCAGTGCTTTGGAGATGGTTCTGGGGGCTGGTCAGGCACTGGAATGGGCTGCCTGGGGTGGTGGTGGAGTCCCCATCCCTGGATGTGTTTAAAATCACTTATCTGTGGTGTTGGGGGAGCTGGTTTAGGGGTGACCTTGTAGAGTAGAGTTGATGGTTGGACTTGATGATCTCGAGGGTCTTTTCCACCCTGAATGGTTCTGTAAAGCTGGGGCGAGCTGCCTCCTGTAGTCTTTGTCCCGTTGAGAGCAGGAACCTCTGTTTCTCAAGCTCCGTCACCTCGGTGAGCGATGAGAAGCCTCCCAGTTGGTGAGCTGGGCAGCTGCTGCTCCTCCACGCCAGCTGTTCCTTGCTCAGGACGGGTGGCCCTGGAGTTCTCCTGGAGGAATCTAGTGAAACAAATCGGGCAGCCTGGCGACGGCCGCAGTCGGGCTGGATTCCCATGCCTCGCGCGCAGCTGGGCTCACGGTGTGGGTGAGAGGAGGAGCTGCTCTCCTGCACCCGGGAGGAGGGCAGCTGGTGACAGCCCCTGCGAGCTGGGGCCGTGGGGCAGCAGTGGGCTCCCATCACAAGTTGGCCTGTTTTGAACCCAGGAGCCTTCTTTCCTGCTGCAGTTAACCTCTCAAAGCCAGCAGCGCTGTGTCAGCGGGGAGGACGCGGTGCCTGGCTGCCGTGTGGCTTGTCCCGCCGTGGGGGCCTCTGGTGCCACGGGGCTGCAGGATCAACCCTGAGCTGAGCTCTGTTAGCTTTGGTCACCGCTCTCAGGAGCATTCCAAGCTCATGCGCTGCGCCTTCAGCCTCGCCAGAAGTTTCCCAGAGCCTGGGACTCTAGTTCTAGTACTCTGTGTTTACTTTGGAGGAAGAAAAAAGCACTTAGAAACCTTCACTGGAATCTGAGGGCCAATGTTGAGTCTCAAATCCCTTCAGTGCTGGGCTCCCACAGCTGGCATTCTGGCTGATGTGACCCACGCAGCACAGGGGCACGCAATAATCCTGGTTGGAGAGGACCTCCTGGATCGCCAGGTCCAGCCAAGAAGCCAACTGCCTGATTGATCAGCAAACACAAACGAAGCCCCTGCAGCAGGGCCTGCGTTCTGTGGTTCTGTGAACCGTCATCGCAGGGCAACTGGTGCAGAACAGAGTAGGGGATGCGATGGCACGTCCGCAGGAGGATTCCCTTGGCACGGGGGAGCCTGCTGGCTGTGGCTTTGTCTTTGACTGCGTGAGGCAGCGAGCTCAGAACTGTTCTGCCTGTGCCCTCCACTCTTTTTTCTCCTGTAGGGTTACATCCAAGCACAGCCTGAGCACCTCTTCACTTTTCTGTTCCTGCTTGTTTAGTTCTGTTGCTAAAGGTAGAGCAGCTGCTCTGCTCAGAGCATGAGGGATTGGAAGGGACCTCGACAGACCATCCAGTCTGCCCCCTGACACAGCAGGATCCCCTGGATCCAGTGGCACAGGGACAGTCCAGCGGGGTTTGAAACGTCTCCAGAGAAGGAGACTCCACAACCCCCCTGGGCAGCCCCTGCCAGGGCTCTGTCACCCTCACCATGAACAAGGTCCTTCTCACTCTGATGTGGAACCTCCTCTGCTCCAGCTCACACCTGCTGCCCCTTGTCCTGTCACTGGGTGCCCCTGAGCAGAGCCTGGCTCCATCCTCCTGACACCCACCCTTCACATCTTGATCAACATCCATGGGGTCACCCCTCAGGCTCCTTTCTCCCAGCTCCCTCAGCCTCTCCTCAGCAGGGGGATGCTCCCCTCCTTCACCATCCCCGTGGCTCTGTGCAGCAGTTCTGTGTCCTCCTGGAACTGAGGGGCCCACAGCTGGTCCCAGCAGGGCAGAGCAGAGGGGCAGGGTGCCCTTGGCCTTTGCAGGGTGTTCGTTCTCTCACGGTGCCTGTTGCTCTGAATTGTTCCAGTCCCAGGTTCCGCCGGTGGCTCCAAGAGTCGCAGCCTCTGCCTGCAGAGCTGTTGGGCTCTGGGTGGTGACTGTGTTAGCTGGCAGTGATTGTGCTGCGCCGCCGCGGCGGGAGGCTGGGCTGCAGAGCTGCTCCAGTCCGGGCCGCTGCGCAGATAATGGCCTGCTGAGCCGGCTGCAGCCTCGCGGTGAAGAGCTGCGCAGGGGCTTGCAGGCTGCACACGCCGGAAGTTCTCAGTGCCGTTCATTGCCATGCTTCACCTTGCTGCGGAGAGGAATAGGAGCCCTCCCAGCAATGAGAACCGGTGGATGTGAGACTGTACTGGTGACTGCTGGGAGACAAGCCCCATAGCCTCGCTGCTCCTCGGTTTGCCTGCGCCCCGGGGGGAAGTGCTGGCAGTCTCCTGAATTCTCCTGGTCTTTTAGGTGTCTGCATCTGTGTGTGGGCTCAGTGGAGGACCCCTGCGCGGGGCGTGTGCCTGCCCGTTCTCTCCGTAGCATCCAGCATCTCCTCTTGTGGAGGCTGCTTTGTGGGCAGAAGTCAGAGGGACCTTCCTCTTTGCTCTGAGCTCTCCCCAGTTTGTGCTCGGTCCACGGTCTTGAGCGACGTCCGAGTCTGTGCCAGAGGGTATTTTGGGGCAAAACTGCAAATTGTGGGATCATAGAAGGGACCTCAGAGATCACCCAGTCCCAGCCCCCCTGCACGGGCAGGGACAGCGTCACTGGAGCAGGTCACTCAGGGCCCCAGCCAGCCTGCCCTTCAGCACTGCCAGGGATGGATGGGGCAGCCACAGCTGCCCTGGGCAACTGGGAAGCCTGATCCTTTTCTGTCAGAGAGAATGTTTCTGCACAGGGCTCCGAGAGGTGATGGAAGCTTCCTCCTTGCAGAGCAGAGCTCTCAGAAGTGAGTGGGTACCGCACTGCCTGGAGCTCTCACTGCACTTAATCAGTGACAGGCAAATCTGATTGCCAAGGCAACACAAAGAGCTTCCAGTAGCAGAAGAGAGCAGCAAAGCCACCTGCAGATAGCACACAGAGGAGATAAAACATCAAGCATGGGAACAGACACATCCTACTGAGGTGCAGCTTCTTGAGCTCCAGCTGACACCCACTGCCCCTTGTCCTGTCACAGGGCACAAGTGAAAAGAGATGGTCTCTTTCTTCTTGACACCCAGCCCTCATGGATTTACAGACAGGGATTAAGTTCCTTCATAACCTGCTCCTCTCCAAACTCAAAAGCCCCAGGTCTCTCAGTCTCTCCTCATAAGGTTGGTGCTCCTGTCCTCTAATCATCCTCATGGCCCTCCGCTGGACTCCCTCAGTCAGATCTCTGGGCTCTCCAGTTCAAGAGAGACAGAACTGGACACATGTGGCTTCACTAGGGCAGAGGAGAGGAAGAGGAGAACCACTCTGGATCTGCTGGACGCGTTCGTGTTGATCCACCCCAGGCCTTCTTGGCCACAAGGGCACAGTTCAATGGAGAACTTGCCCAAGGTTCCTCCCCGCAGAGATACTCTCCAGCGGATCGCCTCCTCGCCTGTACTGGTGCATCTCATGACTCCTTCCTACAGTCATCATGGTTTCAGGCAGTTGAAGGAATAAGGATGTGTTTTAAGGATGGCCTTGACTTTCTAATGATTGAGGAGAGGGGGTCTTGGTAGGTCTGTTTCTGGTTCTGCTCTTATAATGCAGAACAAATACAGCTCCTTTCTATTCAGACAGTCTTCTGCTTGAATCACAGACATTGGGGATTGGAAGGGACCTCCAAAGATCATCCAGTCCCATCCCCCTGACACAGCAGGATCCATCCTTCTCACACCCACCCTTTCCATATTGATCAACATCCATGGGGTCACCCCTCAGGCTCCTTTTTCCCAGCTCCCTCAGCCTCTCCTCAGCAGGGAGATGCTCCCCTCCCTCCATCATCCCTGCGTCTCTGCCTGGGCTCTCTCCAGCAGCTCTGTGTCCTTCTGGAGCTGAGGGCCCAGAACTGGACACAATCATCCAGATGTGGTCTCCCCAGGGCAGAGCAGAGGGTGAGGAGAACCTCTCTTGATCTACTAACCACCCCTGTTCTGATCCACCCCAGGATGCCCTCTTGGCCACCAGGGCCCGTTGGTGGCTCCCAGCAATGCTGGTGGCCAGCAGGACTCCCGGTCTCTGTGTTTGCCCTATGTGGATAAAGAAGAACTCTCTGCAGACACCTTCCTCGTGGTGGGATGGGTTAAAGAGCCGCTTGGAGATGATTTTTAAAAAAGGCCGTGGGTGATGTGGGAAGGAGCCTGGGCAGAAGTTGGTTCTCTCTCTCTGGGCTCTGATGCCTCGTTGGTGTCTGTGCCAGGCGAACCGGGACGCCGTGATCAGCCGAGCGCCGGAGCAGCAGGACGACCGAGCCGTCAGCCTCCGGGATGCTTCTGCAGTCTACGACCTCCTGAGCATCACGCTGGGCAGGAGAGGACAGTACGTCATGCTCTCCGAGGTGAGTCACAGCACGCTGTCCCCGCTTCGCTCCCCGAGCCAAGCAGCTGTCTCACTTCTCCCGACCTTTCTCTCTCAGTGCCTGGAGAGAGCCATGAAGTTTGCGTTTGATGAATTCCACCTCTGGTACCAGCTCGCCCTGTCCATGGTGGCGTGTGGGAAGGTAAGGACGGAGCGGCCCGCAGGCCGTGGCCCCCAGGGCAGTGTGCACGGCCCTGCGTTGTGGGGGTGGGTGCCCTCAGACCGCTCCGTGGAGGGCAGTGCTCTCCTCGCAGGCTGAGCTCTGACACTGTCACCGGCCCGGTGTCTTTGAGCGGTTACATCCCCTTCTCTCTCTTTAAGAGGGTTTCTCCATCTGGTCACGGACAGGTTAGTGGGTGTTTGTAGGGAGCTTTGAGGTTTTTGAAGTGCTCGTTGCAGTAGATCCAGGAGGAGGAAGAAATGGTGTGTGGTGCCTGCAGAGGAGTGTACGACAGACCCACAGGGTTGGAAGGGACCTCCAAAGGGCATCTAATCTAATCCAATCCCCTTGCAACAAGCAGGGCCATCTCTAACTGGAACAGGTTGCCCAGAGCCCCAGCCAGCCTGGCCTTGACTGGCTCCAGAGAAGGAGCCTCCACCCCCTCTCTGCGCAGCCTGTTCCAGGGATCCCCCACCCTCAGATTCAACAGCTTTCTCCTCCCGTCCAGCCTCACTCTGCCCTTTTCCAGCTTCAAACCAGGACCCCTCATCCTGTAGTTCCCTGCCCTTGGGAGCAGCCTTCCCCAGCCTCCTGACAGCCCCTTCGAGGAACTGGCAGGTCACTATGAGGTGGAAGGGTCACGCAGCATTTACCTGCAGGACCAGTACATTTCTGGGGTGGCTGGAGTGTGGTTGCAGAGGGAAGAGCAGGAGCTTTTCTTTGCTGGTCTCCTTAGCAGGCCATTTCCTCCAGGAAAGGTGGCTAGCGTAAAGCTTCGCCGGCTCGTTCTGCAGCCCCACACCTACACTCCTGGGAGGTGTGAGCAAGTTAATGGTAGGAGAGTGTTTAATCAGTCCCACACTCCCACGGGGGGGGGA
>VXBP01002724.1:109374-121084 GCA_013400115.1 Rhinopomastus cyanomelas | reverse complement strand
TGGTGAGGGTGCCAGAGCCCTGGCAGGGGCTGCCCAGGGGGGTTGTGGAGTCTCCTCCTCTGCAGACATTTCAAACCCACCTGGACTGTTCCTGTGTGACTGGATCTGGGGGATCCTGCTGTGTCAGGGGGACTGCACTGGATGGTCTTTGGAGGTCCCTTCCATCCCTAGTGCTCTGTGACTCTCTGCCTGCCCTGCCTTGGTGGGTTTGTGCCCTGTACTTCAAATATTTACGTGGTAAAACGGCCTCATCTTCCTTGTTGCTGTGAAAAGCTCTAAGAGTTGTGGGCCCTGTGCGGGGCAGAGGGAATTCCCTGGCCCAGCAGCCCCCTCTGTGCAGCTGCACTTGCAGTCCCAGACGTCCCCTGCGGCCGCCGTCGCTGCTGCTCCGCAATGCGTCATCTCGCCCGCAGGAGCCTGGCACTGGCGCTGCCTGGGGCTGCTTGCTTGGCCGTGCAGCTCCAGCAGGAGGGAGGAGCTGAGGAGGAGACAGCCTGCTCTGTCCTGACTGCAGAACGCAGGGAGCCCCTGAGCTTTTACAGGGGGAGAGCTCTCTTTTCACCTGTCTCGGTGCCAGCCAAGCCTGAGCTCATTTCTTGGCAACCAGCTCTCCCACCCTGCAGCGCTCCCTGCGCTGCAGCGCAGCAGATCGCCCTCCTGAAGGCTGCCGTTGACAGCAGCGATGTCAGCCACCCCTGAGTGCTGGAAATTTGCTCTCTTCAGCACATCTGTAGGATTTTCTGTCTCTTGCCCTCACAGAGGTGCTGTGGGATCCTCCGGTCCACGCTTGACTCGCGTGGCTTTGATCTGTGTAGTCATCTTCTTCAGGTTAAGCCAGCCAAGTTGAGTAGTCAAGCTTCTTTTCTCTGACCTGTTGGAGAGCTGTGTAGGAGAAAGAGACTGGTGGTCTTGGTGGCCAGCAGTGGGCCCTTGTGGCTGAGAAGGCCAGTGGCATCCTGGGCTGCATCAGAATGGGGGTGGTTAGTAGATGGAGGGAGGTTCTCCTCCCCCTCTGCTCTGCCCTGCTGAGACCACCTCTGGATGATTGTGTCCAGTTCTNGGGGGACTGGACTGGGTGATCTTTCGAGGTCCCTTCACATCCCTAGTGTTCTGTGATTGTCTGGCAGCCCAGCAGTTGCCGGACAGTGAAGTGCTGCTGTTCAGTGGTCAGTGGGCCTGTCACACCCACCGCTGCGGCTCAGTGCAGGTGTAGGACTGAACGGGGCAGGTGAACGAGATGACCTTTGGAGGTCCCTCCCAACCCAGTACACGCCGTGATTGACCACGTGAGGCCGTTCAGAAAGTCCTCATGGAGCCAGCAAGGCCTTAGGGCTTCACTGAGCAGGGAATGAAGTGCTCAGGGAGAAGCACAGCCCGGCAGGAACACTGGGGCCACAGCACTTTCTCCTCCCTGTGCGTCTCACCACCTCCAGCGTGTTGATGGCCGTGGCGTGGGGTGGCTGGTCCGTGTCCTGGTGCTGGGAACGTGTGTGCACGGAGCCGGTCACGTGCACAGCTCAGACGCGCCGTGGGATTCAAAAGGCTGTGGGAGGCGGTTTGAGAAGAAACGGCGGGAGAGCCCGGACAGTGGCGAAAGCAGAATGAGAGGTGGTTTGTGTCTGCAAGTGCAGCTCTGAGCAGGCAGGAGAAGAAGGTTAGAATCAGAGTCATCCAGGCTGCAACAGACCCTCAAGCCCATCAAGTCCAACCATCACCCCAACCACTGCTAAACCCTGCCCCTAAGTTCCAGATCTCCAGGACTGTGAAACACATCTGCAGATGACGATTGATCCCTCTCCCTGGGCAACCATTTCCCTGAGGACCTTTTCCCTGAGGAAGCTTTTCCTAGTCAGTCTGACGCAGTCTAATGGAGCTGGTGCTGGAGAACTGGATCACAGAATCACAGAACTTTAGGGGTTGGAAGGGACCTCCAAAGATCACCCAGTTCCATCCCCCTGCCACAGCAGGATCCCCGAGATCCAGTGGCACAGGGACAGTCCAGGGGGGTTTGAGACTGCTCCAGAGGAGACTCCTCAACACCCCTGGGCAGCCCCTGCCAGGGCTCTGGCACCCTCACTGGGAACAAGGTCCTTCTCACACTGACGCCGAGCTCTTCACTGCTGCTTGTGCTGGTGACAGCCCTTGTGGTGTGGTAACGCAGCAGCCAGAGCCTGGGTGGATGTAGCAGCTCCCTGGTGCTGCTGCCGTTCCCAGACAGGCTGGAGGCCGAGGGGCCAGCGCTGAGATAGCCGAGTGCCATCTGGCAGGGTCCTTGGGCAGGGGGCTGAGCCACTGTCCTGCTGCCACAGTGAAACGAGCGCAGTAGGTTGCATCTGCTTGTCTGGAGGTTTGTAAAACATCAGTGCCCTGCATTCAGCACAGTGGGGAAAGAGAAGTTGTCTAGAGAACAGGGAGGATGTTGTGGTCTTCACAGGCTTGTTGGGTGCTGTTGCTTTTCAGCTCAGCCGCAGCAGCACCCAGCGCTCCTGCAGGCCGGGGCGGCTCTGCCCACCCAGCCCAAGCTGAATGCGGACGTGTCGTCGTGTCTGGGCGATGCACGAGCACAGGGCGTGTGAACCAGGGGCCCTGCGTGGCCGGCTGGACCGCGCCTGTGTTCTGTTGTTCTGATTTTAGCCCCCTTATTCACACAGGGCCACTGCAGGTGTCCTGGGAGGTCGCTTTGGAGCTCTCTGGGAGCACGTCATGGGAAAGCTGCTTCCTCCCAGCCCTTTCCTTTCCGCTCGCTCGTCTTTAAGGCACGGAGGAAGAGTCTGGCTTGTCCACCTGCATGGTTTCCCTAACGCAGGGCTCGGGGTGTCTGCTCACACACAAAGAAGAAGAATCCCATCCCCCTGGCATCTGCCATTCAGCTGCTGCTCGGGGGAGGAGGCTCCCTCTCTTCCCAGGGCCTCTCTGGCAGCATCACTGTTCCCTTTGGCCGCTCCGCAGCTGGAGATGCTGCAGGGCCTTGAGGCAGCTGCGTTCTCAGGGCTCTGAAACCAGCCTGACGCAGCCACGAGCTCTGCTTTTGGAGCCCTGTGCACACGGCTGGTTGAAGCAGCAAGCTTGTCTCTGTGTGGCACCCGAACCCCAGGCTGCTTCCCCTCCTCTAATCAGAGCAGCTCCAGGTTCAGCTCAGTCATGCCGGCGCTGCCAGCCCTCGGCTTTCCAGAAGCTTAGAAGGGAGGTTATAAATACATTTGCCTCATAATTGTGCAGCAGCAGCAGCAGCAGCAGCCGAGGTCTGTGATGGAGGCCGCTCCTTCGGCTGGTTCCCCTGCAGAAAGCTGAAGCTGAGTTGCCAGGCAACCGGCACAAAAGCGGCTCCAGCCCTCTTTGCATTGCAGGCAGGAGCTGCGGGAGCCGCAGAGGCCTCCTGAAATAGCAGCGCTGAGGAGCGGGAGCCGGAACCCCGAGGTCCCCTCACAGAGGTCAGCTGCCTCGGGGACCTTCGACAGTTGGGTTCCTTTGGTGGTGGCTGGGAGCTGTTAATAGCACAAAGCAGGGCTGTGCAGCGGGGCGCCCGGCTGAGCCCTGGTCACCCAGGGTGAAGAGGGGTGTGTGTCAGGGGCTAGGGCACCCAGGTGGGCTGTGGAGCTGCCTCTGGTCACCGAGGGTGAAGCAGAGGGCTGAGTCAGGGACCAATTTATGCCTCTGAATCTTGGAATTTGAGAGGTTCTTTGAAAAGTGACTGTTGGAAGCTGCCCAGCTGCAGCGCTTGAATTTTCTGAACGCGAGGTGAAAGAAAGGGGGAGATTGAGTCCCCGTGCTGAGAGCAGCAGGTGGTTTGGAGGAATAGTCTCCATGCCCAGGGGATTTGCAGAGATCTGGAAACTCACTGGAGAGCTGGCACCAAACCAGCTGATCCCTGGGTTGCTCATTCCACCCCTGGAAGTGCTCAAGGCCAGGTTGGATGGGGCTCCAGGCAGCCTGATCTGTGAGCAGCCGCCCGTGCGGGCAGGGGGTTGGAACTCAACGATCCTGAGCTGGGAAAAAGGGAGCCTGAGGGGTGACCCCATGGATGTTGGTCAATATGTGAAGGGTGGGTGTGAGGAGGATGGAGCCAGGCTCTGCTCAGGGGCACCCAGTGACAGGACAAGGGGTCAGTGGGTGTGAGCTGGAGCAGAGGAGGTTCCACATCAGTGTGAGAAGGACCTTCTTCCTGATGAGGTTGCCAGAGCCTTGGAAGGGCATCTCCTCTGAGATACCAAGGGGCTGCGCAGGGGGGCTGTGGAGTCGTCGTCTCTGGAGACGTTTCAAACCCTCCTGGCCCTGTTCCTGTGCAGCTGGATGTAGGGGAGATTGGACTGGCTGATCTTTGGAGGTCCCTTCCCATCCCTAATGTTGTGTGCCTCATTCCTAGGCCACACTGCTGTGACCGCTCACCCCACAGCGCAGCGCTCTAGCACTGTTTGTTCCACCGTCCGTGCGGTGGGATCCCCCTTGTGTGACCCCAGCATCAGTGAACCGTTTGGGTTGGAAAAGACCTTTAAGCTCATCAAGTTCAGCCATTAACTCAGCTGCCCCAAGGCCTCTGCTAAACCCTGGCCCTGAGCTCCCGATCTCCATGATGATGCAGATGGTCTGTGGCTGGAGAAGACACCAAACAGTCTCCAGAGCAGAGTAGCTGCACAGAACTCTGAGCGCAGCTGGCCTAGAACGTTGATGGAGTGGAGGAGAAGCTCTTTGTGACCCTTTTGGCTGCGCTGGAAGGTGGTTGTGTGCCAGGAGAACCAGAGCAGAGGCCTTGTGGGTTGGGAGGGCAGAGTTAAGGTGCCCAGTGTGTTTGCTAACAGCCCCTTTCCGGAGCTGGCTCTGTGGCCAGTGTCCCCCACGTGAAAAGAGCGGGGGGAATCCAGGTGCCGGCTAGTCGCTGCCGTGGTTCTCCCGCGTCGCAGAACCGCCGCGTCCGTGCCTCTGCGGAGCCGCGTCGCCTAACCAGCTTCCCCTGCGTTTCCTCCCCTGCAGTCGGCGTACGCCGTGTCGGTGCTCAGGGAGTGCGCTAAGCTGCGACCCGCGGACCCCACCGTGCCGCTGCTGGCTGCCAAGGTCTGCATTGGTCCCCTGCACTGGGTGAGTGAGCTGGTGCTGCGTGCTGCGCTGGGGAGAGGGGAATCCCTGCTGAAGCACGCACACGTGCCTCGGAACGTCGACGGAGAAGTGCTGTGGTGAGTCACCGCAGTCTGCCTCGCTGGCACCTCCGGCGCGGCGCGGTGCGGGAGGAGGGGGAGAGCTCCGGCAGCCCTTCTCGAAGCTGCGGCTTGGCTCATGGAGCAGCCTGGAAGGCAGAAGCTGAGGGCGGTTGGGGGCACTGCGAGACAGCTCCGGGCTGTTGGGCAGCTTGGTCCTTTGTTCCCGGTGTCACCCGCTGTCTGATGGAGGCAGAGCGCGGGTCGGCGCCTGCGAGATTCTCCTGGTCCAGGAGCAGGAGCGCCTGAGGGTCGTTAGCTGCTGGGTTCCTTGAGGGAAGGGCAGGCTGCAGCCTGTGCGCGCCACGAGGGGCCCCTGCAGCCAGCACAGCGTGGGCAGCGCTGCCCTCAGTGCAGCAGACAGGCAGGGAGGAACGCTCCAGAAGGCTCTGCCCGGGCTGGGGGCTGGAAGTCACTCAGTGGCAGAAAACAGCATCCACACTGCAAGGGATTGTGCTTCCAGAGAGCAAGGGAGGTTGTTTCTCTTAGAGATGTTAAGGCGGGACGAGACCCAGGCAGTGCAGCTGGGGTGAGCAGCCTTCTTTGGACCTCTCAGCAAGTTTTCCAAGCAGTCACTCTAAAACAGCAGCAGGAGATGATTTTTACTCAGAGATCAGGCTGGATTTTGCCTGGGAGCCAGATTTACAGCACAAGAGAAAACGTGAGCGTCTCTGTTCTGCAGATCATCTGCCTCTTCTGCCGTGCTGCGTGGTGAGCAGGAGCCCTGCAAGGGGCTGGCAGGCACTGGAGCCGTGCGGCCCGTGAGGGAAGGTGCTCCTTTGGCCTTCATGACTACTTAGCCTGGAAAAAAGGAGCCTGAGGGGTGACCCCATGGGTGTTGATCAATATGGGAAGGGTGGGTGTGAGGAGGATGGAGCCAGGCTCTGCTCAGGGGCACCCAGTGACAGGACAGGGGGCAGCGGGTGTGAGCTGGAGCAGAGGAGGTTCCACATCAGTGTGAGAAGGACCTTGTTCATGGTGAGGGTGCCAGAGCCCTGGCAGGGGCTGCCCAGGGGGGTTGTGGAGTCTCCTTCTCTGGAGACATTTCAAACCCACCTGGCCATGTTCTTGTGTGACTGGATCTAGGGGATCCTGCTGTGGCAGGGGGACTGGGCTGGGTGATCTTGGGAGGTCCCTTCCCACCCCTGATGTGCTGTGGTGCTCCCGTTCAGGCAGACGCTGGCTCGGCGCTGGAGCACAGCGTGAAACACAAAGGGATTTCACACGAGGGTCATTTTCTAGAGCACAGTTTTATGAGCTAAGCCCAAATGAGACACATTCCTCCCCCTTCGTTCTTCCTCTCTCTCGGTCGCCGGCGATCTACCCTGATACCAACCTGCTGATGAGCAGAAGCATTTTAATTAAAGGGAGTCAGAGAGGGAAATCAGAGCAAGCACCTTAAAGGGAGTGAAATGATGGGTTCCCAGAGTCAGAGGGATATTGCTGGGCCTAATAAAGACCTTCCTGCCTAGCAGAGCTGCTTTCTCTAAATGTCATCCTTCCAGTAATTATTTGCATTTAAATTGCATGGCAATCAAGGCCGAATGGAATCGTTTAAGCTGGAAGTGAACAGGCTGATCGATGCCAGTATAAATAGAAAGGAGGGTGGACGTGACCTGGGAAGAGCCCCGTGGACAAACACAGACAGTCACAGATAGTCCTGCTTTTTGGAGTCTGTACAATGTGATTGACTTCTCGTTAGGAAGTATTTCAGGCCACTGTTTATCCCCATGAAGCTGCTCACTTACATGTCCTGTGTCTGTCTGCTCTGTGCTTCTGATGCAGCAGGGGACTTGGTCAGCTGCTGGTCCGTGGAGCACTGCTGCTTTTAGTCTCACCTCAGTTGGTAGCAGTCACAGAACATTGGGGATGGAAGGGACCTCCAAAGATCATCCAGTCCTGTCCGTCTGTCACAGCAGGGTCCCCCACATCCAGTTGCACAGGAACATGTCCAGGTGGGTTTGAATTGTCTCCAGAGGAGAAGGAGACTCCACAGCCCCCCTGGGCAGCCCCTGCCAGGGCTCTGGCACCCTCACCATGAAGAAGGTCCTTCTCACACTGATGTGGAACCTCCTCTGCTCCAGCTCACACCCGCTGCCCCTTGTCCTGTCACTGGGTGCCCCTGAGCAGAGCCTGGCTCCATCCTCCTGACACCCACCCTTCCCATCTTGATCAACATCCATGGGGTCACCCCTCAGGCTCCTTTTTCCCAGCTCCAGAGCCCCAGCTCCCTCAGCCTCTCCTCAGCAGGGAGATGCTCCCCTCCCTTCCTCACCCCTGTGGCTCTGCCCTGGGCTCTCTCCAGCAGCTCTGTGTCCCTCTGAAGCTGAGGGGCCCAGAACTGGACACTATCATCCAGATGTAGTCTCCCCAGGGCAGATTAGAGGGGGAGAAGAACCTCACTGCACCTACTAACCACCTCCATTCTGATCCACTCCAGGATGCCACTGGCCTTGTTGGCCACCAGGGCCCATTGCTGGCTCATACTTGGTTAGCTGCTGGTCCATGGACCAGTGCTGCTTCTAGTCTTATCTCAGTTACTAGCAACAGAAGAACCAACCCAGAGCTGTGGATTCAGCTGGATGATTAGAGCAGCTGCGTTACAATGGATCTAGTGGTCACTTAACTCATTTCCCTGGCCTTGTGCGGGGTGTCTCGGCGCACCCCAAGAACTGGAGAGAATCACAGAACGTCAGGGATTGGAAGGGCCCTCGAAAGATCACCCAGTGCTGCCACAGCAGGATCCCCTCGCTCCGGGAGATGCGCCTAAGCGCACCGGAGTGATTCACGTTGAGGGTGCAGAACACATCCCCGTGAGAGCCCGGATGTCCTCACCCTGCGAGCCGCTGTGTGGCAGAGCCTGGCGGGGAAGGACGCGGTGCCCCCAGCTCCTCCCGTGGCAGGATGACCAGATCATTAGGTGAGGCAGCGCGGCGCCACTCCGCTGGCCGGTGCTGGCACCGTGCGGGCTGACAGCAGCAGCACCCTGCAGCGTTCAGGGACAGCCGGGGTAACCTTTCGGGCGGCTCTTCCAGGTTTGCAGGGCTCCACGCGCTCGGACAAACCCCCAGGCTGCTGAGTGAGCAGCAGCTGAGCACTTCTCTGACCCTGAAGCTCGTGCTGGTTGTCTTGGAGGGCCAGAAGGGAGCCAGGGCTGCTGTGGGTCACGCGGAGGCTGCGCTGCCTGGGCCGCTGCGCTGCCTTGGCCACTGTGCATGTGGGATTCCTCATCCTGAGACGCTGGCCACGCTCTCCCCGGTTCCCTGGCACAGCCTCAGCCCAGCGCTCGCTTCCCTATTTTGGCTGTGAGCTGGGGCTGCGGTGTGAGCTGGGGCTCGCAGCGTTCCAGCAGCGCGGGGCTGCTGATGGGGCTGCACATCGCATCCCCCGAGCCCTGCCGGGCAGCCAGCACCGTGAGGACGCTAGCCCAGGGCTGCTTCCTGCAGGTGGCTGTGAGATGCCGAGCGTGCCCCGCCAGAGCCTCATCTCAAGGGGTTTGGGGTCTCTGTGGTGCCTTCGCTCCTTGAGTTCAGTGGAGGCGCGCTGAGAACTTGGTGAGCAGGGCTGGCAAAGGCTGGAGTCTTCCAGGACTCTGGATCCAGCAGGGTGCCCAGATGGCCTGGAAGGCCAACGGCATCCTGGCCTGTAGCAGCACTGCTGTGGCCAGCAGGACTAGGGACGTCGTTCTCCCCCTAGACTAGGCACTGGGGAGGCCTCCCCTCCGGTACTGGGGGCAGTGCTGGGCCCGTCACTGCAACAAAGAGATGGAGGGGCTGCAGCGGGTCCAGAGGAGCAACAAGGCTGGTGAAAGGACTGGAGGGAAAGGCTGATGGGGAGAGGCTGAGGGAGCTGGGGGTGTTGAGCCTGGAGGAGACTCAGGGGGGACCTTCTCCCTCTCTCCAGCTCCCTGAAGGGAGGTTGCAGTCAGGTGGGGATCGGGCTCTTCTCCCAGGCAACCAGCACCAGGACGAGAGGGCAGAGCCTGGATCTGCCAGGGGAGGGTTAGGCTGGCTGTCAGGAAGCCCTTCCTCAGGGAAAGGGGGATCAGAGCCTGGTCTGGACTGGGCTGCCCAGGGCAGTGGGGGAGTCCCCACCCTGGAGGTGTTGAAGGGCAGCCTGGCTGTGGCCCTGAGTGCCCTGGTGTGGCCACTGGGGTGCTGTTAGGTGCTGGGCTGGGCTGGCTGAGCTCAGAGGGCTCCTCCAGCCTCAGTCATGCTGTGATGAGAGCAGGAGAACATGAAGCACGTTCCTGCTGTTCTCATAACCCTGCAGTTGATGCAACAGAAGTCGTGGGTGGTGCCAGGGTGACCAGGTAGCGTGAGCTGTTGGAAGGGCTGCAACCCATGGCAGGAGCTGCGGTGCAGGAGGCTGTGGTGCCTCTCAGATACCTCCCTCGTTCCTTTGAACCCTCTGATCCCTGAGCACACAGTGAAGTCCTCTGCTCCAGCGCTTTGCTGCAGAGTGGGGTCGGGCTGGGCCAGGCCGTGCATGGAGTTGCTAGAAGGGAGTAAGACACCCCGTGAGGTGAACCCATCACCGTGTGGAGCAGGGGCTGGAGGCTGGCAGGACGTGGATGCGCAGCCGCGTGTCTCTGAGGGAGCAGCTTGTCGTTCATGACCTCCACAGAGCACTGAGTGCTTGTGCCCAGGAGTGTGTGAGATGCTGAGGTCTTGCTGCGGGATGGAGAGCGGCCAAGGGTCACGTCTTGTCCTGTTGTTGGAGGTGCCCTGCCCACTGAGGAGACGCAGGGTGAGGGGCCACTGAGAAAGGAGGCTGAGGAGTGGCCATAGAACCACAGGACGTGAGGGATTGGAGGGGGCCTCAAAAGACCGTCCAGCGCACTCCCCCTGTGGAGTCCTTTTCTGCAGGACTTGGCTATCACTGATGTCCAAATAGCCCTGCCCCGCTGCCACAGTCTGGTGTCACCCGAGTCTCTGCCTCCTCTGTGGGCACAGGAAGGCACCATTGCCATGCTGCTGCACGTCACCAACAAGCCTGTCCTCACTTGTCCTCAGCCATGCTGGTGGGAAGAGCAGCTCCCACTCGCAGCCCTGAAGGGTGTTGATTCAGTGGGGTAGGACTGGAGCTTCTCGGCAAACGAGCCGGGTGGCAGTTGGGAGCCAGCTGGGAGGCAACAAGCCAGGGGTGGCACCTGCTGCTTGCCGCTCCCCCGTTGGAATGACCCCAGGCTGGGCCTGGGCACCAACCGCAGCCTGTGTGCCGGCGGCACGGGTGGGGATGGCGTCCTGCCCGCGGGGTTGCGCAGCCACCATCTGCTCCTTATCCACCCAAGCCGATGGAGGGGGTGGGACGAGCCCCCCAGCAGCGATATTCTGGGTGTCAGCCCGCAGCCTGGCAGCTTGTCTGTGCAGGTGCCAGGCGTGGGCTTGCTTCTGGGGCGGGGAAGAGTCACAGGTGCCTCCTGACAGTTTGTGCAGCTCGAGCTCAAAGCACAAAACACTCCTCTTGGGGTGGCTTTGTCTCCTGCCGCTGCTTTCTGAGCTCTGGGCCAGGCAGGGAGCCTTCTCCTGCAACGCCTGGGGCTGCCTTGCCCTCCTGCAGGGTGTGGGGAGAAGGGAGGGGCAGTGGGGCCAAGCCTGGCCTTTGACACTTGGGGCTGGTAGTCCTTGCAGTTTGGTTGGTAGCACAAGGGCTCTCCTCTTTCAGTTAGTAGTTGCCAGGTCTGCAGTTGACTTGGCAACCAGCAAGGCCGAGGCACTCCGGTCGGACATTGAATGGCCTCTGACCGGGGCAGGGGAGAGTCTGGCATCTGGGCAAGAACAGCCCCAGGGACTAGGGTAGGGCAGGGACTGACCTGTTGGAGAGCAGTGGAGGAGAAAGGGACCTGGGGGGTCCTGGTGGCCAGCAGGGTGGCCAGGAGCCAGCAATGGGCCCTGGTGGCCAACAAGGCCAGTGGCATCCTGGAGTGGATCAGAATGGAGGTGGTTAGCTGATCCAGACAGATTCTCCTCCCCTTTTACTCTACCCTGCTGAGACCACATCTGGATGATAGTGTCCAGTTGTGGGCCCCTCAGCTCCAGAAGGACACAGAGCTGCTGGAGAGAGCCCAGCACAGGGGTGATGGAGGGAGGGGAGCATCTCCCTGCTGAGGAGAGGCTGAGGGAGCTGGGGCTCTGGAGCTGGGAAAAAGGAGACCGAGGGGTGACCCCATGGGTGTTGTTCAGTATGTGAAGGGTGGGTGTGAGGAGGATGGAGCCAGGCTCTGCTCAGGGGCACCCAGTGACAGGACAAGGGGCAGTGNGGACAGGGGCAGTGGGTGTGAGCTGGAGCAGAGGAGGTTCCCCATCAGTGTGAGAAGGACCTTGTTCATGGTGAGGGTGCCAGAGCCCTGGCAGGGGCTGCCCAGGGGGGTTGTGGAGTCTCCTTCTCTGGAGATGTTTCAGACCCTCCTGGCCGTGTTCCTGTGTGACTGGATCTAGGGGACCCTGCTGTGGTGGGAGGACTGGACTGGATGGTCTGTGGAGGTCCCTTCCAACCCCCGATGTTCTGTGCTTCTGCGT
>VXBP01002724.1:93595-109348 GCA_013400115.1 Rhinopomastus cyanomelas | reverse complement strand
CCTCAGCCATGCTGGTGGGAAGAGCAGCTCCCACTCGCAGCCCTGAAGGGTGTTGATTCAGTGGGGTAGGACTGGAGCTTCTCGGCAAACGAGCCGGGTGGCAGTTGGGAGCCAGCTGGGAGGCAACAAGCCAGGGGTGGCACCTGCTGCTTGCCGCTCCCCCGTTGGAATGACCCCAGGCTGGGCCTGGGCACCAACCGCAGCCTGTGTGCCGGCGGCACGGGTGGGGATGGCGTCCTGCCCGCGGGGTTGCGCAGCCACCATCTGCTCCTTATCCACCCAAGCCGATGGAGGGGGTGGGACGAGCCCCCCAGCAGCGATATTCTGGGTGTCAGCCCGCAGCCTGGCAGCTTGTCTGTGCAGGTGCCAGGCGTGGGCTTGCTTCTGGGGCGGGGAAGAGTCACAGGTGCCTCCTGACAGTTTGTGCAGCTCGAGCTCAAAGCACAAAACACTCCTCTTGGGGTGGCTTTGTCTCCTGCCGCTGCTTTCTGAGCTCTGGGCCAGGCAGGGAGCCTTCTCCTGCAACGCCTGGGGCTGCCTTGCCCTCCTGCAGGGTGTGGGGAGAAGGGAGGGGCAGTGGGGCCAAGCCTGGCCTTTGACACTTGGGGCTGGTAGTCCTTGCAGTTTGGTTGGTAGCACAAGGGCACTCCTCTTTCAGTTAGTAGTTGCCAGGTCTGCAGTTGACTTGGCAACCAGCAAGGCCGAGGCACTCCGGTCGGACATTGAATGGCCTCTGACCGGGGCAGGGGAGAGTCTGGCATCTGGGCAAGAACAGCCCCAGGGACTAGGGTAGGGCAGGGACTGACCTGTTGGAGAGCAGTGGAGGAGAAAGGGACCTGGGGGGTCCTGGTGGCCAGCAGGGTGGCCAGGAGCCAGCAATGGGCCCTGGTGGCCAACAAGGCCAGTGGCATCCTGGAGTGGATCAGAATGGAGGTGGTTAGCTGATCCAGACAGATTCTCCTCCCCTTTTACTCTACCCTGCTGAGACCACATCTGGATGATAGTGTCCAGTTGTGGGCCCCTCAGCTCCAGAAGGACACAGAGCTGCTGGAGAGAGCCCAGCACAGGGGTGATGGAGGGAGGGGAGCATCTCCCTGCTGAGGAGAGGCTGAGGGAGCTGGGGCTCTGGAGCTGGGAAAAAGGAGACCGAGGGGTGACCCCATGGGTGTTGTTCAGTATGTGAAGGGTGGGTGTGAGGAGGATGGAGCCAGGCTCTGCTCAGGGGCACCCAGTGACAGGACAGGGGCAGTGGGTGTGAGCTGGAGCAGAGGAGGTTCCCCATCAGTGTGAGAAGGACCTTGTTCATGGTGAGGGTGCCAGAGCCCTGACAGGGGCTGCGCAGGGGGGTTGTGGAGTCTCCTTCTCTGGAGATGTTTCAGACCCTCCTGGCCGTGTTCCTGTGTGACTGGATCTAGGGGACCCTGCTGTGGTGGGAGGACTGGACTGGATGGTCTGTGGAGGTCCCTTCCAACCCCCGATGTTCTGTGCTTCTGCGTTCGGTCACTTACAGGTAAAGGTAATGATCTTACTGAGTGAGAGGAGATGCCTGTCAATCTCAACCTCCCTCTTTTGCAGCTGGAACAAGGAGAACACTTTGCTAAAATGGTCATAGACCTGGGCGAGGATGCTGGAGAGTCCCTAGCCAAGGGCTACCTGGCCCTGGGCCTGACCTACAGTCTTCAGGCTACTGATGGTGAGTGACCATGTTCCTCCAGGGGGGTGTAATGGAGGGCGACTGTTCAGAGTGCTGGGTGCAAGCAGTGGGAATTTATTAGAAGCTGGTCTCAGTGCTGACTGGGCACGAGGAGCAGCGAGAGGCCGGGCACGTGGGGGCTGTTCCCCGCTGTGAGGGCCTCTGTGCTGTAGAGCTCAGCTCCATCCTCTCGAGGGCGGTCCCTGGCTCTGCTGCTGACGCGAGTGCTGCTCGCGCTGTTTGGAGCTCACACTGGTTGATGGGCAAAGTCTGCTGGGGAGAGATGCAGAGAGCTGGGGCTGTTGGGTTGGAGGAAGAAGAGGCTGAGGGGAGACCTCGTCGCTCTCCACAACTATCTGAAAGATCACTGTGGAGATGCTGGTGCTGGGCTCTTCTCACAGGTGTCATTAGCGACAGAACCGCAGGGAAGGGCTTCAAGTTTCCACAGGGGAAGGTTAGAGTGGCCATCGGGAAGACTGGTCAGGGACTGGGATGGGCTTCCCAGTGTTGGTGTTGAGTCCCCATCCCTGGATGAGTGTAAAAGTCACTTAGGTGTGGTGTTGGGGGCTGTGGTTTAGGGGTGACCTTGTAGGGTAGGGCTGGTGGTTGGACTTGATGATCCCAGGGGTCTTTTCGAACCGGAGTGAGTCCGTGGTTGTCTGTGCCAGTGACCAGTAGCTCTCGTGTCCTGGCTAGGCAGAACAAGAAACAGCTGCTGTGTCCAACCTAGAAGCTAAGGACCAGAACAAGGCAGCAGGTGAACTCCTGAAAATGACTGCCAGCATTCCAGATGTCTTGGGGTCTGAAACAAAGGGCTGTTCTGAGCCCTTCCTCCATTGACTTGATCTAGGGGCTCCTGCTGCGGAAGGAGGACTGGACTAGATGGTCTTCCAAGGTCCCTCCCAATCCCTGATGTTCCCCCCCCTTAGCGTTCTGTGACGGTGTGAGTCGTCTTGCTCTTGAGAAGGATGCTGGTGTCTCCTGATACCTCGGCATGATGAGAGCTGGAATCTTCTCCTTTTATGGCTCTGGCTGGGGATTAATTCACACATTGCGGAGCGAGCGTAGCGGGCAAGGTCCTTCAGCGGAGCAGTTGGAGAGCATCCCGCCTGAAGGAGCCTGCGAGTCTGCGGAGGCCTCGGGGGAGCTGCTGCCTTGTCAGGGGTTTGTCACTGAGCTGTAAATTCAGCTCCTGGCGTTCCCTGTTCAACCTGCAACACCCTCCTACGTGGAGATGGTGGTGGAGATGGTCTGCATCTGAGTCAGAATCTGCTGCCAGTTACTGCTTTTAGCATCCCCAGCACCCTGGCAGAGGGCCTGTTGTGCTGGTAGCGTTTGGGGAGCATATGGCCCCCTCTCCTCGCGGAGCCCTGGCGCGTTCCTGAGTACACCCCGCGCTGCCGTTTCAGGCGGGGGGCTTGGGAGAGTCTCTGGCGGGGCTGAGACTCGAGGCCAAAGCACCAGGTCTGTGCTGTGCCCCAAAAAGAACGTGGCATGCTTTGCGCAGCCACGGACACCCGCGCCGCCGGAGCTCCCCAGGCTGTGGGCTCCCACTTGGGACGCGCCGTGAGCGCGCCACCGGTGGTTTGCTGAACCTTGGCCTGTGAGTTCACCCCTTCACTGTGTGGCCTCCTGTCTTGTCCCGCAGCCACGCTGAAGGGCACGCAGGATGAGCTCAACAAGAAAGCGCTTCAGGCTCTGGAGAGGTGAGTAGGGATCCTGGGGCACGTGGGCTTTCTTTGGATGAATTTGGAGGAGTCGTTGGCTTTACTGGCCGGTGTTAGTTCAAGTCAGTTAGGCTTGAGCACTGGTCTGTCAGAGCTGTGCTTGTGATGGCTAAATGCAGTCCTCTTCTGGTTGAGTAGCCAAGGTAAAGTGTCTTCACCCCTGTGTTTTGTGGGGAAGGCTGAGCCGGTGGCTCTGCCTTGAGGATGTCTGTGAATTCAGCGGGACCTGGATGGGCTGGAGAGCTGGGTGAGGAGACATGGAATGAACTAGAACCAGGGCAGTGCAGAGTCTGGCATCTGGGCAAGAACAGCCCCAAGGAGCAGTACAGCCCAGGGACTGACCTTTTGGAGAGCCGTGTAGGAGAAAGGGACCTGGGGTCCTAGTGGCCAGCGGGATGGCCAGGAGCCACCAATGGGCCCTGGTGGCCAAGAAGCCCAACAGCATCCTGGGGTGGATCAAAAGTGGGGTGGTTAGTAGATCAAGAGAGGTTCTTCTCCACCTCTACTCTGCCCTGGATAGACCACATCTGGATGGTTGTGTCCAGTTCTGGGCCCCCCAGCTCCAGAAGGACACAAAGCTGCTGGGGAGAGCCCAGGCAGAGCCACAGGGATGATGGAGGGAGGGGAGCATCTGCCTGCTGAGGAGAGGCTGAGGGAGCTGGGGCTGTGGAGCTGGGAAAGAGGAGCCTGAGGGGTGACCCCATGGGTGTTGATCAATATGTGAAGGGTGGGTGTGAGGAGGATGGAGCCAGGCTCTGCTCAGGGGCACCCAGGGACAGGACAAGGGGCAGTGGGTGTGAGCTGGAGCAGAGGAGGTTCCACATCAGTGTGAGAAGGACCTTGTTCATGGTGAGGGTGCCAGAGCCCTGGCAGGGGCTGCCCAGGGGGGTTGTGGAGTCTCCTCCTCTGCAGACATTTCAAACCCACCTGGATGTGTTCCCGTGTGACTGGATCTGCTGTGGCAGGGGGACTGGACTGGATGATCTTTGGGGTCACTTCCGATCCCTAATGCTCTGTAATTAAACTCCTCTGCACCTAGTTACCTCAAGTAGATCTGAGGGGGTTAACACCTCTTTTAATTGCCTCTCTTGTAGCAGAGAGGTGAGGTGTGAGGTTCCTCACCTGGTCACACCACCCAGAACACCCTGGGTGGTGCTTGGGCAGTCAGCATTGGAAATGTAGATGGCTGCGGACCTCAGATGGCAGCTCAGTGGAAGCTGATAGGTCTGAGTCTTGGCCGAAGCATAATTCTGGGTGTGGGGTGGTCAGAGATGTGAGGCAGAGGGAAGAAAATCGGAGGTCTCTGGTGGCCCAAAGCAGAGAGTCTTTGCTGAGTTTGTGGTGCTGAGCCAGGAGGAGTCCAGCACGGTGCTGTTGCTCTTCCCAGAAGCCCCATTAATTGCTTTTCCCAACACTAATGGGAACTTTCCCCGGTCTTTATTGTTGGAGGTTTCACAGGAGCCTCTCCAGAGGCAGCTCACCTCAAAATCTTGCTGACAGTGATGCCCCGGTGGATTTGTCGTGAGCTAGGAGCTCGTACACCACGAACGGTCGTTGCTGATGATGGGGCGAGGGGAAGTGGCCTCAGGTGGCATCACAGGAGGGTTAGACTGGATCTTGGGAAGAAGCTCTTTGCTGACAGAGTGGTTGGGCCCTGGAAGAGGCTGCCCAGGGGGGTGGCAGAGTCCCCATCCCTGGAGGGTTTGAAAGCCAAGTAGCTGGAGCACTTGAGGTCCTGCTGTAGGGTTTGGGGAGCTGCTGGGCTCAGGGCTGGCCTTGGTGATGCTGGAGGTCCTTTCCAGCCACGATGAGTCTACGAGTTCTCCCATTTCCAAACCATTACCGACACTTACTGGAGGAGCACAGGGGCTATGGATGGTCCTGGCAGTTGTGTTGCCGTGAGCCCCCTCGCCGGCCAGCACTGCTCTGCCTGTCGTCTGGTGTCAGCGTGCTGCCCCCTCCCTCGATGGAGGTTCCGTGGGACAGGGCTGGGGTTTGCTCTGCGCAGCTGCGCGACTCCCCTGAGGGGGCTCTGCCAAGTCCAGGCTGACAGGCCTTCTCTCTGTGTCTCGCGTGGTGTCCCTGCAGAGCGCGTGAGCTGGCTCCCGAAGACCACCAGGTCGTCCTCTACCTGTCGCTGCAGCTGGCTCTGGTCAGACAGGTATGTGCAGCCTTGGAGGCAGGGGCGGAGGGGTGGGTCCATGGAGCTAGGCCCCTGCCAGAGGGGTCCCTCCCTTCCTGCACCAGCACCCACAGCATAATGTGGTGGGGGGATTGGACTGGATGGTCTTTGGAGGTCCCTTCCACTCCCCAGTGTTCTGCGACTCAGTGGTCGGACCGGCTGCTGCCTCAGCTCGTTGCCCTGGGTGACACCATCGCGGCGTCGAGCTGCGTCTCCCAAACACCAAGAGGGGATTTTCGCGGCCAGCCCTCCCTTTGCTGTCGGTACCGTCCCAGTCCCCTCCGCACAGAACGCGTGGCTCCTTCTCCAGTTGCAGCCTGTCCTCGGTGCCGTTTCCTAGGTTTCACCGGCTCCCTCCCCTCCTGTTGTTTCCATTCAGCCTCTTGTCCTTAGGGTCACTCGCTCCTTTGTCTGCCTCACCTCTGGGCTTCCACCCTTCTCCTGCTGATCACAGAGCCGAGAGCATTAGGGGTTGGGAGGGACCCTGACAGATCATCCGGTGCCACCCCCTGCCACAGCAGGGCCGCCCGGAGCAAGCCTCGGAGGAGCAGACGGTGAGCTGTGCTGTCAGCCTGACCCGCGATGCCGCTCCCGCTCCCGCTCCTGCTCCTGCTCCTCCATCGAGGGAGATACCAGTCTGTATCGCCTGCTCGGGGAGAGGGAGCAAGGGGATACCTGAGACACCTTTATTTTTAGACTGCTGCAAAATTCCCTGCCCTGCTCCTGCCAGTTTGCTTAATGATAAACATTTGCTAATGCATTTTTAATATCCTTAATTATTTAAAGTATCTAATATATTCTCGTTCTGATTAACTGGGAGATAAATGATACCTCCCCCCCCCCCAGATTGCATTAGCTGTGGAGTGTCACAGGTAGGGCTTTCATCAGGCGGGGGGGCTGCGGTGCCAGCAGGGGCTGTTCCTGCCCGAGGGGCTGTGCGGTGCTGCCTCAACATTGTTCTCAACAGAAGGGCCCTTCTTGTTTCCACAGCCAGGGCCAGCAGATGAGGTAACTGTACCCAGCACCGAGAAATGGGGGGATCAGCTGGCAGCGGTGAGAGCAGCGCTCAGCAGGACAAAGCAGGGGAGTCAGCTCCCTGGTAGAGCTCTAGGCAGAGCTGGAGCGTGCTGGGGGGTCCTGCTGTGGCTGGGGGGTTGCACTGGATGATCCTTCGAGGTCCCTTCCGATCCCAAATGTTCTGTGATCTTCCATGGAAGACTGTTGAGTATTTCCAGTGGCGCTTGTCTGTGTTGGCACTGGGAGAGGGACCAGGGAAACCACAGAACCATCAAGGTTGAGAGACCTCCAAGATCATGGAATCACAGCGTGGCCAAGGTTGGAAAGAACTTTAAAGATCACCCAGTCCCAACCCCCCTGCACAGGCAGGGGCACCTTCACTACAGCAGGTCACTCAGGGCCCCAGACAACCTGCCCTTCAGCACTGCCAGTGATGGGGTGGCCACAGCTTCCTTGGGCAGCCTGTTCCAGCATCTCCCCACCCTCACAGCAAAGAATTGGTTCCTCGTGGCCAACCTCACTCTTCCCTCTTCAAGTCTGGAACCCTTTCCCCTTGTCCTCTCGCTACCACCCCCATCTCCTTGCAGCCCCCTTCCTTCAGACACTGGGAAGCTGCTGGAAGGTGACCTGGGAGCCTCTTCCTCTCCAGGCTGAACAACCCCACTTGCTCAGCCTGTCCTCATCAAGGAGGTGCTGCAGCCCTCTGAGCACTGGAGCTGCTCTCCCCTGGGCACCTTCTGGCAGCTCTGTGTCCTTACGTTGGCAACTCCAGAACTGGACCCAGGGCTCCAGGTGGGGTCTCACCAGAGCAGAGCAGAGCAGAGGGACCTGTCCCTGCTGCTGGCTGGCTCTCTGGGCAGCCAGCGCACGCTGACGGCTCCTGGGAAGCCTCTGCTCCCCCTCCACCCCCAAGTCCTTCTCCTCAGGGCTGCCCTCAGAATGGAGTGCACCCACATGGACTCGAGATGGGAGGGTCCCTCTGCACCGTGAGGACTCGGTGAGGAGTGGGCAGAGAAGCGTTCTGTCGCGCTAGCAGCTGAGCAGCCAGACTGGAAGGTTTGCTGGTGCTGATGGTGATGTTGTGCTTTGTGCCTTGAAGACCACTGGGGGTCAATGTGAGGTCTCCAGTGACTCCTGGAGGGGCTGGATGAGCCCCACAGCTCTTTAGGCTGCTTTAAGGGGTGTGTGCCTGGTGTCCCCCAAAGCTGAGGGGGTCTGTGTTTGCCGTGGGCTAACCTCTACCTCTCTGCAGTTTCTGTGGTAACAGCAGCGGGCTCAGCAAAGCAAGGAGCAGGGTGGCTGGCGAGCTGGCTGCTTGGCTCGCCTCGGGGCTGGCCTTCTTTAGTGGTTTCTGTGGCAACGGGAGCCGGCGCTCTGGGGGTGTGAGGTGCTGCTTCCCCCCCGGCCGGGCGCTAAGTCAGAGTGGGGTGCAGCAACAGCGCGCGGGGTTGTGCTGCTCTAGTGCTGGGTCGGCTTTGGCCTTTCTCTGCATGGAAATAGCAAGGGAAGGCAGCCGGGGCCAGCAGCTGGGCTGCAGCTCTCATCTCTGGGCTGCCAGCAGACCCAAAGCCTCAAGTAGCCAAAAGCCACCTACTGCCTTGCACAGGGGCTGGAGGTAAAAACACAAGAAGCCTTCTCCTGGAGCAGCTGGAGCCTCCCTTGCTGAGCAGCACCTTGCTGCTTGTCTGCACAGATCCTGACCAGGAGTAAGGATGAGGTAGTAGGGGGGCTGTGGAGTCTCCTCCTCTGGAGAAGTTTCAAACCCACCTGCTCGTGCTCCTGTGCGACTGGATCGAGGGGGGGGATGGAGGGGGTCCTGCTGTGGCAGGGGGATGGGACTGGGTGATCTTCCAAGGTCCTTTCCAGTCCCTCACGTGCTGTGGTTCTGTGAGATGTGTCCCTGCCTGCTTCCCTCAGGTTCTGGTGGAGCACAGCGGCTTGCTCCTCACCAGTCACTAAGGCTTTCTCCTTTCTGGGCTCCACGTGCTGTCAAAAGAGACTGAGAGGAGCCTGAGTGCTTCGTTAGCCGCAGCTCTCGTTCTTAGCACTCGTCTCGTGTCACTTTTTGTACCTGAGGCCATGACACCAAGCACATATGGAGAGAAATCCTGTTCTGCAAGGACAGCCCACAGAATCCATCCATCATGCAGCTTTATTTGTGTTTTGGGGAGCGCTGCAGGGTGCTGTCACTCCTCTTCTGTTTTCCCAGCTCCAGAGCCCCAGCTCCCTCAGCCTCTCCTCAGCAGGGAGGTGCTCCCCTCCCTCAGTCATCCCTGTGGCTCTGCGCTGGGCTCTCTCCAGCAGCTCTGTGTCCTTCTGGAACTGAGGGGCCCACAACCGGACACATTTCAGATGTGGTCTCCCCAGGGCAGAGTAGAGGGGGAGGAGAACCTCTCTCAGTCTGCTAACCCCCCTGTTCTGATCCACCCCAGGATGCCACTGGCCTTACTGGAGGGAAGCAGTGGGCAGAGATACGGCCGCTGCAGGGTTCAGGAAGAGCCTTAGTAGCAGCTTCATTTCAGCAAGTCAAAACTGTCTGTAAATGCACAGACCACGTTCCTGTGTCCACTCAAGGTCTTTGTGGATGGGCAGACGTGGGCCTGCCCCTGCCTCACGCCTGCTGCCTGTTGCTGCTCGTGGCCCTGCACCGTGAGGAAGCCGAGAGGCGGCCGGAGCCGCTGCGTTCAGCCTTGCGGGAGGCTCGAAGGCCACGTGTGGTTGGAGCGTCTCCACGGACAGGCCGTAGCTCACTGGGGCTGAGCACTTGGTCTCGTACCCCAGCCTGAACCTCGGCCACGACGTTCAGCAGTTGTGAAGCTGCGGGCCAGTGCCTGTCTGGGCTTGTGCCTGTGGGCTGTCACACTCATCTCCAGTGCTAGCCCGGGGTCACCAGTGCCAGTGGTGGGAGGGAGCGGTCACTGCGGTGCCGGGATGAGGTTATCCCATGAACAGAATCTACCTGGAGGGCTGCAGACCTCTGCTAGCTGGGAGGTTCTCCTAGTAGGGAAGAAGGAACGGTGTTCTCCATCCTCTGAGGGAGAGAGAAGTATACAGGAGCTCTCCTGGGAACGTGGAGGGGCTCTGCAGTCTGTTGGTTTTGGTGAACTCTTCCCTTGGTAGGAGTCTGTCTCACAGGTGCTGCAGTAGGAGGTCTCCAAATCCTTGGTGCCTCTGTTTCTTCCTACCTTTAGGATCTCACGTATGACTGTTGTGACATCTCTTCCCCTCTGCCCCTCTCCTCCAGATTTCTGATGCTATAGAGCATCTCCAGGAAGCGCTGCAGCTGTGCAGGGATGACATGAACTCCCTTCACCTGCTGGCCCTGCTCTTCTCAGCCCAGAAGCACTATCAGCATGCCCTGGATGTCATCGACATGGCCGTGGCCGAGTACCCGGAGAGCTTCAGGTAAGGGCTGTTAGGGCACGGCGGGGCCCTGCGCGCCACCGCCGAGGCGCTCGGCTAGCCACAGCGAGCAGCTGCGTGGCTTGTGCTGGGGTCTGTCGCTCCCGCGAAGCTGAAACGCGTGAGGCCGGGGTGCTCGTCTGCTTGTCTGGCTTTGTGGTCCTTGTGTTTGTGAAACCGACCCCGGTGCTTGCCCGGGTCCCCGGTGTCTGCCGCTGCGGGTTGTACTGCCGGCGGTGTGGCCCTGTGTTTGTGTAGGACTGACTTTGTCCTGCTGACTTGCCCCAGAGACCATCTGCTCAGTGGCCATCCTGGGGCTCTAGCAGATTAGCTCCCAGCACCCAAGGCCAGTAGCTAGGCTGAGGCTGGAACTAGGATGCTCTGCGTGCTCTGTTGCCTTGTAATTGCCCGCAGACTGCTTGCCAGGCCGTTTCTGTTGTTTGCCAGCTTGGGCAGAGCCTTGGAGACTGTCACCACGTAAACATGAGAAGGAACTTATTCACAGTGAGGGTGGCGGGCTGTCCGGGGGGCTGTGGAGTCTCCTTCTCTGGAGACATCTCAGAGCTGCCTGGGCGTGCTCCTGCGTGACTGGACCGGGGGGTCCTGCTGTGGCTGATCTTTGGGGGTCCCTTCCAGCCCCCATGACTGTCGACAGCAGAGGAAGGAGGGTCTGCGCAGGCGCTCGGCGATGCTGTTCTAACAGAGAGGAGGTTTTGTGCTCCAGCCAGCCCCCAGAAGACAAAGACTTTTCTAGATTAGCAGCGGTTACTGACAGCAGATGTCCTTGACTTCATCACTGCCACGTTAATTTCATTAAGGACATGTGAAGTCATGGTCTGCCAAGATGTGTTTGCCGTAGTCTGCTGCAGGCTTGCTGCGGAGAGCTGCTCTGTGCTACGGGAGCAGCTTCCGCTGGCTGCAGGGAGGTGAACCCGCAGGAAAATCAGGCTCTCGGAGTCCAAGAGGAGATCATGGAACCACAGAAGGGCCAGGGCTGGAATGGACCTTAGAGAGAACCCAGTCCCAGCCCCCTGCACGGGCAGGGACACCTTCGCTAGAGCAGGTCACTCAGGGGCCCAGCCAACCTGCCCTTCAGCACTGCCAGGGATGGGGCAGCCACTGCTGCCCTGGGCAGCCTGTTCAGCATCTCCCCACCCTCACAGTTTGGAGTGTGTGGAGACCCACACTCTGCAGGGCCAGTAATTTCTTCTCCCAAACTCCTAATGACAGGATGAGGGGAAATGGCCTCAGTTGCATCAGGGGAGGGTTAGACTGGATCTTAGGGAGAAGCTCTTTGCTGAGGGAGTGGTTGGGCCCTGGAAGAGGCTGCCCAGGGAGGTGGTGGAGCCCCCAGCCCTGGAGGGGTTTAAAACTCAAGTAGCTGGAGCCCTTGAGGCCCTGGTGTAGGGGTTGGGGAGCTGCTGGGCTGAGGGCTGGGCTTGCTGGCCCTGGAGGTCCCTTCCAGCCACGATGATTCGACGATCAACCTGTTTGCGTGATTCCAGTTTATTAGGCAAAGGGGAGGAGGCCTGGTCCCCCCTGTGAGGGAGCCCGGTGCTGAACGCGCCTGGTGAAGGCCTCGGGAGCACCAGGAGGAGGCCAAAGCCAAGCTCCCCTTTCGGTGCAGCCCGGGGTGCAGGCAGGAGCAGGGCCAGGCCGTGCAGGGGCGGCCGCGCGGTGCAGCTGCTGCAGGGCTCTTCCCTGCAGCTCGTTAGCTGTGGCCGCGGCCGCAGCCAAGCGCGGGAAGAATCCTGGGACACATTTTTGACGCTCTCGAGGTCAGACTGGTCTTAAGGGCGGAATAACTGCTCCAGATGCCTCCGTGGCTCAGAACAAGCAAATCCTTGCGGTGCACGGCGCTTAATCGGATATGCGTCAGGTATTAGTGCGGGCTCCGCGCCTGGCCTGGCCCGGCGCTCCTGCCGACGCAAAGGAGAGGTTTTGTGTCTTCCTGTAGATTAACATTGAGTGTAGGTGTATTTTTGTACATGAAAGTCTTCCTTTATATCATCTGGGTGGTTGTGTCCGGTTCTGGGCTCCTCAGTCCCAGAAGGACACAGAGCTGCTGGGGAGAGCCCAGCACAGAGCCACAGGGATGGTAGAGGGAGGGGAGCATCTCCCTGCTGAGGAGAGGCTGAGGGAGCTGGGGCTGTGGAGCTGGGAAAGAGGAGCCTGAGGGGTGACCCCATGGGTGTTGATCAGTGTGTGAAGGGTGGGTGTGAGGAGGATGGAGCCAGGCTCTGCTCAGGGGCACCCAGTGACAGGACAAGCGGCAGAGGGTGTGAGCTGGAGCAGAGGAGGTTCCCCATCAGTGTGAGAAGGACTTTCTTCATGGTGAGGGTGCCAGAGCCCTGGCAGGGGCTGCCCAGGGGGACTGTGGAGTCTACTCATGTGGAGACATTTCAAACCCACCTGGACATGTTCCTGTGTGATCCTGCTGTGTCAGGGGGATGGGACTGGATGATCTTTGGAGGTCCCTTCCAACCCCTAGTGTTCTGTGACCCTGTGATACTCTGAAATACATTTTCTATGTATTTCTCAGATATTATTTAATATTGTATTCCACATAGACAGTATTTATTATATAAACAATATATCATTTATATGTCTTCTAATATATTTTAATCAAACACTTACATCATCTGTTTTACGTATACAAGTACATCTCTTGCTTTTCCCTATCTAAATGTTAATGTTTTGGCTTAGTTTGATGTATGAGATAGATATTTCTGTATTTGTTTTACCTGCCCATGTCAGAGGTCCTGCTGCTGTCCCCAGCGCGGGGCAGAGGGCTGTCTCCTTCCACAGAGAGCAGCACCCAGCTCTGGGAATTCCCTGTCACAGAGTCACAGACAGCAGGGACTGGAAGGGACCTCGAGAGACCATCCAGTCCAATCCCCCTCCCACAGCAGGACCCCCCAGACAGAAGGCAACTAGAATTCAGTACTGTCTTATAGGAGCAACAGTGCGGGTGCAGTCATGAGAGAAAAAGTACCTGAGGGGTCCCTCCGTGAAGGCAGGGGAAGGGCTTCTCAAGAGGGTTTGTTGGACAGGACAAGGAGCAGGGGGTTCAGGCTGGGAGAGGAGAGATTGAGGCTGGATCTTAGAAACCAGCTCTGCAGAGTGAGGGTGGCTGGTGGTTGGACTGGGCTGCCTGGGGAGGTGGTGGGGGCCCCATCCCTGGAGCCACTGAAGGTCAGGCCTGATGGGGCTCTGAGCAGCCTGCCCTGGGCAGAGCTGTCCCTGTGCAGGGAGGCTGGACTGGATGACCTGTGGAGGTCCCTTCCAGCCTAGAACATTCTCTGATGCTATAGTGTTGGCTGTTGGCTGTCTCTGCCGTCGGGCAGCAGCGACCCAGCGACTCTGTGCCCGCAGAGACCTTAGGGAGATGTGTGGTTCTTCCAGGGCAGCTCAGATCCGCTCTGCTGGGGCTGCGGGGCCGGCTGCCGGCGGGGCCACGGCGGGGGAGAGGCTCTTGTCACTGGGGACGGGGCCATCGGGAGGCTCTCGCCGCTGAATTAATAAGTTGGGAACGCTTCCTCTGAAGTGTGAACGCCAAAATTAACAGCGCTGCTGCCTGCAGCCCGGAATAGAACGGGCTGTCAGCACCCCGGGGAGGAAGGGGAAGGGAGAGAGCTCTGGGTAGCGCTCCCATCGCGTAGAGCCTCGCCGACCGGCCGCGTCCACCGCTTCAGGACGAGGTGCAGAGGCCTGTGTCGGTGCCGCAGGCTCGGCCCCGGCCCGGGTGACGCTCAGGCGGGGAAGCTGGGGGCACGTGGGTGTGGTGTCTCTGCTCCGGGTCGTTGTCCTTTGGAGCAGCAGCCCCGCGTGGAGGTTCCGGGCTGAGGAGCAGGAGTCCTGCTCTGCCCTTGCCAAGCAGGGGAAGAAGTGCAGCTGGGAAGGGGCAGAGGGCCCCGGTGGGGCTGGCGAACGGGCTGACCTGTCAGCATCGGGGTTGCTCCTCTCAGAATGAGGTGCTGTCACCTCCTGAGTTCACCTGGGGGTCGCAGGGGCCACTTCTCCAAGCCCGAGGTTGGACTTGATGATCATCAAAAAGGTCACTCCCAGCCAGAGAGGTCCTGTGGTGTCAGTTTGTCCGGCCGGAAGGACTCGGGACAAGACCCCTCAGGGTCAGGGGCCAGGGAGAGGAGGGGCCGGTTGTTTTCCTCACTGGTGTCACTGTTCTATCAGCTTGGATCAACTTTAACACCAGAGAGCACCTCAGGGCTGCAGGGTGGGTGCTCTCCCCTGCTGCCCCCCTAGCTGCCCACCCCGTTCAGCGGCCGCCCCGCAGGTGATACTGAACTTCGCTGGTTCCTCTCGCGTGCGACGGCCGCTGCCAGCAGTCGGGGGTGGCTGAGTCACGGCCGATCCCCCCACCCCAGCCCCTTCTGGGGCTCAGTTTGTCCCGAGCTGGTCGTGGCTCGGCACGGCCGGGCTCGGTGCTCTGGCTGCCCGGTGTGCAGGCGTGCGGAGGGGCTGCGCGTGGCACCCGGCCGCTCCTCGGCGGGGCTGCGGGCGGCAGTTGCCACGAGGTTTTATATAACAAATAGCTGCTGCCTGAGTCAGGGCCACTGGCAGTGACAGTCGCTGTGGCAACCAAACAAAGCTCCCCGCTCGCTCCGCAGGGACTATTTCCAGTGCGCTGGCATCGCTCTGCCCAGCCCCTGCTCTGGGCCCGCTTATCGCGCCGGGGCGTGGGGCTATTTTAGTAGCCACCTCTGTACTGCTCAGGGCTATTTGGGAGCCTTCATTTGTTTGCTTTTGGTGGGGTGGGCTCGGGGTCATTTTGCCTCAAATCTGTAGAGAGGCTTGTGCTCCTTTTGCCTTCAAATGGAAATGTTCTAATTATACTGCTGCCCTCGGCGGCGCTTGTTTGCCTGAGGAAGCGGGCTCTGGCGGCCGGGATTCTGTGTGCCCGGGCTACTTACTGCTGCTGGCTGATTTAGAGCCAAGGTGGGGTGGGAATCCCTGAGAGCGTTTCACTGCGGGTCTGCTGGCTGCGCCGGAGAGGGCAGGCGGGGCTGCACCGTGACCAGGGCAGGGTCTGGCATCTGGGCAAGAGCAGCCCCAGGGACCGGGGTCGGGTGGGCACTGACCTGCTGGAGAGCAGTGCAGGAGAGAGGCACCTGAGGGGCTTGGTGGCCAGCAGGATGGCCAGGAGCCAGCATAGGCCCTGGTGGCCAAGAAGGCCAGCAGCATCCTGGGCTGGATCAGAAGGGGGAAGGTTAGCAGATCCAGACAGGTTCTCCTCCCCCTCTACTCTGCGCTGGGGAGACCACATCTGGGTGATTGTGTCTCAGCTCCAGGAGGACACAGAGCTGCTGGAAAGGGCCCAGCACAGGGCCACAGGGATGATGGAGGGAGGGGAGCATCTCCCTGCTGAGGAGAGGCTGAGGGAGCTGGGGCTCTGGAGCTGGGAAAAAGGAGCCTGAGGGGTGACCCCATGGGTGTTGATCAGTGTGTGAAGGGTGGGTCTGAGGAGGATGGAGCCAGGCTCTGCTCAGGGGCACCCAGTGACAGGACAAGGGGCAGCGGGTGTGAGCTGGAGCAGAGGAGGTTCCCCATCAGTGTGAGAAGGACCTTGTTCATGCTGAGGGTGCCAGAGCCCTGGCAGGGGCTGCCCAGGGGGGCTGTGGAGTCTCCTTCTCTGGAGACGTTTCAGACCTGCCTGGACTGTTCCTGTGCAACTGGATCTAGGGGATCCTGCTGTGTCAGGGGGACTGGACTGG
>VXBP01002724.1:50782-92993 GCA_013400115.1 Rhinopomastus cyanomelas | reverse complement strand
ACGGCCGCTGCCAGCAGTCGGGGGTGGCTGAGTCACGGCCGATCCCCCCACCCCAGCCCCTTCTGGGGCTCAGTTTGTCCCGAGCTGGTCGTGGCTCGGCACGGCCGGGCTCGGTGCTCTGGCTGCCCGGTGTGCAGGCGTGCGGAGGGGCTGCGCGTGGCACCCGGCTGCTCCTCGGCGGGGCTGCGGGCGGCAGTTGCCACGAGGTTTTATATAACAAATAGCTGCTGCCTGAGTCAGGGCCACTGGCAGTGACAGTCGCTGTGGCAACCAAACAAAGCTCCCCGCTCGCTCCGCAGGGACTATTTCCAGTGCGCTGGCATCGCTCTGCCCAGCCCCTGCTCTGGGCCCGCTTATCGCGCCGGGGCGTGGGGCTATTTTAGTAGCCACCTCTGTACTGCTCAGGGCTATTTGGGAGCCTTCATTTGTTTGCTTTTGGTGGGGTGGGCTCGGGGTCATTTTGCCTCAAATCTGTAGAGAGGCTTGTGCTCCTTTTGCCTTCAAATGGAAATGTTCTAATTATACTGCTGCCCTCGGCGGCGCTTGTTTGCCTGAGGAAGCGGGCTCTGGCGGCCGGGATTCTGTGTGCCCGGGCTACTTACTGCTGCTGGCTGATTTAGAGCCAAGGTGGGGTGGGAATCCCTGAGAGCGTTTCACTGCGGGTCTGCTGGCTGCGCCGGAGAGGGCAGGCGGGGCTGCACCGTGACCAGGGCAGGGTCTGGCATCTGGGCAAGAGCAGCCCCAGGGACCGGGGTCGGGTGGGCACTGACCTGCTGGAGAGCAGTGCAGGAGAGAGGCACCTGAGGGGCTTGGTGGCCAGCAGGATGGCCAGGAGCCAGCATAGGCCCTGGTGGCCAAGAAGGCCAGCAGCATCCTGGGCTGGATCAGAAGGGGGAAGGTTAGCAGATCCAGACAGGTTCTCCTCCCCCTCTACTCTGCGCTGGGGAGACCACATCTGGGTGATTGTGTCTCAGCTCCAGGAGGACACAGAGCTGCTGGAAAGGGCCCAGCACAGGGCCACAGGGATGATGGAGGGAGGGGAGCATCTCCCTGCTGAGGAGAGGCTGAGGGAGCTGGGGCTCTGGAGCTGGGAAAAAGGAGCCTGAGGGGTGACCCCATGGATGTTGATCAATATGTGAAGGGTGGGTGTGAGGAGGATGGAGCCAGGCTCTGCTCAGGGGCACCCAGTGACAGGACAAGGGGCAGCGGGTGTGAGCTGGAGCAGAGGAGGTTCCCCATCAGTGTGAGAAGGACCTTGTTCATGCTGAGGGTGCCAGAGCCCTGGCAGGGGCTGCCCAGGGGGGCTGTGGAGTCTCCTTCTCTGGAGACGTTTCAGACCTGCCTGGACTGTTCCTGTGCAACTGGATCTAGGGGATCCTGCTGTGTCAGGGGGACTGGACTGGCTGATCTCTCGAGGTCCCTTCCACCCCTGGTGCTCTGTGGCCCTGTTGCTGGGCTCAGCACGTGCCCAGAGGCGCAGCGCCGGGCTGGGATCTCACAGGCATCCCCTCCCTCAGGCCCCAGGAGCCGCATCCCCTGGCAGTGTTTGCAGGACTCCCACGAGTGGCAGCCTCACTGAGTCAGGGCAGAAAGAACTGTTACTCCCTTCATAAAACATGAGCAGGGAGCAGCTCTGCTGCCAAAGCTGGTTTATGAGGAGCAAGAGGACCTGTTCAGAGGCAGAGTGGCATCTGCTGAGGGCGCGCCGCTGGCCCTGTGGTTGCTTTGGGGCAGCCTGTGTGGGCCTGCCCTCATCCCAGCTCCTCAAACTAAAAGAACGTGAGTTTGTACAGATCCCTGACCCGCTCTCCTGTCACCTATGAGTTACTGTCTGTTCCAGTGGGTGGGACACGGGGAGCCTCCAACAAACCTGAAGGTGTCCCTGCACCAGAGCGGCTTCTTCCGCTCCTCACGTTTCCCTTTCAAGCTTCTCGTTCCTCCCGATTCTTTAGGCTTTCAGTGGCCAAGTGCCGGGGGCGCTGAGCGAAGAGGTGGAGCAAGTTCAGTCTTCACCCTGCATCACGTCGTCATGGAGTTCTGGGGCCTCGGGCCGTGGTTTCGTGGTGGCCTTGGGACAGGTCGGGTGATGATTTGACTGGATGAGCCCAAAGGTCTTGTCCAGGCTAAACCCTTCTGTGAGTCTGTGGCAGTGAGCGTGGCCCTGCCAGGAGCCGCTCGCTCCCTGGTGGTGTCTGGTTGCCGCAGGGCTACCTGGTTCTTGCCTGGTGTCTCCTGTGGAGCTGTTCTCCTCATCTGTGGGTTGGACAGGTCCATCCTCTGGATTCTCTGCCGCAGCATTCCCAAAGCTGTTCCTGCGCGGCGGTGGTGGTGGTGGTGTTGGAAACAGCAGCGCTCTGTTCCGTGGACACGGGAACCCAAGATGGAGCTGGAGTCGCTGCTGCTAAGGTTGTCCCCCCATCCCAGCAGTGCCCCGTGCTCATGGAGAGTCACCACAGGTGCTCTGGGACTCGTCTGTGCTCTAGAGCTTCACAAAAGCTGCCTGAGGACCCGGGTGGAGACAAATCTTAGGGCAGTGGAGGACTTCTTTCACTCCTGAAGCACTGGCCAAGTGCTCCCGAGGATGGCAGCCGTGGTTGTGTGGATCAGCAGGGTGTGTGCAGGCAGATGGGCTGGGGCTGGGTGACCCGTGGTCGTCAGCGTGTGCTGTTTTCAGTGGGGAAATCATAGCAGGCTCTAGGCTGGGAGGGACCTCTGCAGGTCATCCAGTCCAGCCTCCCTGCACAGGGACAGCTCTGCCCAGGGCAGGCAGCCCGAGGGAGTGAGCGGTGGTGGCATGTATCGCGCCCGCTAGACCTTCCAGAGGCAGGACCACCCGTGAGGCTCTGGCCACCCCACCCTGGGCAGAGTGGTCCTGGCCTAGGGAGGTTGCACTGGATGATCTCTAGGGGTCCCTTCCAGCCCGGAGCAGTCTGTGGTCCTGTGAGCAGGTCCCGTTGCCGTGCAGCGACCCTGGGCCCAGGGACGGTGCGGGAATGGCAGCGCGAGCGCGGTGCCTGCGGCACGGGGAGCTGGTTTAGGAAGGGCCGTAGGATGAGGCTGCGGGCTCTGGATTCCAGCCGCTCTGCCGTGGGCTCTGCCCGCAGCCCGTCCGCACGGCGGCCTCTGCAGAGGGCAGGCGGCAGCAGCCGGCCCCGCAGAGCGGGCTCCCGGGCCCTTGTGCTGGCGAGGGCAGGGATAATACTCTTAGGCTTTCGGCTGACATCTGTTCCTCCCCTTCAGAATTATTTCAAGGCAAAAGCAGTACAGGCTGCTCACTGCTCAGAAGGCAGGGATTATAAATACACCCTGGTGCAGGCTGGCGCGCGGCACCCGGCCCTCGCCGAGCTCGCCCCGAAGCACGGGGGCTTGGCTGCGCTCTCGCAGGGCTGTGGGTGGAGGGAGCTGAGGTGCAGGGGTGCAGCCCAGCCTTCTGCTCCTTTCCTTGGCTGGAGCACAGAACTGCAGAGCATTAGGGATGGGAAGGGACCTTGAAAGATCATCCGGTCCCATCCCCCTGTCACAGCAGGATCCCCCAGACACCCACCCTTTCCACATTGATCAACATCCATGGGGTCCCCCTTCAGGCTCCTTTTCTCCCAGCTCCCTCAGCCTGTCCTCGTGAGGGAGATGCTCCCCTCCCTCCGTCATCTCTTTGTTTCTGGCTGGGCTCTCCCCAGCAGCACCACTCTTGTCTGCTCTTTCCTTTGTTCCCCTCCTCTAAAGCACCAGGCTCTCAGGAACATCTAGGGAAGGTGAAGAGAGCTCCACTCCCGCAGCACCAGTGATGCTCCCAGGCACATCCCCGGTGTGTAGGAAGGCTCTGCGTGTTTCCCGTAGCTTCTCCAGCGGCCCTGCAGCCAGCCCAGGGAGTGTCTCCCCCCAGGAGCAGGGGTGCTGCAGAATCTCGGGACATTAGGGATTGGAAGGGGCCTCTCAAGATCATCCAGTCCAACCCCCCGCCACAGCGGGGTCCCCCAGATCAAGTGCAGCTCTCTGCCCTCCGAAGGGCTGGGGCTGTCTGAGCAGCATCGCTGCTGCTCACAGCTCGTTCTCAGCTGCAGGCTCCTTGTGGAGGAGCTGAAGCTGCTGTTTTCATTCGGTGATGCGTTCTCTTGGCCCTGGGTCAGACAAGTGATTGTTTAATGTTTCCCCCTGCACTGGAGGCCGAGCTGTGCCAACGAGCGGTGTGTTTGAAGGGATAAAGTAGGAAGTCAGCTGGTCCAAGCGATCAGCCCGCCGAGCCTGCCCTTCATTCCTTCCTCTGGTGCCTGGTGGTTTCTCGGCTGCTGCAGCCAGCCAGCCCCAGCGGGAGCAGCCAGGAGAGGTCAGCGGTGGCCAAGTGCTGCGCTGCTGCTCCCGACCCCCCGGTGCCGTCTGTGGGTGCAGAGCCCCGACGGGCAGCCAGCTCCTGCCGCCGCGGTGCAGCCCGGTTCTCCCGCTGGGGCCAGCGTTTCCGCTGCGCTCGTGGCCTCACGCCGGGGTGTCCTCGGGCTGCTGCGGAAGAAGGGCCGTGGCTGCTGTTCTGGGGTGTTGGAGAGGTGATGCCCCGGAGGACCTCTGAGCGCACGGGCGGCACCGCGGCGGCTCCTCTGGGCACAGAAATAATCCGTCATCTGCTGTGGGGCTGGGCCGGCCCCGGCGCCCGCTGCGGGTTTGGCTCTCCCGCAGGCTGTTCTCCGCGCGGGCTGCTGTGCTTGTGCCCTGCTCTGGCACAGCTCTGCTGGGTGCTCCTGGCAGGCTGAGTGGCTGGCACTGCCCCTCCGCTACTGCTGAGCGGTGACTCGGCGAGTGGGGAGCGTGAGGTGCTGCTGCAGGGGGCAGCAGGGAAGGAGCCCTTTCCAGAAGCTGTGAGAAATGGAGCTGGGATGTTGCCCTCTGAGCTCAGCCAGCCCAGGCCAGCAGCGCGTGGTCACGCAGACCAGGGCACTGCCCTTCAGCACCTCCAGGGGTGGGGACTCCCCCAGTCCTCTGGGCAGTGCAGTCCAGCCTCTGGTCACCCTTTCCCTCAGGAAGGGCTTCCTGACATCCAGCCTCACCCTCCCCTGGCAGCTTCAGGCTCTGCCCTCTCGCCCTGCTGCTGGTTGCTTGGGAATAGAACCGGACTCCCACCTGACTCCAACCTCCCTGCAGGGAGTTGGAGAGTTCTGTTCCCCACCTGCTCTGTGAGCAGGAGCCTTGTAGGTGCCTCATGTGGTCGGGCTGAGCCCAGCACATCCTTCTTCATTGTGGGCACCTCTGCACAGCCTCAGCTGGCCCACTCTGGAGGCTCTGCCGCTGCCGTCAGGGCTCCCAGAGCAGCGTCAGCTGTTGTCGTCCCCGGCTGGGGCTCCGCGCAGGACATTCTTCTGCAGGAGATGTCAGCTCCGAGCCTGCTGGTTCTGCTGGGCTGGTGAGGTGGAGCCGACAGCTCCGTGGACGCGCTGCCAGGCTTCTCCTTTCCGTCCGTGCTGGGGTGACTGGGCAGGGAGCCGTGGCGAGGAGAAGGCGCTGTGTCTGCAGAAGTGCCGATCGGTGCATTGCGGTCGGCGTCGCCGGCATCAGGGAGCACGCCCTGAAGTGTCAGGAGGCTGCAGGAGGCTCTGAGATATTGGAGGAGACAGCAGCTTTGATGCTGATCTGATCACTAGAAGGGCAGGAGATTGGAAGCAGTTTCCCAACTTGGACTGTTTCCTCTCGTTGATAGCTCGGCCAGGAGGGCTGGGAAGGTTTAACTGAACCAGGGTGCTGATCATGGACCAGTAGCCATGGACTAATTGGCCTGTGTAGGTGACTCACCAGTGAAGCTAAAGTGGGCAGCTGGTGAACTGAGCAGCTAATTTGCTGTGAGGAGACTCCAGTTCCACAGGCAGATAAAATAAGAGCGGACAAGGTGGGTTATAAAAGGAACAGGAGCCACCATTGTAGCTCTGCTGCACCCGAATGGAGGAGGTTCTGATCAAGCCAAGGGCCCTCCTGGTGCCAGGGGGGCTTCTGCTCAGTGCCTGGGGAGAAGCACGTAGCAACGTGGCAGGGGAATGGTCCTGCCCCGTCGTGTGTCACAGAGTCACAGAACATCAGGGATTGGAAGGGACCCGGAAAGACCATCCAGTCCAGTCCCTCTGCCACAGCAGGATCCCCTAGACCCAGTCACACAGGAACATGGCCAGGAGGGTTTGAAACATCTCCAGAGAAGGAGACTCCACAGCCCCCCTGGGCAGCCCCTGCCAGGGCTCTGGCACCCTCAGCATGAAGAAGGTCCTTCTCACACTGATGTGGAACCTCCTCTGCTCCAGCTCACACCCACTGCCCCTTGTCCTGTCACTGGGTGCCCCTGAACAGAGCCTGGCTCCATCCTCCTCAGACCCACCCTTCACATCTTGATCAACATCCACGGGGTCACCCCTCAGGCTCCTTTTCTCCAAGCACAAGAGCCCCAGCTCCCTCAGCCTTTCTTCGTCAGGGAGCTGCCTCACTCTCTTCATCATCTTCATGGCTCTGTGCCAGCCTTGCTCCTGTCAGCTGCCTGCTTCAGAGGCTCTCGGAGCCACAAGCTGCATGAGGTTGTGTTTAATGGCCCTGATGGGCCTCTCAGCCATGAGTTCATCTCATCTCATCTCTTTTTGGACTCCCCAACGTGTCTGCTCCAGAGCATCCTGAGCAGTGGGCTTTGCACAGTGCATCGGGTGTTAGATCTCGCTTAGACGTGCTGTTGGGGGATCTGGTTTAGGGGTGACCTTGCAGAGTAGGGTTGGTGGTTGGACTCGATGATCCCAGGGGTCTTTTCTGTGGTTGTGTTGTGTGGAGCAGCCCTTTGTTAGCTCTGTTCAAATCTGCTCCCTCATCAGTTCGTGGTCACTGTGCTCCCTCGTTGCTGTCTTGGCTGTTCTTCACTCTCCTGGAACAGCACAGGCTGCCTGGGCTTCCCGACGGCCTTCACGCTGCTCGCCGTCTCGCAGGTCTGCCCCCTCCTCCAGCCTGAGAACTCTCTTTGCTGTCCCCACGTGTCAAGTGTCCCCCAGCTTTGGTCATTCTGCTCTTCTCTGTCCTCGTACAGCCCTTTAGGTCAGTCTGTGGGAGTCTCCTTCTCTGGAGACATTTCAAACCCTCCTGGCCGTGTTCCTGTGTGACTGGATCTGGGGGGTCCTGCTGTGGTGGGGGGACTGGCCTGGATGGTCTTTCAGGGTCCCTCCCAGTCCCTAATGACTGGATCTGGGGGGTTCTGCTGTGGTGGGGGGACTGGCCTGGATGGTCTTTCAGGGTCCCTTCCCACCCCTAACGGTCTGTGGGTGCTGTGAAAGGGAGGAGGACTCTTTGTGTCACTTCCCCACACACAGGGGCTGGTTGCCCTGTTCTTTGGTGCCCTCGGAAGCGCGGGACGGAGTGTGGCTGCTCTGTAGCCCACGGGCTCCTGGGCCAGCGCTCCTCCGCTGCAGGGAGCCTTAGAAGGTCTTGATGTTTGGCAGTTTATGGCAGTTTGACAAATCCTCGGGTTTCCTGACACCTCCTGTTTCAGGAATCCCCACTAGATCCCTGTCCCTGTAGATGCTGTAGCCCGGGGCTAAATCTCATCTTCGCTGCTTCTTGGTTGCAGCAGAGGAGGCCGAACTCCTCCAGCCTCTCAGAAGAGGCTTCTCTGGCCCTCGCACCACTTGCCTAACCTCTCGCTGAACCTCATCCCATTTTTAGTCTTCACTCGAGTCAGGGCACAGCCGCCCTGGTGCTGTGAGCAGGAGTGAGGACGTCTTCCAGCCCTGCCTGTGCTTCCCTATATGGCTGCTGAGGGGTGCCCGACCTCTGCAGCGCGCCGGCCGTGGGAGCTGCACGTTCACGGAGCTGCGCTGATGCTGTGGGCTGCAGGGTGTCAGCCCTCCTCCTTCAGTGTGATAAATGTTCCCTGCTCCCGGGTGACTGATTCCCTGTCCTGCTGTTATTAAAACAAGCTGTGCTCTTCCGAGCCCGGGTCACTCAGGGGTACAGAGCCTCGTGCACCACGGGCCTGTGCCCAGAGCTGAGGGGAGAGCGTGTCCGTTCTGTTGTGTGTTTTTCCTTGGTCAGCCCTGGGACCTAGCCCCAGCAGGCACCTGAGCCCCGTCACGGAACCGCAGAGTCACAGGGCATTAGGGATGGGAAGGGACGCGGTCCCCCTGCTGCAGCAGGACCACCTACACCAAGGCACACAGCAACACATCCAGGCGGCAACACATCCCGCCCTGGGCAGCCCCTGCCAGGGCTCTGGCACCCTCACTGGGAACCAGGTCCTTCTCACACTGATGTGGAACCTCCTCTGCTCCAGCTCACACCCGCTGCCCCTTGTCCTGTCATTCACCAGCTGGGGCTGGGAAGAAGCAGCTCCTTCTCGTGGGGCGTTCCGCGCGGCCTGCACGCGCCGAGCGCAGCGGGCTCTGCTCTCCAGCACTGGCAGAAGGCGCCAGCCGGGGGAAGCCCCACGGATTCCTTCCTGCCCTGTTGCTGTCCCACCCAAGGTGCTTCCCCACGCGCTGCTCCTGGTTGCCTTTGCGGTCGGCCCGTTGTGCTGCCGGCGCTGTGACGCTGCTCGGGCTGCGGCCGAGGACCGTGGTTCGCCCACTGCTGTCCTCGTGAGGAGCGGCGCCGAGCAGGGCGGTGCTGCGCTCCGGGGTTCTCCTCTCGCCGTGCTCTGCCTCAGGGTGCCGACGGAGTGACTGTGTTCTCTCTCCCTGCAGCCTGCTCTTCACCAAAGTGAGGCTGGAGTGGGCGCACACAGGACCCGAGGAGGCTCTGGCGACGTGCAGGCACATGCTGCAGATGTGGCAGACGGTCTATCGCGTGGTGCAGCACAGGTAGGCTCTGCTCGCCTGGGTGCTTGGCAGCGTGGCTGCTCCAAGGGCAGCTGCTTCTAGCTGTGATTTTAAAAACCTTGAGATTTAAGAGCTGTGATTGAAAACCCCCAAACTGCTGAACCTCAGCAGCGCAGGGCTGACGAAGCAGTTTGAACAGAGTTTGTGAGGCAAGTGTCCAGACATCTCTGTCCATATTGAGGCCACAGTCACAGAACACTGGGGACTGGAAGGGACCTGGAAAGGCCATCCAGTCCAGTCCCCCTGCCCCACAGCAGGATCCCCCAGATCCAGTCCCACAGGAACATCTCCAGGCGGGTCTGAAACGTCTCCAGAGCAGGAGACTCCACAGCCCCCCGGGCAGCCCGTAAGGGACAGCGGGTTCATTCCCTCCCCTCCGCCCCAGCAGCGCCGAGCACCCCTCAGCTATTGTTCACAGCCTGCAGGAGCTGGCACCAGCCAGGAATGCGTGTGGGTGACAGTCCTGAGCTGCAGAGCCGGCGGCGTGCAGCCAAGGCTTCATCATGTGCTGTGCCTGCGTGGCCTGGAGCTCGCTGGGCCACGAGAGCGGCGAAGGGCGTCCCTGCCCTCGCCAGAGTCGCTCTGCGCTTCAGCAGTGCCCCGCTCCCTCTTGGTTCCCCTCATCTGCTTCCCCTCTGAGAAATGACCAGCCTGAGTTCTCTTCCTGCCCACACCCTTGGGATGTTGTCCTTGTCACCATCCCCCTGTCTTGGGAGGGCGCGTGTGTCTCGGCCAGAGGGAAGGGCTTCAAGCTCCACCAGGGGAGGGTTAGACTGGACATCGGGAAGAAATTCTTCATGGAGAGAGTGGTCAGGGACTGGACTGGGCTGCCCTGGGTGCGGGGTGAGTCCCCATCCCTGGATGTGTTTAAAAGTCGCTGAGATGTACCAGTGCTCCTTGTCCCATCACTGGGTGCCCCTGAGCAGAGCCTGGCTCCATCCTCCTGACACCTGCCCTTCACATCTTGATCAACATCCATGGGGTCACCCCTCAGGCTCCTTTTTCCCAGCTCCAGAGCCCCAGCTCCCTCAGCCTCTCCTCAGCAGGGAGATGCTCCCTTCCCTCTATCATCCCTGTGGCTCTGCCCTGGGCTCTCCCCAGCAGCTCTGTGTCCTCCTGGAACTGAGGGGCCAGAACTGGACACAACATTCTTGATGTGGTCTCCCCGGGGCAGAGCAGAGGGGAAGGAGAACCTCTCTGGACCTGCTAACCACCCCGTTCTGGTCCAGCCCAGGCCATAACAGACCCTGCCCTGTTAGCTGGGAGGGGCAAGACCTGGCTTGCCTGTTGCTGCTGTGTCCTCGCTAATGCCGTCGTGGTGCTCACAGCTGGAGCGTGGCACCAGGCTAATCCTCTTGCTGCAGGACTGGCCAGACTGGAGGATGGGCCGTGTGTGGCAGGGGCAGGACGTTGTCCAGAAGCTGCAGAGCTGGAGATGAGCCGGAGGGAGGAGCTGGGACAGTGCTCTTCCTTCTGGCAGTCTGTCCCGTCGTGAGAGCAGGTATCAGCACCGCCTGGCCCGGGCTGGTGCTGACAGGCAGGCTCAGGACATCTGCCTCCTGTGGGCTTTCATTAGCCATACAAGCCTTCTGCTGTTGTTTTGGGTTTCCCTGTGGAAGAGCTCTCTGGTGAGGACAGACAGCACCTCTTCCTCTCACAGGCCCCTGCTGGGACAGAACAGAGAGGGAAGAGGGGAGAAGGATCCCTTTGAGATGAAGAAGCGGGCACCTGGCTGGTGATTGGCACAGCAGCCCCGGGGGACAAATCCTTCTGCAGAGCCCAAGGGGTGGGGGTTGTTCCTGCTGTGGGGCTGCTGCGGGCTCCTCTGGTCTGGCTTCTGGCTGCCAGCGTGTTCCAGAGGCTCCCCGGAGGTTCCCACTGGCCAAATAAGCCCTCCTGGCAGCGATCGAGGCCAGGCTGGACGGGGCTCTGGGCCCTCTGGTCGGGGGAGAGGTGCCGCTGCCCACGGCAGGGGCTTTGCACGGGTGAGCTCTGCGCAAACCCTTCTGCGGTGCTGTCACACCAGGGTTGGTGTCTGTGGGCTGCTCTCCTGGGCAGGAGGGGGATGTGGAAGCAAGAGGCGGTCTGCCTGCAACCAGAAGTCGTGAGCTCCCAGCCCCAGTGGCAGCGGGGCGAGGCCACTGCTGGTTTTAGGGGCTGTTGCCTCTGCTGCCAGGTGGCCGGCGACTCGGGTCTGTTTCCCTGCAGTAGCTCTGAGAAGGGCAGCAGTGTGACCGAAGCTCCGGTGATCAGGAAGCACAACGGCCTGCATCTCACGCTCCCGGACGCTCATGACACCGACTGCGGTGAGGACACACGACCTGTTGGTTCCCCATCCTGGGCGTGGGCTGCTGTGGGAGAGGAAGGGTTGCTTTTCTTCCCGGTGGCAGGGCGGCTGCATCGGCCTGGGGGCGGGCTGGTGGTAGCCAGGAGGTCCAGGTCTGTCTGGGGATCGTCTGTGGGGTCATCTCCTTGGCTCTGCGCTGGGCTCTCTGCAGCAGCTCTGTGTCCTTCTGGAGCTGAGGGCCCAGAACTGGACACGTCCATCCAGATGTGTTCTATCTCCCTCAGCCTCTCCTCATCAGGGAGATGCTCTGCTCTCACAACGCTATCTGCAGTGCTCTAAGGCTCTCCTGCTGGGAGCTGGGGCTTGTGGGGTTGTGCTGGGAACCCCAACAGCAACACAGACCTACAGTTCTCTGTCTCTTCCCTCAGCCCAGCACAAGAGAAGAGACACCCTTCCTTCACCCACGTCCCTCCCCAGCCAGGAGCATGGTGGCTCAGGAGAGGTGCCGGAAGCTGCTGTGGGAAATGTCTGTCCCGTTATCTCACCCCCAACGAACGTCATTCATTTCCAGCAGCAGCAGCAGCAGCGGCTCAGAGCAGCCCAGGCACCTCCCACAGCTCCCTCGGAGAATGCAAATGTGCTCTTCCTCCTTGCATTCCTGAAATGCCTGCAGATTCCTCAGGAGCCCTCCCAGATGCCGTTCCAAGGGATGACAGGGCAGTAAGGCAGCGATCCCATCCGATCTGGGGTGTAACAGCACAACCAGAGTCACTCTGCTCTGCACAGGGCACTGAGTGCATTTAACAGTTTGTGTAACAGATCCATCCTCAGCCCCTGTCACTGCACGGGGCAGGTGTCAGGGGGATGGAGCCAGGCTCTGCTCAGGGGCACCCAGTGACAGGACAGGGGGTGTCAGCTGGAGCAGAGGAGGTTCCACACCAATGTGAGAAGGACCTTGTTCCCAGTGAGGGTGCCAGAGCCCTGGCAGGGGCTGCCCAGGGGGGTTGTGGAGTCTCCTTCTCTGGAGATGTTTAAAACCCTCCTGGATATGTTCCTGTGTGACTGGATCTAGGGGATCCTGCTGGGCAGAGGGACTGGGTGATCTTAGGAGGTCCCTTTGAATCCCCAATGTTCTGTGATTCTGTGATGTGCCTGGTGCCCAGAGCCAGCCCAGCTTCTCCAGGTGCCTGTCCTCAGGCTCTGCTGCTCCCTCAGGGCAGCTGCAGCATGGAAGTGGGACTTTAGCTCCCAGCTCCTGTGCTCAAGGTCAGCCTGTGGTGGTAGATGGAGGAGAAATGCAAATCAGTGCAAGTGCCTCAGTCCCAGCAGCTCTCAGCCTGCAGGTCACGTTCAGCCTTGGCAGATTAAAGCACTTGTTTCCCAGGGCTGTGCAAACCCACCTCTGAAGTGTCACTCCGCAGCTCCTTACTGTGTCACCTCCTGTGGGCACGGCGCTGGGAGGTCGGCTCACCAGTACAGGCCCACTCGCTGCACTGGGGGACGTGGGCTCTGCCCATGTGCTCCTCCTGGGGGCTAAGTGCTCCTGAGCCAGTGTCACCGCGTGAGACAGGGCTGACGGTTAACGACCAGCTCTCTGCTCCCCAGGGGCTGTGGAGTCTCCTGCTCTGGAGATTTCAAACCCTCCTGGACTGTTCCGGTGCCGCTGCATCCAGGGGATCCTGCTGGGGCAGGGGGTTGGACTGGGTGACCTTCGGAGGCCCCAGCCCAGTGTTCTGTGGTTGTGTGAAGGGTGGATGACCTCTGGTTCGTGTCTGGTCCGTAGGGTCCCAGCGAGCCTCGTCCCTGGCTGCGTCGAGGCTGGAGCAGGCCATGTCTGAGGTCACCGTGCAGAGCAGCACCCTGAAGCAAGGACCAGCACAGCTCTGGACAGCTCTGGAACAAATCTGGCTGCAAGCCGGTAAGTCCTGGGTCCTGCTTCCCTCCAGTGCTGAAGGAGGTGATGGAAGTTTTAATGGCGGGACTGAAGTCAGCCCTTCACCCCATTCCAGCCAGGTTCTGAAGTGCCCCTGACTTACAGTGAGGTCATAGGACCATGGAGTCCCTCAGGGCCCCAGGGCCATCAAGTCCAACCATCAGCCCCACTCTACAAGGTCACCCCTAAACCACAGCCCCCAGCACCACATCTAAGTGACTTTTAAACTCATCCAGGGATGGGGACTCAGCCCCCACCCTGGGCAGCCCAGTCCAGTCCCTGACCACTCTCTCCCGGAAGAATCTCTTCCTGATGGCCAGTCTGACCCTCCCCTGTTGGAGCTTGAGCCCTTCCCTCTGCTTCTGTCACTAATGAGCTGTGAGCAGAGCCCAGCACCAGCATCTCTGCAGGGTCCTTCCAGACAGCTGTAGAGAGCCATGAGGCCTCCCCTCAGCCTCCTCTTCCTCAGACTAACCAGCTGCTCCTCCTGGGAGCGACATTCAATGAGGTGACTGGGGGCCAAGTGCTCCTGAGCCGGTGTCACCGCGTGGGCTGAAGGTTAATGACCAGCTCTCTGCTCCCCAGGGGCTGTGGAGTCTCCTGCTCCGGTGACGTTTCAAACCCTCCTGAACTGTCCCTGTGCCGCTGGATCCAGGGATCCTGTGGGGCAGGGGGTTGGGCTGGGTGACCTTTGGAGGCCCCTTCCCAGCCCAGTGCTCTGTGACTGTGTGATACTGTGAAGGGAGTCACTGTGCTCTGGGCAGCCCCCCTTGGGGTGCCGGGCTGTGCTTCGGGTGCAGAATGGGTGAGGCTCCCGTTGTCACCAGCCAGCCGGGTGCGCGGGAACACAAGCAGTTCCCTCGCGGGGTTCAGAATCGCTGAGGTGAGTCACCGCGCTCAGGTAATGACTCGTGCGAGTGGAAATGTCACCCACGAGGTGAGGTGGTGGCTCCAGAGTCCCTGCTGAGCTTTTGCCTGATTCAGGGCTGCAGAGGAGGCTGCTGGGGAGCAAAGAAGAAGCCCCACCCCAGCAAAGCCTGGGCTTCATTGTGATGAGAAGCCTGTTGTCCTCACCCCCAGGCAGCTCCAGGCAGTTTACATTTGTGCTGCTGTGTGAGAAAGCAGAGGGGACAGAGGGTTGGTGGACGGGCTGCAGTCAGTCAGGGTCACAGTGAGCTCTGCCTGAGGGACTGGCTGAGGGAGCTGGGGCTCTGGAGCTGGGAAAAAGGAGCCCGAGGGGTGACCCCGTGGATGTTGATCAAGATGTGAAGGGTGGGTGTGAGGAGGATGGAGCCAGGCTCTGCTCAGGGGCACCCAGTGACAGGACAGGGGGCAGCGGGTGTGAGCTGGAGCAGAGGAGGTTCCACATCAGTGTGAGAAGGACCTTCTTCATGGTGAGGGTGCCAGAGCCCTGGCAGGGGCTGCCCACAGTGTGGGGTTGTGGAGTCTCCTTCTCTGGAGACATTTCAAACCCTTCTGGCCATGTTCCTGTGTGACCAGATCTGGGGGATCCTGCCACAGCAGGGGGACTGGGCAGGCTGATCTCTCGAGGTCCCTTCCACTCCCTGATGCTCTGTGGTTCTGTGAAGGAGAGTCCTAGGGCTCGCTGGTGCTGCTCGTGTTGCCAGGAGACAGCGCTGACCGAGGAGCCATTTCTCCCCTTCCTTTCCTTCTCCAAGCCACAGCAGCCCTTCCTGCTCGGGGACCACGTCGGTGCCGCTTGGCCGGGGCTGGGCTTTGTGACCGTCAGCCTGTTTTGCTGGGATCCCTCCTGACACGGAGCTCGGAGCGCGTCGGGCTGGGGATGAAGAGCTTCAGTAGCTGGAAGCCCCTGGCTACCTGGAGGGATCTCTCATCTCTCCCGCTGGCTGTAGTTGTTGTTTCCGAGCCCCGTGTCGCGAGAGCCCTGACGGCCCGGCTCCCGCTGCTGAATTATTTTAAGCTGCGGCCCCTAACGGCGGCGTCCGCTCCGTTTGTGCTTTATATCTGACAATTTCGCTTCTTGACTAGCCCGATCCTTTACCAAATATGGCCACTGGCCGCAAAGCGGGGCTGGTAACTGGACCCGGGCTGGCGGCGCGCCCGGGCAGCGCGGCCCCGCAGACCTCTCCTGCCAGGTAGACCCCAGGCTGCTTTAAAGGAGCCTCCTCAGCGGCGATCACGAGGGCTGCCTGCTGTCCTCCCCCGGGGAAACAGGGTGCAGGGGGACGTGCCCCCCGAGCAGGAGGAGTGCAGGGGAGCCTGCGCGGCAGGGAGCAGTGAGCTCATGGAAAAACATCTGCTCCCCCGAGCTCTGGGCAGCAGGAACTTCGGGGCTGGGTTTTTCCCTCCCAACAAAAGCCCTGTGATTTATTTATTTGGTTCCGTGCGGAGCAGGCTGCCCGGGGGGCTGTGGAGTCTCCTTCCCTGGAGACGTTTCGAACCCCCCTGGGCCGTGTCCCCGTGCGACTGGATCCTGCCCTGGCCAGGGGCCTGGACTGGCTGGTCTTTGGAGGCCCCTTCCCATCCCTGATGTTCTGTGATCAGTTCCTGGCAGTGCAATTAAGGAGAAGCAGCTCTGTTGTCAGAGATGGGCTGTGGGCTGGCAGTGGTCCTGCTGCGGCAGGGGAATTGCCCTGCATGATCCGTCGAGGTCCTTCCCATCCCGAGTGGCCTGTGGGTCTGTGGAGCTGGAAGCCAGCAGCCACGTGGCTGCACCCCCAGCCCAACCCACAGAGCCCACGTTGCTCAGGAGCAGTTGTCAAACCCCTCCTAAGCCGTGGCTTTGAGCGGCTGCCCTGCAGCCTTTGCTGACCGGGAGGGACCGGCAGCACTTCACGCTGCCGACACAAGTGCTCCAGGAGCTGGTTCAGCCCCTGTGGGATGTTGCTGTTGAAGTCGAGGCTCCAGCAGTGTCGTCACAGAACCTCAGGGATTGGAAGGGACCATGGAGACATCCAGTCCAGTCCCCCTAACAACAGCAGGGTCCCCCAGATCCAGTCACACAGGAACAGTCCAGGTGGGTTTGAAATGTCTCCAGAGAAGGAGACTCCACAACCCCCCTGGGCAGCCCCTGCCAGGGCTCTGGCACCCTCACTGGGAACAAGGTCTTTCTCACACTGATGTGGAACCTCCTCTGCTCCAGCTCACACCCACTGCCCCCTGTCCTGTCACTGGGTGCCCCTGAGCAGAGCCTGGCTCCATCCTCCTCACACCCACCCTTCACATCTTGATCAACACCCATGGGGTCACCCCTCAGGCTCTTTTTTCCCAGCTCCAGAGCCCCAGCTCCCTCAGCCTCTCCTCAGCAGGGAGATGCTCCCCTCCCTCCATCACCCCTGTGGCTCTGCGCTGGGCTCTCCCCAGCAGCTCTGTGTCTTCGTGGAACTGAGGAGCCCAGAACTGGACACAATCATCCGGCTGTAGTCTATCCAGGGCAGAGCAGAGGGAGGAGAATCTCTCTTGATGTGCTAACCAGCCCCATTCTGACCCACCCCAGGATGCTGCTGGCCTTGTTGGCCACCAGGGCCCATTGCTGGCTCCTGGCCATCGTGCTGGCCGCCTTTGGCCGCTCACTCCAGATTTTCAGTGTTGCTCTTGTTCTGAGGTGCCTGCACCTGACGCCAGTACTCAAGGCGTAAGCTCTGCTCCTGGCAGCACGTGCTGTGCAGGACCGTGGCCTCCCGGTTCAGCGCCTGAGGGGGTGATGTGGGTGATGATGACTCCGTGAGGAGAGGTCTCCGAGCCGCCTCACCTGGGGGCTCTTCTCCTTCAGCCGAACTCTTCATGGAGCAGCAGCAGCTGAAGGAAGCCGGGCTCTGCGTGCAGGAGGCGGCGGGTCTCTTCCCCACGTCGCACGCCGTGCTGCACATGCGCGGGCGGCTCGCCGAGCTCCGAGGCGGCCTGGAGGAGGCCAAGCAGCTGTACGACGAAGCGCTGACGGTGAACCCCGCGGGGGTGGAGATCATGCACAGCCTGGTGAGTGCGCGGCTGCTCGTGGTCCCGACTGCCTGGAGCGGGGGGCAAGGGGCTCCCGCTCAGCCAGGAGTGAACTCTGGAGCTCAGACCTCTCCTGGAAGGCTGGCTCGTCTGGCTGTGACTAATTAGGGCTGAAGTGTTGCAGTCGTGGGCTCTGGAAGTCCGTGTGCTGCTTGGTCTTTGCTGCTCTTCCTCCTGTTAGGGGCTGCTGCTTGCAGGGTCTGAGCTAAATACCTGCAGGGTACTGAGAGACGCGGGCTGTGGAAACCCCAGGCTGCAGCCTCGTGTCTGCTCAAGACAAGCTCCCGATACAGTGCTCGTGTGGGGCTGCGGCTCGGCTGCCCCGTGTAGGGGCAGGGGCTCCACGGCTGGGGGGCCCTTTGGTACCGCTCTGCAGCCTTTTCTGTGCCACAGCTCACATCGGTGTGAGAAGGACCTTCTTCCCAGCGAGGGCTGCCCGGGGGGCTGTGGAGTCTCCTTCTCTGGAGACGTTTCACACCCGCCTGGGCTGTTCCGGTGTGACTGGGACTCGGAGATCCTGCTGTGGCAGGGGGACTGGGCTGGCTGGTCTTTGGAGGTCCCCTCCAACCCCTGCTGCTCTGCGAAGCTGTGGCTCAGTGAACCCCAGCCCAGAGCTCACAGCTGCCCGGGCCAGCCTGCCTGCGGCTGTGTCACAGCGCGACCCACACCCCCGAGCGTCCGGCTGACACCGTCCCGCAGGCCCACCTGCCCTGCGGCCTCCTTTTTGTGTGGAACTTCTATTCCCGGAAGCACCTTGGAAACCTTTTTGAGTCTGATTGTGTGTGGAGTCGGAGCGTTCGCGGGGTTCCCCGGGAGCACGGCCCCGGCTTCCAGCTCTTCGCTCCGCTTGTCAGCGTCGCCGAGCGGCTGGGGTGGGTGAGGGCCGGGGCGTGGGTGCAGCTGGGCTCTCGGAAGCCAGCGGCGCTGGCCCGGGGTCCTTGCTGAAGGAGTGCGCCCTGTAGGAAGCACCGTGCCCTTCCTGCGCGCGAGAGGAAGGGAGGCCGATGCCAGGCCCAGGGAGGAGGAGTGGGGCAGAGTCCGTCTGCTGGGAGCCGGGTGGCGGGAGTCACAGAGCCCCCTGGCCGGAGAGAGCCCGGGATCAGCGAGTCCAGCCGCCTGCCTGCCTTGCAGGCCCCCCCCACCTCATCCAGACCATCTCTGGCCCGTCCAGGGATGGCGACTCCAGTGCCTCCCTGGGCAGGGTGGCCATTTGGGAGGAGGTGGTGGTCTGAGCTGAGGGATGAGGGTGGTGTTGGGGTCACCCAGCGCCACGTGTTCCCCTCGGGTGCCTCCCTGCGCGGTGTCACCTGCTGGGTTTGCAGCCCTGCTGAACAGCCCCTGACGGAGCAGCGGGGACCCTCCAAGCCGATCTCCTTTCGGGGGGATGTCTATGAGCAGGGAGCTGGCTGAGCCTTTCACAGGTCTCTTCCAGCCTGAATGACCCTGTGACCCTCAGAGGCCCCTTGGCTGGGTCCCTGCTCTGCGTTGCCTCGTGCCGGGTGCCCTCTGCTCCTCCCCTGAGGACAGGGGCTCTGCGGTGGCAGTGGGTTGCCCGTGTTTGTGAGGGTCACACGCACCCTGACATGAGCTGCTGGAGGCAGCTGGGTGTCAGCCAGCCCGGCCCCAGGCAGGAGATGGGGTGCGATGACACTGGCCTGTTCCAGACAGACCAGCTCCCTGGTGGTTCGTGTTTGCCAGCCCGGTTCTCCCACTGCCCACCCGGTCAGCATCCGTGTTAATGCGAAGAGAGGGCTCGTGAAGCGCGTGTTCCGCGGCCGCGCGGCTCGCGGGGCCCGCTCGGCTCTCTCCAAGGTTGTCACCAGCGTGAGAGGCTGCAGGCAGATCCCGCTGCAGCATCCCCGAGGGCCCGGCCGCCCGCTGGAGGTGGCTGCACGGAGGCAGGAGCCGCAGCAGAGCTTCCCAAAGCGGGGTGACGGGGCGCGAGGCAGCCTGGCAGTGCTCCAGCTGCTGGAAGTGCTGGTGGCCCCAGTGCCTGTGGTGAGACGTGCTCGTGCCGGGGCCTGTTGGGGAGCACAGGAGGGCAGGGACATCCCCCTCAGTGACTTCTGAACTCCTCCAGGGATGGGGACTCACCCCCACCCTGGGCAGCCCAGCCCAAGGCCTGACCCCTCTCTCCAGGGCTTGGTGGACAGGGTGGGGCTGGGTTGTGGTGGAACTGGGTGAGCTGGGAGGTCTCTTCCAACCTCAGTGACTCTGTGTCACTCTGTGGTCACGCTGCTCTCTGCCCGTAGGTGGGTTATGGGGTGGGGGGGACCATCACATCTGGGGCTAATGCAGCCCCCAGGTGGGTCCCCAGGGCTACCAGGCGCATGGCCTCAGCCGCTCCGGCCAGCAGGCCCCGGTGCGGCGGCCACTGGGGCCGATGGGCCGGCTCCCTCGGCTCTGCTGGCGCAGGGGCGGCTTCCCAGCCCCGAGGCTGGCTGCAGCATCCCAGGAATGTTCCTGCCCTCCAGCTCTCCCAAAATAGCCGCTGGAGCTCCCCTTGGGGAGCAGCCTCCTCGCTCCAACGCTTGTGTGGAGCCTGAGGGGGAGCTGGGCTTTGCCCAGGAGGAAGGAGCCGCGAGATGCTCGCGGCGGCGGGAGAGAGAGAGCTCCCCCCTGCCCGGGGGGGCACAAACTCTTGGCTCTCCCCGTGCCTGCTGCATTAGCCCTCCTTCCCCGGGCTGCGTCACAAGCAGTGTGGCCACTGAGGGAGGGGATCCTGCCCCTCTGCTCAGCCCTGGCCAGGCCCCACCTGGAGTCTTGGCCGCGAGCCCCCGGCACAGGAGGGATGAGGAGCTCTTGGAGCTGGTCCAGAGGAGGCTGCGGAGATGCCCAGAGGGTCAGAGCCCCTCTGCTCTGGGGACAGGCTGAGGGAACTGGGGCTGCTGAGTCTGGAGAAGACTGGGAGGGATCTCAGCAGCGTCTGTAAGTGTCTGAGGGGTGGGTGTCAAGGGGCAGGAGCCAGGCTCTTCCTAGTGGGACTCAGTAACAGGACGAGGATCAGTAGGGATGAACCTGGACATAGAAGGTTCCACCTCAACGTGAGGAGAAACATCTTCACCCTGAGGGTGCTGGAGCCCTGGAGCGGGCTGCCCTGCTCTGGAGACATTGAGGATCTGCCTGGGTGCAGCCCTCTGTGACCTGTCCTAGGGGCTCCTGCTCGGGCAGGGGGTTGCACCGGATGGTCTCCAGAGGTCCCTTCCAGCCCCTGACTTTCCATGACTCTGATTCAGCCTGGAGAGGGGAAGACACCTGGGGGACCTTGCAGTGACCTTCCAACCCCTGAGAGGGGCTGTCAGGGGCTGGGGAGGGCTGGTCCCAAGGGCAGGGACTGGTGGGACCAGGGGTCCTGGTCTGCAGCTGGAGAAGGGCAGGGTGAGGCTGGATGGGAGGAGAACGGTCTGGAATCTGGGGGGGATCCCTGGAACAGGCTGCCCAGAGACAGTGGAGGCCCCATCCCTGGAGCCTTTCAGGGTCAGGCTGGCTGGGGCTCTGGGCAACCTGGGCTGGGGAGTGCTGGCCCTGCTGGCTGTAGGGGGGTGGTACTGGGTGCCCTTTGGAGGCCCCTTCCAGCCCGGTGGTTCTGTGATTCTCCGCTGAGAACTGCTCTGACCTCCCCGTTGCCCTCCAGCCTTCCCCACGTGGCTTTTTGCAGACGAGGAGACCAGTCAGGGTCCAGTTTGGTGCTGGTGAGGGGCCCTGCTCCCACACCAGGGACGCGGTGAAGGCCTGTGACGCTGCGGAGCGCCCTCCTCGCAGCGCGGTGCCTCCTGGTGCGGGCCGTGGGCTGGGAGCTGGCAGCCTCGCGGGTCTTCCAGCCCCCCGGGTGAGGTCCTGTGCCGCTGGCCCCAGGGGTCCCACTGGGCCGGGACACGGCACTGGGCGGTCGGTCGGGGTCCCTCCAGTCCCTGATGCCCTGTGGTTCCGCAGCTGCGCAGGCTCTCCTGGGCGCTGAGGTGGCCGCGGTCAGGTTCTCGTTGCCAGGTCTCTCTGTGGCTCCCACGCCGGACTGGCCAGCAGTCCGAGTGCTTTCTCTGCTCCGCGAGCCGCTCCGTTTGCCCTCTGCGGGCGCCCGACAGCCCCGATCCGTAAGGAGGCCGGGCCCCGCCGGGGCTGCAGGTTCGTCCCTCGCGAGGGGCCGCGTGGAGGTGGAAGGGAGCCAGAGGTGCCAGGGAGGAGCCGGAGGCTGGAAGCCGAGGCGGCGGCAGCTCCCTGGCCAGTTCCCCAGCTGCGTGCCCAGGACACGGGCGCTGCTGAGCGCCGCAGCACAGGCACCAGGCAAGTGCTGGGCCCTTCTGGGCCGGAAGGCTCCGGTGCCCTGAGGCTTGTGGGAGCCTCCCTGCCCAGAGCTCAGAGCCCCAAAGCGCTGCCCTGGGGTCGGTGTTCTGGGCCTGCCAGCTTCTGGCAGCGGCTGCGAGCGCAGATGGAGACAGCCGGCACGGAGCCTCCCCGCTGCGAGCCCCGGCCCTCGTGGCAGGGGAGGAGGGGGCCGCCTGGGGCACGGTCCGTGAGGCCACGTTGCTGGGCGGTGGCCGCTGGGCTGGTGGTGGCCGCTGGGCTCGCAGGTGGTGGTGTGCGCCGCGGCTTTGGCTCAGAGCTTCTCCCGGCCGCTGAGGGACTGCAGCAGCCAGAGCTGCCCCTGCTGCAGCGCGGCGGCTCTTCCTGCCCCGTGAGGCTGCCGCCGCCGAACGCGTCCTGGAAGGCTTTGGGGGTCCTGCTGAGGAAGCACCTCCTGCACCCAGCCCCCCCTGCACCCGGCCTGGCCCCGCTGCCGCCCATTGCCCTCCCGCTAGCCACCGTCTGGGCCCAGTGGCTGCAGCGGGGGTCCGGCTCCCGGGCTCTGCGGCCGTCGCTGGCAGCCCTGCGGGGGGACACGTTCCTCCCTCAGCTCCTCTCACCCTTCCAGATGGTCCCACCCACCCGTGTCTTCTCTTACCCTCAGCGCAGCTCTTCCAAGGAGGCTCCTGCGGCCTTCTCCTCCCCCTGGCTGCCTGGGGTCTGCGCTGGGAGGCCGGAGGATGGAGCTCCCTGCTGTCACCCCCAGCAGGCTGCAGCACAAGCCCACGGCCCTCGAGCCCCACTTGTGAGGAAGAGGGGTCTTTCTTCACAGAGCATCAGGGGTTGGAAGGGGCCTCGAGAGATCAGCCAGTCCAGTCCCCCCCCACAGCAGGATCCCCTAGATCCACGTCCAGGAGGGTTGGAAACCTCTCCAGAGAAGGAGACTCCACAACCCCCCTGGGCAGCCCCTGCCAGGGCTCTGGCACCCTCACTGGGAACAAGGGCCTTCTCACACTGATGGGGAACCTCCTCTGCTCCAGCTCACACCCGCTGCCCCTTGTCCTATCACTGGATGACACTGAGCAGAGCCTGGCTCCATCCTCCTGACACCCACCCTTCACATCTTGATCAACACCCATGGGGTCACCCCTCAGGCTCCTTTTTCCCAGCTCCCTCAGCCTCTCCTCAGCAGGGAGATGCTCCCCTCCCTCCTCCATCCCTGTGGCTCTGCGCTGGGCTCTCTCCAGCAGCTCCGTGTCCCTCGGGAGCCGGGGGGCCCAGAGCTGTTCCCCACTGACTGACTGTCGCCTGTCTCTCGGCAGGGCCTGGTGCTGAGCAGGCTGGGGCGGCAGGACCTGGCGCAGAAAGTCCTCCGAGATGCCGTCGGGATCCAGACCACCAGCCACAGGGCCTGGAAGAGCCTTGGCGAGGTCCTGCAAGCGCAGGGCAGAGACGAGGCGGCCATCGAGTGCTTCCTCACGGCCCTGGACCTCGAGGCCAGCAGCCCGGTCGTCCCCTTCACCGTCATCCCCAGGGAGCTCTGAGGCTTCGTCCTGCCGCCAGGCACCTCTGTTCTGCGGGCAGCCCCCAGAAGCAAAGACAGAGCCACCGATGGGAGCTGGGGCGGGGCAGCCCAGCGCCGGGACAGGGCTCAGCTCTGCGCTTGGCTTTGCTGAGCAGAGGCCGGGTGCCCCCGCTGCCAGCCGGGTCACGCAGGGCTGGCCCAGGGCTCCGGGTGGGTTGTGTTAAAGACAAAACCCCGAAGCCTCTGGCAGAGGGCCGGTAGCCGACCCTGTGGAAGCGGCCAGAGCTGCTCCGAGCTGGCCGGAGCGCAGCGACTCGGCCTCCCGCCGCGGGACAGCAGTGACACCAACCCCACGCAAACCTGTCCCGTTTGCCGCGTGCAGGGTGCTCCGGGCTCCCCGCCGTCGCCAGCTCCTCCTGACCCCCCGCTCTCGGGGCGTGAGTGGCAACCGCCCCCTCCACACCCCCCTTCCCGGTACGAAGCGGCCCCGCAGCCGCCCGCTGTCAGCAGGGTCCCGAGGGACAGAGCCCAGCCTCCCGCGTTCGCGGCTGCTCCCGCACCCGGCGGGGCAGAGCTGCCGCCCCGCCAGGGCCAGCCCGGCCCAGCAGCACAAGGGAGCCCTCGGCCGCGCTCTGCGCCGTGGCCCTGCCCGCTGCCGGAGCCGGGTGCTCCAGCACTCGCGTCCTCCGGCAATAAACGAGGCCGGTTACTGCTGGCAGAGCCCAGCCCCACGGCAGAGTCGAGTCTGTGGTGTTTGCGGTCGCTGGATGGAGCGGTGGGGCCCCGCTGCCGCCGACCTCCTGCCCCCGCCGAGGGCTGCCGGAGCTGCCCCGCTCCTCACAGCGGCCCCTTGCCCTGCCAAGGCCGTGCGGTGCCGGGATTGCCCGCACGTGGTGCCGGGGCAGCGGCCCGTTCAGCCGTCGCCGAGCGGCCCGGCACAGCCCAGCCCTGCCACGCGCTCGGCCCGGCGAAGGCTGCGGCTCCCCAGTGCCGCCCTGGCACCGCACTGGGCGCGCTGGGGCCAGAGGCAGGCTTCCAGGGCGACGCGGCTGCTCAGCTGCTTCCCTCTTGGCAGGGGAAGGAGTAGGTGTGGAAGCAGCAGCGCGAAGTGAGCTCGGCGGGGACCGGGCGAGGCAGCAGAGCCGTTTGCGCGGTGCCGGGGGCGGCAACGAGGGGACAGGGAGATGCTGGGGCTGGCACCGGCTGCCAGTGGTCCCCCCGGGGTGCAGAACCTCGGGCGCCGGCAGGGACCTCGGACGCTGCCTGCCCTCGCCCCGGGCTGGCTGCAGCCTTCCCCCAGGGTGGGGACCCCGCTGCCTGCGGGGAGCTGCCGCTGGCCGTTGGGAGCCACCGGGCAATCGTCAGTCGAGTTGATCTGTGAGCTCTGAGCATCTGGCCGGCACCTCTGCCCCTGCCTGTCCGCGGCAGCAGCGGGGTGAGCCCGGCCCAGCAGGCAGCACCCCAGCAGCTGCCCAGACACCCTCCGGCACCAGGGCAGGAGGGCGGCGCTGCCAGTCTTCAGCCGCGTCCCCGGGGAGCGGGGGTGTCCGGTGCGAGGGGCCCTGCAGCCCCCGTAAGAGCTGCCCCAGCTCCCGCTGCCGCCAGAGCGGCCCCCGCGGGCACAGCCGAGCGGCCGGTTGCCGCCCCGCGGGCGCTGCGGGCAGGGGGCTCGGAGGTTGCCCCGAGCGCTGTCCGGCAGGACAGTTAGCAGACAAGCGCCGCCTGAGGAGAGGCCTCGCTGCCCCTTCTTCTTCTGGGCCGACAGCGGAGGGAGCTGGAGGCGGCGTCTCCGGTTCCCAACGGAGGAGCCCGTTGAACCCAGCGGGGAGCAGGTCAGTGCCGTCAGAGCGGTGCTGCCCCTGCCTCTCCTCGGAGGACGGTGAGGAGGCTCTGAAAGGGCCCTCGGGCACCAGCAAGCCAGGTTCCCTCTGGGTTTGCCAGCCGAGGGCTCTGCTCTGTGAGACGCGGCTCCCGGGCTGCAGCGGGGCTGCGCTGCTGCCCCCTCCCACCTGCAGCTCCTGACCCACAGCCCAGCCCAAGCGCCTGTGAAGCCCCCTCTCCAGGTTCCTCCTGCTGAGCAGAGCGGTTCCCTTCACCACATCAACGCGGGCCCGTGGCAACCACAAACCAGCAGAGCACCTTGAGCACTGGGGCCAGTGCTGGGCACCACAGGATCAGGAGGACACTGAGGGGCTAGAGCAGGGCCAGAGAAGGGCAACGAGGCTGGGGAGAGGCTGGAGAACAGGGCCTGAGGAGAGAGGCTGAGGGACCTGGGGTGATTGAGTCTAGAGAAGAGGAGGCTGAGAGGAGACCTTCTTGCTCTCTGCAGCTCCCTCAGAGGAGGTTGTAGCCAGGCTGGTGCTGGTCTCTTCTCCCAAACTCCTAATGATAGGATGAGGGGAAATGGCCTCAGGTTGCATCAGGGGAGGGTTAGACTGGATCTCAGGGAGAAGGTCTTTGCTGAGAGAGTGGCTGGGCACTGGAACAGGCTGCCCAGGGAGGTGGTGGAGTCCCCATCCCTGGAGGGGTTTAAAAGCTGAGTAGCTGGAGCCCTCGAGGCCCTGGTGTAGGGGTTGGGGAGCTGCTGGGCTGAGGGCTTGCTGGCCCTGGTGGTCCCTTCCAGCCCTGAGGGTTCTGTGATGGTTTGAGGGACATGGTGGTGACCTGGCTGCACTGGATTAATGGTTGGACTTGATGACCTTCAAGGTCTCTTCCAACCAGCTTGACTCCGTGACCCTCGGTGCAGCTGCAGGGGGCAGGCACCTCTGCCCAGGTCTGCCCCAAGGGCACCCATCAGGTTCTCCTGGCTGCCCTCCCGGGCGCTCGCAAAGCACTTTCTGCTCACCCAGCTGACGGAACAGGAGTCATCTGGGGGAGAACTCTTCCACCCGACGATCCACAGGAGAACTTCAGAGCCCTTCAAGGAAATGAAGGGCTTAAACAAGACATCGATTCCTCCAGCTGGATCTGAGACGTTTCAGACCCTCTTGGCCCTGTTCCTCTGCGGCTGCATCTCGGGGACCCTGCTGGGGCAGGGGATTGGACTGGGTGACCTTCCGAGGTCACTTCCAACCCCTGATGACTCTGTGACAACTCGGGTTTAGGTGGCCAGAGGGTTGGAGTGAGCTGCCAGGAGGCAGCGAGAACATTCCGGAGCCCAAAGGCAAGAGGTTTAGTCCAGAACCCCTCTACTCAGAGCACTGGGCTTGTCCTTGCCGTCTCCTGGCCGGGAGCCGGTCGCCGTGGCCGAGCGTCTCTGCGGCTCCGGTTTGTGTTTCAGCTCCTCGGCGGCAGCCCGGTGTGGAGCCGCCCGGCTCGCGGCAATCCCGGGGAGCTCTCCACGGGCCTGTGAGGTCCCATCGCAAGGGGAGGTCGTGCTCGGGGTCCTGCAGCAGTGGGGCTGCCGCCAGCCCCGGGACCTGTCGCTCGGCCTGAGGGCCGGGGCCTGCGGAGTTTTCTGCAGGAGCCCGTTAGAGCTTCTTCATTAAAAGCTGCCGCCGGGGAGCCGCCCGGGTCGGGAGCCAGGGTGATGCCTGAGACGCGGAGACGGCGGCTCTGGGGAGGTGGGAGAGGAGCCTCTGCCTGGCCAGGAGCTTGAAATAAACCCTCCGGGCTCGTCGTGCACGGAGCAGGGAGACGGTTCCCGGGGTCCCCTCTCCAGCTCCGCGGGGCCAGCGGTGAGCGCAGCCCCTCCCGGGCTCCCCGAGAGCTGACGGCCACCAGCGAACGGAACAGATGGGAGGAACCCCCAGAACGTCCAGTGGCTTCTCCCCGCGAAGCTGAACCCCCTCCCCGGGGGGTTTCCAGTGGAACCAGAGCAGAGCCCGCGAGCGGGCAGCCACCCTATCTGCATCATCCATATTTGATGGGGAGACGCTGCCGCCCGCCTGCCGGTCAGCGGCCAGAAACCGGACCCTGCCGCGGCCCCGGCTCCTCTCACTTACCAGGAGGGGCAGGCGCTGCCTGGGCACCGCTGCCGCCTGTGACGGCGGGGAAACTGGAGCCCAGTCCAGTGGGGCTGGGAGGAACAACCACAGCGGCAGCGACCAAACCCTCCCTCCAGGAGGACACGCAGGGGGCATCTCACAGCATCCCAGAACATTGGGGATGGGAAGGGGCCTCCGGAGACCATCCAGTCCAGTCCCCCTGGGACAGCAGGATCCCCCAGATCCAGTCACACAGGAACAGGCCAGGAGGGTTTGAAACATCTCCAGAGGAGACTCCACAGCCCCCCTGGGCAGCCCCTGCCAGGGCTCTGGCACCCTCACCATGAACAAGGTCCTTCTCACACTGATGTGGAACCTCCTCTGCTCCAGCTGACACCCACTGCCCCTTGTCCTGTGTCAGAGCAGCACCGGCGCTGGATGGGAGGAGAAAGTTGTTGGATCTGAGGGTGGGGGATCCCTGGCACAGGCTGCCCAGAGAGGGGGTGGAGGCCCCATCCCTGGGGCCAGTCAAGGGTCAGACTGGCTGGGGCTCTGGGCAACCTGGGCTGGTGAGTGCTGGCCCTGGTGGGTGTCGGGGGATTGCACTGGGTGCCCTTTGGAGGCCTCTTGCAGCCCGACGAGGCTGTGACCCTGTGATCTGCTGTTACCAGGATGAAGAGGGACCTGCAGAGACGAGAGGCCACCGTCGCCAGGGGCCTGCAGCCGTGCTGGTGCGGGGTGGCAGCAGCAGCAGCGGGTACGGAGCCCACTGCGAGCAGAGGGGCTCGTGCTCCACCCCAAGGGTCAAGCACCTCTGGGGGCCGTGTGGGCACCTGCTTTGGTCTCCCGGGGGGGAGGCTATAGAGCAGCTGCCACATGGACCTCTTGCAGCTGCACCCCAGTGACCCACTCAGAAGCCAAAAGGGCCACCAGCTCCTCACAGCCTGGAGTCCAAACTGATGGACAGGAAACTGCCCCTTGTGCCCTTCTCCTGCGGGAAGGGGCTGGGCCAGCAGCTGCACAGAGGTCATCTTCACACAGAGCCCAAGGGCCAGCGGCCAGGCAGCTCTGGTTGTCCAAGCGACGACTCAGCAGCTCCATGAGCTGAGAACGTCCTCCAGGCTGGTGCCGGAGCTCCCCGGGCCGGGAGCGGGGTCGTTCCCGGGGCTGGCTGCCAGAACCGAGATGGCCACGGGGCCAGATCCCTGGACCCAGGCGACCTGGAGCTCGGTGGCCCGTGGAGACACAGGAGCAGCCCCGCCTGAGCCCAAACCAGCCCCAGGCTGGCTCCCTGCGGCTTGTGGACCCGCAGCTGATGGGCCCCGAGGTGACCGGGGCGACCCTTGTGCTGCCGAGGCCACCTCGAGCAAAGGCTCTGGCAGAAGGAGGTGACCTCCGGCTGTGCCCCGTCGCCCCTGACCTCACCCGGTCGCCCGTGGAGCTGCCCGAAGGCAAAAGCAGAGGCGCAGCCCTCCCAGCCCTCGCCCCGGGAGCCGAGGGACCCGCTGAGCGCAGGGGCAGCGGCTCTGGGGGCCCCCCGAGGGCTCTGGGCCCGGCGCGTTCGGGGGTCCCTCTGCCCCACGAGGAGAAACTCCGGGCTGCAGCTGCGAGGAGCAGCAACCCCGCTTCTCTCCCCCCCCGTCCAGCGGCACCGGTCCCCATCGGCCGGCGGATCCATCTATAATTGATGGGGCGGCAGCACCCCCCTCTCTCCCCGGGGAGCTGGCAGCAGCATCGCAGGTGGCAAGCGGATCGGGTTGCCCATGTGGGTTATTCATCAGCCTCCCCCTTCGGGGAGGAGGGGGCAGCGTCTCCGCTTCTCGTGGAGGCTCCTTGAACCGGGAGAGCGACCCGAGAGCGGAGGTGACGGTGCCCACGGGCTCGCAGGGTCCTCGAGGCTGGAACAGACCTGTGAGGTCACCGGGTCCAACCATCGGCCCCGCAAGCCCCAACCTCTAACCCATCGCCCACAACAGGTTGCCCAGGGAAGCTGTGGCTGCTCCCTCGTCCCTGGAAGCGTTCAAGGGCCAGCTGGATGGGGCTCTGGGCTAGTGTGAGGTGTCACTGCCCACAGCATGCCCGGGCTTGCTCCCAGGGCTGCATCTAGGGGCCCTGCTGTGGCCAGGGCTTGGACTGGATGGTCCTTCGAGGTCCCTTCCCATCCCTGATGGTCTGTGATTGTGAAACACAATGAGCTCTCTCGGGGATGATGGGGCTGGTGGGGGATGGCCTCCTCCTCCCCAAAGTCCCCAGATGACAGTCCCCTGGCACTTTCCATCTTGGCACAAACAGACGCCGCACGAGCAGCCACACGGACCCCAGGGGAATAGGGCCAGCGCTCCCCAGAGCTGAGCCCGTGCCACCCCACAGCCCGGCTTGAAGCCCTTCCCTCTGCTCCTCTCACTAACGACCTGTGAGCAGAGCCCAGCACCAGCATCTCCACAGGGTCCTCTCAGACAGTTGTAGAGAGCCATGAGGTCTCCCCTCAGCCTCCTCTTCCTCCAACTAACCAGCCCCAACTCTCTCCATCTCTCCTTGTCAGACTGATTCTCCAGACCCTTCCCCAGCTCCACTGCCCCCCTCTGCCCTCGCCCCTGCCCCTTGTGTCCCAAGGTGCCCAGAACTGGCCCCAATACTCAAGGTGCAGCCTCCCCAGTGCTGAGCGCAGGGGGGCAACCACCTCTCTGCTCCTGCTGGACACACAAGGGGTCTCTCAGCACCAGACCCACTGTCTCACCCCCAGCGTGGCACAGTGTGGCCAGCATGTGGGGCTTCGCTGGTCGGGTGCTGCCAAAGTGCTGGGAAGGGCCTCCATCCTCTTCCACACAGAGGAGAGGGGCTGGCAGCAAGCTGGCGCTCGCAGCCCTTGCCACACGCACGTGGCCAGAGAGCCAAGGGCCACCCATCCAGCGAAGAGGACGGCAGGCCAGCGCAGGGCTGCCACCCTCCAACAGCTCCTCAGAAGCCCCCTCCCCAAGCACAAGCACCGGGAGGGATCGCCGCCCTCCCACAGGCCCAGGGCTCCTGGGCACGTGCCAGTGCAGCCACCACCCAGCAGCTTTGACTCCCGTGACCCAGCACGGAGCAGGAGCCGCTGAAGCCATCGTTAGGGGGGTCCCCACCACACCTCCTCCACCTGCCCCCTGCACAAGGCAGCACCTCAGCCCAGCCCCCAGGTTGCCCAGAGCCACGACACAGCTTCCCAGCAGCCCCTCGTTACTCACCTCCCCGAGCGGCACCTGCAGCCTCCCACGAGCCGGGATCCCCGACGGTTGTTGCGGTGGTGGCCGCTCTCCTGTCTCAGGTGCCCGGTCCTGTCCCAGGCGCCGGAGCACGAGCCCTGACAGGAGCCCGCTCGCTGGTCCCACGGAAGGCACAGCCCAGCTGCTAGGACGCACCAGCGCAGAGGCTCCCGGGCGCCAACGCGGCTGCGAGGGCTCCGATGGGAAACCAAGAGGCTGCTGCCTCTTGGGGAGCAGGGACATGCACATCCCATCAAGTGCTGGGCAGCGGGCTCGTGGGCGGCCCTGCCCGCAGCCACGAACACACCTCGAGCAGGGCCTGCAGGAGGCTCTGCTGGGGCAGCCAGGGCAGAGCAGGACACGGGGGGCAGCGCTTTAACGGCCACCGGAGCCCGGGGGTCCTGGTCCAGAGAGGCCGGGGCACAGGCCACCTCCGGCAAGGCCCGAGGTCTGGGACTGGATCTCGGTCAGAACCTGGCTGGTGCCCAAGAAGGGGGAAAGAGCAGCCCCGACAAAAACCAAGAGTCAGCAGGAGGAGGATCCCCGGTGCCGCCAGCCGACTGCAGCCCGACGGCCAAACTCGGGGGGGCTCCGCAGAGCCCAGGGCACCAGGCCGCCGGCGCTGCCCCGGCAGGGGCATCAGCTCCCACGGGATGGAAAAGAGAAGCAAAGAGGCCGAGTTGTCGGAACAAGGAATTTTAATTTAGCTCAGCTACTGAACTAGGTCAACATCCAGTTCACAACGTCTACAGAGTGGGCAAAGCCAGTCACTACGTAAGTTTATTGAAGCACCAAGCTCCTCACAAGACTGTAAAATACATTTTGTTGTCTGTTCAACTACTAGTTAAGAAAAAGCTTCTCCAAGCCGACAGCGCTACGAGGGCCGAGTGCGAGGACCGGCCGGCTCCATGGCGCGAGCAAACCAGACCGCTACACACCGGGAGGGGAACACAGAGCAGCAGCGGCGTCCCCAGCTCCGCCAAGAACGCAAGGATACGTCGCCACAGGGCGGGAGGGTTGTAAGAGTTTTATTGGAAAACAAATGTACAACTTGGAATGGATCTGAGGCAAATCGTGCCAGAAGCAGGGCTCCTTCTGTTCAAAAGAAGTGGCTGAACAAAGTTTAAAAAGCGAGTAACGAGAGGAGGAGGAGGAGGAGGAGGAGGAGGAGGATGTTCCTGGTGCGGGACCAGCAGTACAAAAGGACCTCGCGCACGAGCACCTGGATGAGCCGCCCGTCTCGCAGTAGTGCAACTCCGGCTCCGCGCTCCTGCCGCCGGGCCGTCCGCCGCGTTAAGACTCCGCACATGGGCAACGGGGCAGGCGGGTATGGCCACCGCCGCCGGCCGCAGGGCTCTGCCCCGCGCTCCCCCGCGGCAGGCGAACGAGCCCCGCCGGGCGCCGGAGGGCCAGAGGCCGTACCCGCCGCCCCTAGGGAAGCGGACAAGCCCGGCGCTCCCCGGCTAGCCGACTCCACCGAGCTGTAGGTGCGCAGGAGGGCCCGAGCATCCAGAGTAAGCCACATGCAGCAGTTGATACTCAATCGATCTCCAAATCAGAACAATGACAGGGAGAGAAAGGAGGGAGAACATGGGGGTGGCCTTCTAATCGCTATACATGCAGATCTCTTCCGACAGGGGACCTTTTACAGATAAGTTACAAACAGAGAAAAGGCAAATAAACAATTTTGTACAAGAAATTTCACACGGTCTGTACAGGCTCCTCACTTCGCTGTCATCATTTGTACAAACTCTGCAGAAGGAAGGAAGAGGGCACAGGGTTAGCGCCGAGGGAAACCGCACGGCAACGCGGCAACCGGCTCCCACCCCGGGGGCCTTCCAGACCCGCCCGCACCGCTCCCACTGGGGCAGGGCACTGGGCTGGATGATCTTTCGAGGTCCCTTCCCATCCCTAATGCTCTGTGGCTCCACAAAGCAGCCTCAAAGACACTCCTCTCCTCCACCAGCCACCCCTCAAACCCTTCTGCTGGTTGGAACAGCAAAGGGCCTCCACTTCCACCAGAAGACCTGGCCCCTCCGCGAGCTGGGCACCACTCTGACTGCCAAAGAGTCAAATCCAGAGAGGAGCCTCCTGCCCCCAAGACACTTAAAACGAAGCTCAACCATCAGCGCAGCAGGACAAGCTGCTGACCCTGAGAGCACAACAGCTCAAGTCTTGCTGTCTGGTTGCCCAAGTGGCTTCAGGCCTCTGAACCACCGCTTCCACCCAGCACACTGGCCACCAGGATGCTGCAGACTCCCTGCCTCTCTTGCTAGACACAGCAGAGGACAAGGAACCCAAGAAGAGCTCGAGGTTCCGAAGAGCAGCAGGGAAGACATTTCCCTCCCAGCGCAGCTGCTGCACAGGCTGCTCCCCCAGTGGTCCAGAGCAGCAGCCTCGTCCGTAGAACACTTCCCCCTCAGAGCCCGGCCCCAGTGCCCCAGCTCTGCGCCGGAAGCCGGAGCATCCAGCCGGAAGCAGGCCGAGTGCTCCCGAGCTGCGAGCAGCTGCCGAGCAGGACTGGAGTCAAGTCTCGGTGGCAGCAAGACAGACGCAAGTGCTGCTGCTGCTCCTGACGGCGGGAGGTGACTGCAGAGGTCTGAGAGCTCCGGACAGGGCTCCTCCTTCAGAGGCTCTTCCCCCTTTAACTCAGAGCCCTCAGACAAGTGCCAGGAGCTCAGCGTGACCAGCACACGGGTCTCTCACCGGCTTCCCGCCAGCGCTCAGGCAGGGCCGGGCTGGGAAAGCCCTTCCCTGCCTCCGGCACACGGGCAGCGCCAGCTCTGCCCACTGGAGCAGAACCCTGCCCGACAGGGCGCTCGGTGCCCCGGCTGGCCCCTCCAGCAGCTGGGCCACACACAAGCCGCGCCAGCGAGCCCTTACCTTCATAGTTTACTTGACCATCGCCATCGATGTCTGCTTCCCTAATCATCTCATCGACCTCTTCGTCTGTTAGCTTCTCCCCCAGATTTGTCATCACATGACGGAGCTCTGCAGCGCTGATGTAGCCATTGCCGTCCTGGGGAGGGAGACGGGGGGACTGGAGCAGACTGGGCCGCGGTCCAGCTGCTCCCCTCTGACCCCCCCAGAGCCCAGCAGGCCCCACCCCTAGATGCTCTTCCCCCACCAGCCTCGTGCAAGTATCCTGGTGCCACAGCAAGGGGTGGCTGAACAGCATCACCTGTGACCCGCACAGCGTGACTTTGGGGAGGTGGCTACCACAGTGGGCTGAACTGCAGAGTGACCTGCTGGCCTGCAAGAGACTCTGCTTGGCAGGGCACCCTTCAGTCATAAACATGTGGAGGGTGGGTGTCAGGAGGATGGAGCCAGGCTCTGCTCAGGGGCACCCAGTGACAGGACAAGGGGCAGCGGGTGTGAGCTGGAGCAGAGGAGGTTCCCCATCAGTGTGAGAAGGACCTTGTTCATGGTGAGGGTGCCAGAGCCCTGGCAGGGGCTGCCCAGGGGGGTTGTGGAGTCTCCTTCTCTGGAGACATTTCAAACCCACCCGGATCATTCCTGTGCGACTGAATCTAGGAGATCCTGTGGTGGCAGGGGGATGGACTGGGTGCTCTTTGCAGGTCCCCTCCAGCCCCAGTGCCGTGTGGCACTGACAGCTCAGCGAGGAAGCTCACCACCAGCAGGACAGCTGTCAGCAGAGAACTGCTGCAGGTACCTTGTCAAACACACGGAAGGCTTCTCTAATCTCCTCTTCGCTGTCTGTATCCTTCATTTTCCTGGCCATCATCGTCAGGAACTCTGGGAAGTCAATCGTGCCGTTGCCTGCAGGACAGCCGCTCCGTTAGACAAGCGCACCCGGGGCACGTCCCTGGGCACCAGCGAGCAGCAGGGGCCTTACCATCAGCATCTACTTCATTGATCATGTCCTGCAGCTCTGCTTCCGTGGGGTTCTGACCCAGCGACCTCATCACTGTCCCCAGCTCCTTCGTGGTTATGGTGCCGTCACCATCCTTGTCAAATAGTGAGAAGGCTTCTTTGAACTCTGCACAACAAGGGGAACAGTGTCACTCCCTCCGCTCTCTGGTGCGTGGCACGGCTGGAGTCCTCCTCAGAGGGACTGGGCCGGCACCAGCCACATCCTGGCCCAAACACGACCCGAGTCTGCTCCTTCTGAAGGCTCAGAGAGCCAGAGCACAGCCCACCTCCTCGGCAGGAGCCCCTGCCCTCAGCGCTGCAGGGGAAACCCAAGCAGATGCTGCAGCAGCACTTCTTACTAACAGACTGGTGAACAGGAGAAACCCACCAGACCAAACCAGTTTCTCCTGCTAACTTCACCCGTTTGAACAGCAGATGGTACCTGCAGCTACAGCACCTTTAGCACCGCTGGTGCTGCCACTAGGCCAGGTAACCCCTGTTACCCAGCCAGCAGGGACCTCCCCCAGCTCCTCTTCTGCAGTTCTCCAGCCTCTCCAGGCAGGACCAAAGTCACTGGAGTCATCCCTCCTGCAAAGCTGCTCTGCAAACGCCTCCAGCCCTACTGTACCCTGAGGCAGCCTCCACAGAGGCAGCGTGGAGCAGCCAGAAGGCTGCTGCAGCAGCTGCACCGCAGCCAGCAGCGCCCAGACCAGCCCAACGTGTTCGGCTGTCCAGCCCCAGAGCAGAGCTGGGTCTAACCCACGGCACCTGCCCGGCTCTGGCACCGCAGCAGCCCGCGCACAAATTCACCAGGAAAGCCTTGCCCAGCTCAGGGGCTCTCCAGAGCTTTCCAGAGGGAGGCAGGACTCCTCGCCGTGGAAGCCGCGTTCTCACACCCGCACAAAGCCTCCCTTCACCCGCTCTGCAGCGCCCGAGGTGAGCCCAAGCTGGCAAGTGGCAAAAGCGTGGCCACTACACAGGCTTTTTACAGCCCATGAACACAGCTACAGCAGAGCCTCACCCAGGGGAAGCCTCGCTCCGCAGCTAGCGGCTCCCAGCGCCCCAAAAGTGACTGCTGCTGCTCTGACACAGGGGAGGTGCAGCAGGGCTGCGGCAGGACCAGACGGAGCTGTTCTGGGTCAGTACTGGGTGACCACCGAGCAAAGGCCAGCCCAGCCCAGCCAGCCACGACCTGTGCCTGCAGCACCTGCCAGACACTCCCTGGGGCTCTACCTGCAGTTGACATCGAGGCAGCAAACTCGCTCCTGTGTGACCTGGTCTAGGTGGTCCTGCTCCCGCAGGGGGACCAGCCTAGGTGATCCTTTGAGGTCCCCCCCAATCCCTAAAGACTGGGTCTAGGGGATCCTGCTGTGCCAGGGGGACTGGCCTGGGTGATCTTTTGAGGTCCCCCCCAATCCCTAACAGCCTGTGATGCTGTGAGCAAAGCCTCATCCCAGGGAAGAGAGTGGGTCCAGCCTAGCCGAGAAGTTCACAGCCTGTGATGGAGGGAGGGAGCGCAGGAGTCAAGGGATTCTCCAGCAAGAGCTAAACATGGCAAGTAACACTTAACAGCTTCAGTCTTAGCCTGAGGGCCATGGCTAGCCCAAGCACAAGCCAGACTTCACACTGTGATGCTTTTTTAATGCAAAAGGCCTGCTCTCTGCACCAGGGGCTGGGCAGCCCTGCGTTCTGAACAGAGGAACCACCCCAACAACCACCTGCCTCTGAGAGGCCAGTAGCCACAAGTCCTGGCCACAAAGCCAGCCCAAGATCACCAGCATGCTCCCGTTTGAAATGCTGGATTGGGAGACGAATGAGATGAAGGACTCTTCAGCCACTTCTAGGAGCAACCTCTAGTAGTCAGAGCAAAGGAGTAACGACCTCCGCAGGCAGCTCTCGACTGCAGCCAGAGCAGCCCCGCGTGGCTCTGTGGGCAGCAATGGAATAGCCAAGTGGGCCAGCAGCTCGGCCCTGGCCTCCCACACTCCACCACCTTATGACACAGAGCAAATCCTCCCTCGACTCGACGCTCCTCCTCACGTAAAGCCACCCCGGCAGCGAACAGCAAGCGGCTCCAGGACAGGCCGCTCCCCTGCCCGCAGGCAGAGCGCTGGTCCGTGGGCTAGTCCTGCGGAGCGTGACCCCGACGCCACCCTGGCCCAGCACAGCCTGCTCAAGCAGAGCTTCCACGGGGTCTCTGCAGCACTTCGCCCTCCGGATCGAGCGGCAGCAACCAGAGCCAGGGCCCCACTCCAGCAGTCGGCTATGCTGGAACCTTCCCGGGCAAACGCAACCGCTCCCCTCACAGCCACCGGGGACTCAGCACTATGAAACCCCTTCTAAACAACCCCTGTGGCCACATCTGCAGCACAGAGCCACGAGGAGCCACGGCTCAGCCAGCACCACACACAGGCCTGCCCCTTCTCAGCCTGCCGGGACATCCGAGGGCTACTGGAAGGAGGCAGAGCCTCTGGAGCACCTGCTCTCAAACAAGAGCCTCTCTGTACTTCCTCCTCCGACCCCCCCGGGCGAAGGGTCCCTGCCCTAGACACCTCGTGACCAGAGGGACTACCTAGCCAACTCGGCAAGCTCAGATGTTGACAAGCAAAGCCAAGACCAACCACAACACTGAGCCCGCTCAGCTTTCAGCAGCCTCACGTGGACAAAGGCTGGGGAGTCCTCCACCCCTCCCATGAGGGCAAGCAGCTCCTCTCCTGCAGGGGACAAGTTCTATCTAATGGAAGCCACACCTGGAACCTTTAACCAGTGTCCCCTTGGGACTCGAGCCTGGCAGGAGGGACCCTGGACGCTGTCCCGTGAGAGCCCCGCTGGCCTCCAGAAGCAGAACTGATCCGACTGCTGGGTCAGCTGCAGCCCTTCTGGAAGGGGCGCCGGGGCCGGCTCCCAGTCCGACCAGCTCACCCACAGCAGCTGTCCACAGTTACGTGCACGCACCACTGGCCTCGCGAAGCGTCAGCTGAACTGGAAGCAGCAGCCTGCTCTCCACGGGACCAGAGTTAAGCTCTTCGTTGTTCCACACAGATAAACCCCTCTGCTTCAGCGGGACAAGCTCGGGGCCACTTGCCTTGGGCTCCGAGGGCTGGGCTATCGATACCGAAGGGCCAGCGTGCCCACTGACCCTGAGGCAGTGTTAACAGGCCTCCTGTTCATGTTCCATCAGCCAATAAAGCCTCCACGGTCCCGCAGTGGAACAAGGAGCCATTATGGAGCAGACGGCAGCCACAACTGACAGGGGCTGCTCCAGCTGACTGACCACAAAGCCCTTCAGACGTGCAGGCCACCTCCAGAGGAAAAGCCCCCTGGGCTGCGGCAGACCCAGCACGTGCCTGCTCTTCAGACAGCCCCACGGCAACTAACACACGCGCAGAGGCCTCGCCACAAGCCCACGGTCAGCCTCCAGAGCCAACGCGCGCTCCCCATGGCTAAAAGCCACACAAGAGTGTTTTCACACTTCGGACTGGGGATTGTGGCAGGAGCCAACCAGCTCATTGCCACACCTCTGTCCCAGTGCCTCCAAGAGCCGCGCTGCTGCCGAGCAGCAATTCCACTTGAGGGCTGTTATTTGTGTGGCTGACCTGATCCTCCTGGGGTCACAGAACCACAACACCCTCCAAAACCACCTCTCACCACCCTTATGCACAGAGACCTGCTAACGCTGGGCACTCGCCAGATCAGAGCCCCTCTGGATTCGGCACGTCCGGGGCACGGCTGCAGCCCGCGTCACCAGCTGTGCCACACACACCAGTGAGGCTGAAGCGAGCCTCTGGCGAGCAGCGACAGTCTGCACAGCCGGCACGGACAGGGAACAGCCACCAGTGAGAGCTGCCAGCTCCCAGGAACCAAGGGTGGGAAGCATTTCCGAGCGAGCCCCGGCCCACAGACCCCTGGCACCCATGCAGTTCCAGATACAGCAGCCGGGTTGTCCCCACGAAGCCAGTCTCTGCTGTCACCACACACAGCCCCCCAGAAACACACAGGCAGTGATCCTCACTAGCCGGATCCCTCACCTCCCCTAGAGGCTGGCCCCTCGCTACCTGTGCGGCCACAACAGTTCTGTTGCCACGAGACACAGCCCCACACCCCCTGCCTAGGAAGGCTGTGGGGACTGTGGCTACTCCGGAGGACGACACCACCGTCTCACTGCAGCCACGGTGCTTCTACAGCCTTCGAGGCTTCGGTGACACATTAAAAACTACAGCAGTGCTTCTTTAGTACCTAAGGAAGCTAAATATCTTGTGTAACACGGACTGCCACAGGATTAAGAGACATGCCAGGTCAGGGAGGAGTAGTAAGAGCGAGTGAAAACCTCACCTGCAATCTGCTCTTCTGTCAGTTGATCAGCCTGCAATAAAAGAGAAGATCATTAGAGCTGCAGCTAAAGTTCAAGGCAAGCAAAACCAGACTTGGACAGGCCCCTGAACACAGTTATCTGCAGCATCCTGAAATGGCTCCAAGCAGCAGAGCTCAGAAGTCATCAGATCACTTGCTGAGCAAGAGCAGGCCGGCCGGGCTGGCCTCATTTCCTCACCCCGAGGATCTCGTGGCCACAGCAAAGTAACAAGAGTGCCGCGGCTGGCAGCCATCGCCCCAAGCACACAGGCCCTGCTGGGCTGCTCTGCAAAGCTCTAACACAGCAGACTGCCAGCTGCACTGCCGGGGGGGCACAGCCAGCTGCACCTTCAACACTCCAAAGCACTTCAGGTCTAAGCAGCGCAGCAGTACGCCCCGAGCCCCAAATGTAAGGCACCCTAGCCTGTTCTGCTCAGTGACAGCACCACAAGCAGGAAACAACACTGCTCCCTAGGACCAAACCCACTCCTCAGTAACCCGGTCCCAGAGCCCACGGAGTCAGTACAACCAGCGTCAGCCCAAACCAGCCACTGCCACAGGTTTGCCGCACGGCTGCCAAGGCTTTCCCAAACCCTTGCCTCCAGCAGCACAGAGCAGCTGGCAGGGCCACCAGCAAGAGGCCCTGAGTGTTCAAGAGTGTCTGTATCCGTGGGGGAATCTACACCACCACTGGCCAGCTTTGGAATCAGCTGGCCCAGGCAGCAATAAAGCCAGTTCGGTGTTGGAGGCCAGACCCAAAGCAGGCTGACTCTGGAAGGAGCAGAGGTGCCCGAGGACAGCTGGAATGCTTCCCCATGGTTTTCAGGTCAGCAGACCCCTCAGAGGAGCCCTGGCAGCTTCAGCTCAGTTGCAGTACGCAAGCTGCACCTCTCATCCGAGGGAACTCCTCCGGCTCTTTGCCCCATAAGTATTAAACACCCCAACAACTCCTCACGAAAGACACAGACCCGCTGCCTGTCAGCACCCTGCAGTGCTGCTCCTACTGTGTCCACTTCAGCAACAGCCTTTCTAAAGCTACTGCAGTCGTGACAGACAAGCGCTTTCAGCCCTTCCCAGTGGCCACAGGGTTGACTCTACACATCAGCTGTGTGGCAAGTAAACGCCTGGAAGCATCTTTACCAACCCAAATCCAAGCTACAGCCCTCCAGTCCATGCAAACTTCAGAGTTCAGGTTCTGACTGTTCCTCCTGTAACATCAGTGAAGTTAGTTGTTCAAGCAACCAGAATGGGCTGCCCAGGGAGGCGGCCGAGTCGCCACCCCTGGATGTGTCTACAGATGGTTTGGATGAGGTGCTGAGGGATCTGGTTTAGAGGTGAACTTGCCAGGTGGGCAGATGACTGGACTCGATGACCCCAGGGGTCTTTTCCAACCCCAGTGGTTCTGTGAACCACACAAGGCCTAAACAGCTTAGAGGAGCGGCGTGAGATAAAGGCCACGCTCGGCCATGCCCGTGGGTCATCTCCTCCAAGAGCCCACGACCACACCACTGAGCCACTTCTAGTGGGTGTCAGCAGGGCAAGATTTATTCCTTGTTCTAGGAGATGGCCTCGGGTGGCAGGAGAGGCATCAGTGAGGACATCAGGCTTTGAGATGGCAGCACTGTGCAGGCCCCTCTACGGAAGCCTGCCAGAGCACTGCTGCCTGCCTGGAGTGTGTGGTTAACACAGCCAGCTTCGTACCTTTGCATGCTATTTACATTTTGAGTGCTCCAGTGAAGAGGATGATGTGCTGGAGGATATTTATATCCCCAGAAAGCTGTAGATCAGATTCAAGGAGCAAGAACCTCCTTTATTTAGGTCAATATGAAGGGTTACCAAGCTGAGTCACATACTATTTTATATAAACAGTTTTACAGAAGACATGGCATTCAGCAGTGCTTGAGCTGTTAGGTGCTCACCAGCTCCTCCTCCTCCAGCAGCTCAGAACATCCCACAGCCCTTAAAAGCATAAATGGTGATAAGGTTTGCCAGCACCTGCAAGAGGTGCAGGGTGTGAGAGGTGGCCCACGTTTATTAGAAGCCACAGGTACGGGGCAGCTGAAGATAAGCACGGAGGTGGGGCAGGGCTGAACAAACACCATCTGCACTCTGCAGCGCCGGGCTCTGCAGGGACTGCTGCGCAACAGCTCGCTGAGGCGGAGCCAGCGATGCTGCCAGATCACCCCATGCCACTTCAGCGCCCGGATCGCAGCCTGGACCCAGGCGGGCAAGTGAGGCCACCGGCATCTTCCTGGAGAGGCCTCCCGGAGTTGTCCTGCACAGATTAAAGCCCACGACTCGCACATCACAGCGAGCCTCAACCTCAGAAGTCTCCAGCAGATGAACGCGGCAGCACACGTACATCAGCTCCCACCTGGTCCTCCCTAGAGCCTCCCGTGGCGAGGCCAGGCGGCCACCGCAGCTCCAGCACAGCGGCCTCCGACTCGCGCTGCAGTACTTTCGTTTTCACTGCGTTAAGCTGCCATCTTCCCGCCCCCGGCTGACGAAGGGGGCCTGACAAAGGGCAGCAAGGGAGCCCCCACGGGGTGCGAGCAGCAGGCTCAGCCGCACAGGCAGCCTCTCCCGACGCTGCGTTTCACTGCGGGCAGAGCCGCTTTGCACCCATCAGCCGGGGAGACACTCCACGGCGCTGCCCAACACCGCCTGGGAGACAAGAGCTATCAGCAAGCGCCAGAGCGAGTAACCGCGGTCCCCTCTAAAAGGCGGCACTCTGTGTCCTTCGCAGGTGGCAGGTCTGAACGGACACCTCTGCTCTGGCAGCATTAACTGCAGAACCAGGCAGACCAGGGCTAAAGTTACCCTTGCAGGAGGCTAGGGTATTTGGGGAGCAAAGCGTCCTGCTTTATCTCGCGTGTGGACAACGTCTGCTCACAGGTTTGGCCAGCCTCGTGTGTCAGGATGAACTATAACCTCGTTGGGAGCCTCCCTGTGCCTCCTGGACACACCCATTTCTACATCGACCTTGCTCGAAGACCCTCCAGGGCTCGGGTTCTGCACAGACCGAGACTAAAACCAGGAGGTTCTCAGCCGACAGACTGACTGCTTTTTTTTCCCCTCCTTTGGCTAGTCTGCTGTACAAGACCATCATTCAAGGCAAGAAAACAAAGTCAGCCTTCTGTTCTCCTCTTTTGCTAGCCCAGGGAGAGCAGGTCAAAAAAACGCACGCCTTAATTTTAGGCAGCCATCGTTCACATTAGACACGGCAAGCCGATAGCGATCTAATTCCTTAAAGGCACGTAATGAATGAAAAGGAAATTCCACTATCCTGCGCGGTGGTGTCGGCTGACGGCTGGACCTCATCTTGTCCAACCGTAACGATTCCTTTATGAAGAGACAGCGCTAAGTGGTCACCGGTGTTGCTTTTGCAACGGAACTGCTCCTTTTCGTTCGTGTTTCATCAGCCCCTTGTTTTAATTTTAAGGGGAAAAGCTAAAATTAGGCCGATTTTCGACGAGCTCTGCAACCCCACAAACCGCCTTCTATTTCAACAGTCGATTCAAACCCTAAACAAACGCATCGCTGGGGAAAAAAACCCCCACACTGCGCTCGGTCTAGAAAAGATCTAGGAAAGGGCAGGGGCCACCCACCGCAATCACCAAACCGAGCAGCCAAAGCTGCTCCAAAACGCCCTCGTTTCCCCTCGGAGCCACCAGTCACCGTGAAATCGCCAGGGCGAGAGAAATGGGCTCCGAGCTGAGCTCACAAGAGGTCTAGCGAGGAAGGAGGGCGATGGTGCAGTGAGGCAGCCCGCCTGCCCCTCATCATCATGCTGCTCAGCAGCTGCAGGGCTCCGCAGTGCACACGAAGCAGGCGCAGCAGCCCTCGCCAGCCATCGCGGGCTCCCCGGCCCCGGCCGAGGGGAAGGAAGCGATAAGAAAGCGGGGCTGGTGCCATCGTGGCAGGCTCCTTCCTCCAACCCACCCACCCAGCCCTCCCTCCCCCAGCGCGGGTCTCCTCCCTGGAGGAGCCGTTAACCGTC
>VXBP01002724.1:3330-50762 GCA_013400115.1 Rhinopomastus cyanomelas | reverse complement strand
GCCCCGAACCGCCGTCATGGCGGAGGGGCCCTCTGCATTTTGAATCCGCACCAACGCCCCGGGGCGGGAAAGGCGACGCGGGCGGGATTCGGCCACCGCCACTTCCTCCTCCGCAACCCCCCGCCCAGCGCAGCCAAATGGCCGCGGCGAGGAGGAACCTTCCCGCTGCTCACCCCCCGCTCCCCACCCGCCTTCTGCGGGGAGGGGGGCATCGCCCTGCGGCGCCTCCACCAACCGCCCCAAGCCGCGGGCTCCCCAGGGCACTGCGCGCCCCGCACCCTTCGCAGCGTCCCCGCACCGGAGCCCGCGAAGCCCCAGGCACTCTCGCTCACTCACCATGGTGGCCCGGCCTGGCTGCGGGGTGCGGCGGGAGGCGACGGCTGCGCGGGGCACAGACGGCGGGTGCTGCGCGCTCTGCGGCTGCCCTCACACTGCGCGCTGCGCGCCCGCCCGCCCGGCCTCATAAACCGCCTCACCGCCCGCCCGGATCGCTCCGCGCCGCGCCCTGCCCTCCTCCCCCCTCCCTTCCTTCTATCCAGGCGCTGCGAAACGAGTCCCGGCCCCTCGCGCTTTCCTCGGCGGCGCCACCCTCCCGCCAGGCGTATTCCCGCGGTGGGCTACAGGCAGCCCCCCTACCCCGAGCCCCCACCGCGGGGAGGGCCGAGGTGCGAGGAAGAGGAAAGGCAAAGGCCGTGCAGGGGGGCGCAAAGGGCGGGGGGATGAGCCGGAGGGACTATTTTTCTGTGCGGAAGAGGATTTTAGAAAAAAATGCCGAGGANCGCGCCCTGGGGCGATCCCCTGAGGCTCGGGGCCCCGAGGGCCGTCTGCCCATCGCCTGGGCGAGGCCTCGCCCCACGAGCTGCCGGCGGAGAGGGGCCCGGCGGGCGGCGCACCCCGTGCGGGGCGGAGATGCGGCGGCATGGAGGGCATTGTTCGGCAGAGGAGCCTGCGGCTGCTTGGAGACCACCCGCAGCCCGGGCTTGCGCCTGGGGAGGGCCAGGGCAGCGCTGAGGGGCTAGAGGTCTCCCATCCTACCGGGGTTTTATCATAGGATGCGTTTGGGTGCAGGGGACGACATTTTCACACTCAAACGCAGCTCGAAAGGCACATGGATGTGTATGTACCCTTAACAGATCGCTCAGCAAACAGCTGCAGCGTTAGCTGAGATCGGGGCCTACCTGCCAGCCCTGGAGACGGTGGCACTGCTCTGGGGACCCTCCCTGTGTTCTTGAGCTTCGGGGGCCACGTCGGAGCTTCCTGACCTCGAGTGCGAGCACAAATTACTGGTCACATCGCCATGATGCATCACAGAATCACAGGACATGAGGGATTGGAGGGGACCTCCAAAGACCATCCAGTCCAGTCCCCCTGTCACAGCAGCATCCCCCACATCCAGTCACACAGGAACATGGTCAGGAGGGTTTGAAATGTCTCCAGGGAAGGAGACTCCACAACCCCCCTGGGCAGCCCCTGCCAGGGCTCTGGCACCCTCACTGGGAACAAGGTCCTTCTCACACTGATGGGGAACCTCCTCTGCTCCAGCTCACACCCGCTGCCCCTTGTCCTGTCACTGGGTGCCCCTGAGCAGAGCCTGGCTCCATCCTCCTCACACCCACCCTTCACATCTTGATCAACATCCATGGGGTCACCCCTCAGGCTCCTTTCTCCCAGCTCCAGAGCCCCAGCTCCCTCAGCCTCTCCTCAGCAGGGAGATGCTCCCCTCCCTCCACCATCCCTGTGGCTCTGTGCTGGGCTCTCTCCAGCAGCTCTGTGTCCTCCTGGGACTGGGGGGCCCAGAACTGGACACAACCATCCAGCCGTGGTCTCCCCAGGGCAGAGCAATGAGTGAGGAGGACCTCTCTCCCTCCCTTTCTAGTCCACCCCAGGATGCTGTTGGCCTTCCCTATCTGTTGCAGGAACAAACAGAAGTACCATCTGCAGTTGATGTCAGGCTGTACTTCCCAATGAGTGTTTCTAACCCGTCCATTACTGTTGTTACACAAACCAGAGCGATGGCTCTCACTTCATGCATGAAGAGCTCTGCTCAGGGGCACCCAGTGACAGGACAAGGGGCAGCGGGTGTGAGCTGGAGCAGAGGAGGTTCCCCATCAGTGTGAGAAGGACCTTCTTCATGGTGAGGGTGCCAGAGCCCTGGCAGGGGCTGCCCAGGGGGGTTGTGGAGGCTCCTTCTCTGGAGACATTTCAAACCCTCCTGGGCTGTTCTGTGTGACTGGATCTGGGGGATGCTGCTGTGACAGGGGGACTGGACTGGATGGTCTTTGGAGGTCCCTTCCAATCCCTCATGTCCTGTGGTTCTGTGACTGGGTCTACTGTTGAATCAGGAGCAAAGAGGGGAATAACCCCCATAAGGAGGCCTGAGATGCCTCCCACGCAGGTGCCTGCCGTCTTCTCCTTGTGCTGACCGGGAGGCAGCGAGCACGGCACCACAGGCTGCGGTTTGGCCCCGGCCTCCAAGGCTGCAGCTGGTCCCAGGCCTCCTCTCCCCTGCGGCGCGTTCCTGTCTGCGTGAACCACCACCAGCAGGTTCTTGACCAACACAGCGCCGCGCACTCGCTCACTCAGGGTGCCGGGGCACGGCGCTGCGCTCCCCGGAGGTCCCTCCGGCTTTCGAGACGCAGAGGAGATGGCCCCCGAGAGCCATGGATGGCCCCTCTGCCGTGGGAGCCTCACTCCCCGCCGCTCCCACAGCCCTCTCCCCGTTCTCTGTTCTCCTGTGCTTCCTTCTCTCCATCTGCACTTTCCTCCAGCAGCACCCGCTTCCTGTGGGCTTCATCACCACCCCCAGCCTGCTTCCATCTGTTGGAGACAGCAGCCACCAAGTTAGCTCACGGTGGCACCGGCGCTGGAACCGCACCACGCTGCAGCGCGGCGCCGTTACCAAGCGCCAGAGCCAGCGCCCCAGCGGGGGGCTGTGGGAGAGGGGGCACCTCGCCCCGCTCATGGGCAGCTCCCCGGCAGCCCCGGGTGGGAGAAACGGCAGCTTCGCGGGGCGCGTGAGGCCAGGTAGCCCAAGAGGCAGAACTGCTTGCCCACAGCCCGCGAGCGCCCCGAGGAACCCGTCCAACGCCCACTGCGGGCTGCGACGTGCAGTGATGGGGACGGCCGGCGACTCCCCAGTGGCGGTGGCCCGGCCCGGCCTCTGTCGGGGCACTGCCCTCTCCGGCATGCCACCGAGCAGCTCTGCCCAGGTCTGCGCGCTGGCCCCGCGCGGAGGAGGCAGCTCGAGCGGCGAGGTCGGACGGGCGGCTCCTCTGGCCGCGGCGGCTCCTGCTGCGTCTGACACCCTGGACACGCAGCCGTGCCCGGCAGCACAGCACTCTCACGGCTGGGAAGGACCTCCAGGACCATCCCCTATGGGTGACGAACCTCAGCACCCACCAGGGACACTGCGCTGTGACGGCTGTGACCAAGAAAGCACTTGCACTGGAGCCCTGAGGGCTGGAAGGGACCACCAGGGCCAGCAAGCCCTCAGCCCAGCAGCTCCCCAACCTCTACACCAGGGGATCAAGGGCTCCAGCTACTCAGGTTTTTAAACCCCTCCAGGGCTGGGGGCTCCACCACCTCCCTGGGCAGCCTCTTCCAGGGCCCAACCACTCTCTCAGCAAAGACCTTCTTCCCGAGATCCAGTCTAACCCTCCCCTGACGCAACTGGAGGCCATTTCCCCTCATCCCATCATTAGGAATTTGGGAGATGAGACCAGCAGCAGCCTGGCTACAACCTCCTCTGAGGGAGCTGCAGAGAGCAAGAAGGTCTCCTCTCAGCCTCTTCTTCTCCAGACTCAATAACCCCAGTTCCCCCAGCAGCTCTCCTCAGGGCCTGCTCTCCAGCCCTCTCCCCACCTTGTTGCCCTTCTCTGGCCCTGCTCTAGCCCCTCAATGTCCTCCTGATCCTGTGGCACCCAACACTGGCCCCAGTGCTCAAGGTGCCATCTCCCGAGGGCAGAGCCCAGGGGCACCGTCACCCACCTGGACTGTGCCTGTGGGACTGGTTCCAGGATCCTGTGGCCCCTTCTGGGGGGAAATGAGCCTTCACAGAGGGGTTGGCAGAACCCCTCGTGGGGACCTTTGGGAGCTGCCGGCTCTGAGCCGCAGCCCGAGCGCGGTGCCAGCATCCCCCTCCGTCTGCACCCCGACAGGGCTCCCCGCGGAGCTCGTCTGCCCTGCCTGGCGGCGCCCAGGGCCGGCGGGGCTCTGGGCACCCTGCTCTGGCGAGGAGGGCCGCTGCCACGGGATGGGGCAGAGCAGCCGGAGGAGCTCCGAGGTCCCTGGCAAGCCCAACCCTTCCGTGAGCCTGCGCTCTGCTGAGCAGGGCTTGGCTGTTGCTCCCAAGCCCGGTGCAGAGGTCCGAAGGAGCCGCAGGGCCACCTCTGCCTCCTGACCTGGATTCTGAGCTGCTCTCTGCCCAGCGGGCCGCTGGCCCCCGAGTCCGCGGGGAAGGCAACCTGTGAAGGAGAAGCCCGCGGGGGCGCCGCGCGCCAAGACAGCCGCAGCCCCGTGCCAGCCTGCCGCTGACCTTTCGTCTGCAGAAATAGTCGTGACCTTTGGGCTGCTCAAATTAGTGCCAGCGGCTCCCACGGGCCGGTGCCGCAGCCCTGCCCGGCCGGTCTCTGTGGGCATCTCTCGGCCCAGTCCCCTGCCCCGCAGCAGGATCCCCCAGGGCCAGTCGCACAGGAAACCCACCAGAGCAGGGCAGGACCATCCCAGAGCCTCTCCGCGTCCGTCAGCCGAGGCAGGGGCACCACGCGGAGCAGCTGACGAGCTGCCTCTGGGCTCTCGCTGGAGCAGAGCTCAGCAAGCCCTCTCCTCTCTTGTGCTCCAACCTGCCGTCCCCTCTCGCGTGCTGCTGAGATTGTGTCTGCGCTGCCCCGGAGCCCCGGCGGCGGCGGCTCTTCCGGCAGACGGCTGCTCGCCCGCGTCCGGGAGCGCGGCTGCACCGATGGCCCCACAGAGACCCTCTGGGCGCTGCAGTGCTCACTAGCCCCGGGCAAGAGAAGGGCATAAAGTGGGGAGAATGCATGGAATCGCAGAACTGTTCTGCTTGGAAAAGACCCCTGGGGTCACTGAGTCCATCCACCAGCCCTGCTCTGCAAGGTCACCCCTAAACCAGACCCCCCAGCACCACATCTGAGTGATTTCTGAACACACTCGGGGATGGGGACTCAACCCCACCCTGGGCAGCCCAGTCCAGGGCCTGACCACTCTTTCTGAGAAGAATCTCTTCCTGATGGCCAGTCAGACCCTCCCCTGTTGGAGCTGGAAGCCCTTCCTTCTGCTTCTGTGGCTGATGACCTGTGAGCAGAGCCCAGCACCAGCATCTCCACAGTGTCCTCTCAGAGAGCTGTAGAGAGCCATGAGGTCTCCCCTCAGCCTCCTCTCCCTCAAACTCAACAGCCCCAACTCTCTCCATCTCTCCATCATCAGACTGATTCTCCAGGCCCTTCCCCAGCTCTGTTGCCCCCCTCTGCCCTCACTCCAGCCCCTCAATGCCTCCTTGCTCTGAGGTGCCCAGAACTGCACCCAGAACTCAAGGTGGGGGCTCCCCAGTGCTGAGCACAGGGGGACAATCCCCCCCTGCTCCTGCTGGACGCACAGAGAACCCCGGCTCCCCCTCTGCCAGAGGTGCTCCCCAGCTCCCCTGCCCCAGCCCGCAGCCGCAGGGGGTCCTTGTGGCCGAGGCGCAGGCCCCCACCCCGGGCTCTGCTGGAGCCCCGGCAGCCCCCCTCGGGCCGTGGGTGCAGCCTGCGCAGGTCCCTCTGCAGAGCCTCCCCCAGACCGCCGCCCCCTCCCGCCTCCAAAGTCATTCCCGAAGGTCGCCACGATGGCGACCGCCCGGACCGACCCCTTTCCGAGGCAACTTGCCCCGAAGCTCGTTGCGCCCCGACAGCAGACGCCGGGGCGTCTCCAGCGCGGCCGGAGGGAGCAGGAGCTGCTGGCTGCAGCGCGGAGCTCGGGCAGCCCTGGCCCTGCCGCCCCGGGTCGCTCAGCCCCTCCGCAGCGCGCAGCCCCCGGCGGAACCTCGCCCTGCGGGTCAGGGCTAGGAGCTTCCGCCCCCGGGTGGCCCGAGGTGCGGGGCGGCTGCGGGGCGACGAGTCGCTGGCGGAACCCCTGCGGCAGCTCGGGGCACGGCTGGGAGCTCCCCGCGATGATGGGGTCAGCTGCCCCGCGCTTGTCCAGTGGCCCCCGGGCGAGCCCCGCGCTGCCGCCGCCGAGCCCGGGGCGGTGGTAGCCGCGCCGGGCGAGCGAGGAGGCGCCGTGAGCACTGGCCGCGCTGCCCGAGCCCCCGTCTGCCTCCCGCAGGAACGGGCCAGGGGCTCGCAAACCTGCTGGACCCGTGCTCGTTCCCTGCCCCCGGGGCGCCCCTCGGGAGCCCGCACCGGGACCGCTGGGTGCCACGGGGCCAGGCGGGCATGGGGAGCCGCGGGACACCGGGGCAGCTCCTGCTCGCTCCTGGCGCAGTCCGGCGCCGTCGGTGTGGGTGAGGTGACGCTCCTGGGGCGCCAGCGGAGCCAGCGGGGGGGTCCTGATGCTGCAGCCCTGCTGGCCGGGCGACCGGCGGCGGCTGGGGGCCACAGGGTGGTTTGGAGCAGAGCCAGCTCCCGTTGGAGCAAAGCAGAGGAAGCCCCAAGCTCAGCAGGTCCGGATGGGATCCCATCCCCTCTCCACCTCGCTCAGGTGCCTGTGGCAGAGCTGCAGGGAAGGGTCTCATAGAATCACAGAGTCATCCAGGTTGGAAAAGACCCCCAGAGCCATCAAGTCCAACCACCAACCCTGCTCTACAAGGTCACCCCTAAACCACATCCCCCAACACCACATCTGAGTGACTTAACTCATCCAGGGATGGGGACTCAACCACCACCCTGGGCAGCCCAGTCCAGGCCCTGACCACTCTCTCCAGGGAGAATCTCTCCCTGATGGCCAGTCTGACCCTCCCCTGTTGGAGCTGGAGGTCCTTCCCTCTGCTTCTGTCGCTAATTCCCTGTGAGAAGAGCCCAGCACCAGCATCTCTGCAGTGTCCTCTCAGAGAGCTGTAGAGAGCCATGAGGTCTCCTCTCAGCCTCCTCTTCCTCAAACCCCTGGTGGCCTCCCCAGTTGGAGCTGGAAGCCCTTCCCTCTGCTTCTGTCGAGACCCCCCCCTCCTTGCAGCCAGGGGTCCCTCCCTGACAATGACTGCGGGGGGCTGCCCCTGGGAGCCCGACGCCCCTCCAAGACACCCCGGCACCGCCCGGGGCTGCTCTGAGGCTGCAGCTCGTCCTCAGTGCGAACTCTCCTGCCTCCCGCGGGAGCTGCATCCGTGAAGCCCTGCGGGAACCGCTGCCATCGCCGGGATCTGCGGGTGGGGAGGAAGGAATCTCGTGGCAGGATACGTTCAGCGCCCGGCTCCCTCCAGGATGCTCCTCCACGACCCCCCGGGCAGCCCCTGCCAGGGCTCTGGCACCGGTCACAGATCCTGGGGTGTATTAGGAGGAGTGTGTCCAGCAGATCGAGGGTAGTTCTTCTCCCCCTCTACTCTGCCCTGGTGAGGCCTCATCTTGAGTACTGTGTTCAGTTTTGGGCCCCCCGGTATAGGAGGGACAAGGATCTACTGGAGAGGGTCCAGCGGAGGGCTACGAGGATGATTAGGGGACAGGAGGGCATGGCTTATGAGGAGAGGCTGAGGGACTTGGGGCTTTTTAGTCTGGAGAAGAGAAGACTTAGGGGAGATTTGATCAATGTTTATAAGTACCTGAAGGCTGGCCAGGAGGGGGGGGACAGGCTCTTTTCACTTGCTCCCTGTGATAGGACAAGGAGCAATGGGTGTAAGTTGCAGCAGAGGAGGTTCCGCCTCAACACAAGGGGGAACTTCTTTGCTGTGAGGGTCATGGAGCACTGGAACAGACTCCCCAGGGAGGTCGTGGAGTCTCCTTCTCTGGGGACTTTCAAGGCCGCCTGGATGCGTTCCTCTGTGATCTGTGTTAGATAGTTTTGTCCTGCTCCGGCAGGGGGGTTGGACTCGATGATCTCTTGGGTCCCTTCCAACCCCTAACATCCTATGATCCTATGATCCTATGATCTAGGGGATCCTGCTGTGGCAGAGGGTGGGACTGGATGAGCTTTCGAGGTCCCTTCCAACCCCTAACATCCTATGATCCTATGATCCTATGACTGTGAAGGGCAGGAATCCTCAGGAGGCAGCAGATAGGAAATGGAGGCTCCTCACCCGCACAGGGAGCGCGGAGAAGGGCACTCGGAGCCCTGCTTGTCCCCCTGAGAGCGACCCCAGTGCGACTGGGAACAGAACCCAGCTCCAGGAGGACACGGAGCTGCTGGAGAGAGCCCAGGCAGAGCCACAGGGATGATGGAGGGAGGGGAGCATCTCCCTGCTGAGGAGAGGCTGAGGGGAGCTGGGGCTCTGGAGCTGGGAAAGAGGAGCCTGAGGGGTGACCCCATGGATGTTGATCAATATGTGAGGGGTAGGTGTGAGGAGGATGGAGCCAGGCTTCTCCTGCTCAGAAGCACCGTCTGAGCGAAGCCCCTCTGTGGCAGAAACCCCCCACACACTCCGGAAGCCTCTTCTGCTGCCTTTGCCGACCCTTTGGCACCGAGAGCAGCCCCAGCCCCCCTGCGTGAGGCCAGTAGCCAAGCACCGCCGAGCCGGGGCCGCACCTCTCCCTCGACAGGTTCTGAGCACCTCAGCAGAGCAAAGGTCTGCTCCAAGGTCCTGCCGCCCGGCACCGGGGTTTTCCTTACGGCTGATAAGGGCTCGTTCGGCCGGGACCTTTGGTAGCCCAGCAGAACCCGAGCCACCTCCCGCCAGTGTCCCACCCGGCCGGCTCGTCGCTCTGGCGGCCTTCAGGAGCACCCCGAGCACCCGGCGGGGCTCCTCCACGTGTCAGCCGGCGCCCGGCGCAGACCTGCCGGCCCCGGACTCCCAGGGGAGCTGCGGGCGAGCTGCCCCCGCCGCCTGGCTCACCCCACAGCAGCCGCAGGCCCCGTGATGCCCCGTCTGCCGGGACGCCCCGCACGGAGCCGGTCGACTGCCGACGGCGCTGTCAGGAGCAGCCGGCGCATCCCCGCGTTGCCACGGCGATGCCGCAGGCTTGGATGGAGACGCAGACTCCAGAGCCTTCCAGAGCAGAAGTGGAACGAGGATCTGTGTCAGAGCAGATGGGGTCACCCAGCCCGACAGGGCCTCGGCTTCGTGGTTCCCGCCGCAGCCGCTCCTGCCTCACAGGGGGCTGAGGCTGGCAAAGCCCCCTGAGCTCAGCCAGCCCAGACCAGCACCTCACAGCACCCCAGCAGCCAGACCAGGGCACTCGGGGCCACAGCCAGGCTGCCCTTCAGCACCTCCAGGGATGGGGACTCCCCCACTGCCCTGGGCAGCCCAGTCCAGCCTCTGATCACCCTTTCCCTGAGGAAGGGCTTCCTGACATCCAACCTAACCTTCCCCTGGTGCAGCTTCAGGCCCTGCCCTCTGGTCCTGGTGCTGGCTGCCTGAGAGAAGAGCCTGACCCCTACTTGACTCCAACCTCCCTCCAGGGAGCTGTAGAGAGGGAGAAGGTCCCCCCTGAGTCTCCTCTTCTCCAGGCTGAACACCCCCAGCTCCCTCAGCCTCTTCTAATCAGCCTTCCCCTCCAGCCGCTTCCCCAGGCTGGCTGCTCCTCTGGACCTGCTGCAGCCCCTCCAACTCTCCTGCAAAGTGACTCCCTCCAGCAGCCCTGTCCCCTCCTGGAGCTGAGGGGCCCACAGCTGGACCCAGTCATCCAGATGTGGTCTCCCCAGGGCAGAGCAGAGGGGAAGGAGAACCTCTCTCCATCCACTCACCACCCTTCTTCTGACCCACCCCAGGGTGCCGCTGGCCTTCCTGGCCGCAAGGGCCCACTGCTGGCTCCTGGCCACCTGCTGGCCCCCAGGACCCCAGGTCCCTGTCTCCTCTGCCTTTCGGGTGCGGCACCCACCAAGCGGCAGGGCTGGCCGTCGGGCAACAGCACGTGTGCCCGGGCCCTCTCCCAGGTGCCGGCAGGCAGCCTCTCCATGGCCCAGGGCCGGTGCCAGCCAGCTGGCAGCAGCCACCCCCACTGCAAACACTGGGGATTACTGGCGTCAGCAGACGCGAGGGAGCTGCTCCCAGCCAGCGGCCAGTGCTAGCCGCGCTGCAGGTACGCAGCAGGTCCTCCGCAGGGGAGGGTGCCCAAGCCCCGGGCGGCGCAGAGGGTGCTTCTGGAGGGCTCCAGCACTGGGGCTGCTGCCGTCGGGGCCCGCTGACACCCCACTCCGCTCCCTGGGCACGGGAGGGGACCCCTTGGGCTCAGCCTCCTGAGCAATGAGTGCTCAGGGGGGCTTTGCTGCCCTTCTCTCCGCTAGCCCGGGCCGAGCTGCCGATGGATCCGTCGCTGGGGGCCTGCACCCCCCATGCGAGGGAAGGGGCTGCTTCCCGGGGCTCCCTTCTCCCGGCCGAGCTGGCCCAGGCGTCGCAGGCGGGAGGCGGGCTGGGGCGGTGGCGATGCTGCCAGGGTGCCTCCGTGCTGCCAGGCAACCGGCGCCGCAGAGCCTGTGCCAGGGGCTGCAGACGCCTCTGCAGAGGCAGCTCTGGAGAAGGAGCAGGGGCTGCTGGGGGGTGCTCCTGCCAGCCCATGGGGCCAGGGCTGGCCCAGGGACCCCCCTGTGCTGTGGCCTCGCTGCTCTCCCTCGCTCTCCCCATTTCCACCCCGCATTTGCACCCTGAAGAAGCAGCCCCCCCTTCTCATCATCCTCCCTGCTGCATCTCCAGCCATCCCTGGGGCAGGGGAGAAAGCGGGACCCCAGGCTGCCCCAGGTGGTGCTGGGTGGACTGGGACGGTGCGGGATGGACTGGACGGGAGGTGCTGGCGGGTCCTGGAGGGAGGTCCTGGGCTCCCAGTGCATCTGGGGTCTCCCCCCGGGTGCTGCTGCCCAGGCTGCCCCCTCTGAGGATACAACAGGTCTGCTCACGGCAGGCGCTGACGCGCAGAGAAGCCCCCGCGCTAGGGCCAGGCAGGGCAGCGCAGCGCTGGCCCAAACCCTAACCCTAACCCAACCCTAACCCAACCCTAACCTAACCCTAACCTAACCCTAACCCTAACCCTGCTCCTCCAGCCCTGGGATCCATCTGAGAGGACCGAGCCGTCGCTCCATCCTCGCAGCAGGGCTGGGAGCAGCCCGACCCCCCGAGCCGAGGCCGGCTTTGCTGGGCTGCTGACCACGAGCTCGGTTCCCGTCCCAAGCACTGGTCCAGGGGGTCCTGCTGTGGCAGGGGGATGGGACTGGATGGTTTTGAGGTCCCTTCCGACCCCTGATGGGATTCTGAGCTCCCCCAAAGCTCCTGCGGGGTCAGAACGCCTCTGCGCCTTCCCTGTGTGGCTGACGCTGCTCAGAGCCTCTGAGAGAACCCCAGGACATCAGGGGTTGGAAGGGACCTCGAGAGATCGTCCAGTCCCATCCTCCTGCCACAGCAGGATCACCTGGATCCAGCAGCACAGGAACAGGCCAGGTGGGTTTGAAACATCTCCAGAGAAGGAGACTCCACAGCGATATTAGACTTCCAGAGGGCTGGGACAGACCCCGGATGGAACCATCACTGAAGGGTGTAGGCTGGAAGGGACCTCTGCAGGTCATCCAGTCCAGCCTCCCTGCACAGGGACAGCTCTGCCCAGGGCAGGCTGCTCAGAGCCCCATCAGGCCTGACCTTCAGTGGCTCCAGGGATGGGGCCCCCACCACCTCCCCAGGCAGCCCAGTGCAGCCACCAGCCACCCTCACTCTGCAGAGCTGGTTTCTAAGATCCAGCCTCAATCTCTCCTCTCCCAGCCTGAACCCTCTGCTCCTTGTCCTGTCCAACAAACCCTCTTGAGAAGCCCTTCCCCTGCCTTCATGGAGGGACCCCTCAGGTGCTGGAAGGTCAAAAGCAGGTCCCCCAGAGCCTTCTTTTCCCCAGGCTGAATCATAGAATCATCAGGGATTGGAAGGGCCCTCGAAGGATCATCCAGTCCAATCCCCCTGCCACAGCCCCGACTCTCCCAGCCTGCCCCCACGGGAGAGATGCCCCAGCTGCACGGAGAACAGGGCTCCTGGGCCACCTCCTGCTCGAGCGGGCAGCCCCCAGCCCTCTGCACACGCAGCCCCCCGTGCTGCGAAGGGTTAACCAGCCCGGGGCGACCGAGGGGAGAGGAGCTGCTGCTCCCGCCCGCGGCGCAGCCCCGCAAAACCCCGGCGGCGGAGCTACCGGCTCTGGCGCTCGGAGCCCCTCCTGCAGCGGCGACCCCCGGGCCAGTGCGGTGCTCGCCGGATGCCCCGCAGGCATCGGCCCTGCTCGCCCGCGCTCGAAGCCGAGACAGCCCAGCTCGCGGGTGAGGACGGGCGACCGCGGCCGCGCTGCTGTGCGCCACGGAGCACCCCCGGAGCAGCCGCGCCGGGGCCACACGGCAGCCCCGAGCGGAGCCCGCGGCGGGCAACAGCCGGGGCCGGGGGGTCGCCACCGCCGCGCCCCGCGCATCGCTCCGCCCGCACAGCCCCGGGCTCCTTCGCGAGAGCTCTGCGGGCTTCGGGAGGGCCCGCGGGACCACCAGCGGACGAGAGAAGGGCCGGGGGCTGCTTCTGGCCCCGCAGCAGGCTCCGGCGGCTGACAGCGGCCGGTTCGGGGACCCCTCGGGGCGAGGTCGGGGCGCTGCGCGGCGGCGGGGGTCCGGGCCGGGCCGGGGCTTCGCACGGGGGGTGTCGCCGAGGCGCCCGGCAGCGGCTGGCGCCCGCTCCCCGCACCCACCCCGTCCCACCCCGTCCCGTCCCGCTGATGCCGTCGGGACCCGCGGTGCCTCCTCCCGCCCCGCCGAGGGGACGTCGCGGCGACGGTGCTTGTCGCTGCTGCGGGTGACAGCGGCGGCCCGGGGGGACCCCGCCAGGGCAGGAACGGGGGTTTGGCCATCGCTCGGCGGCTGCTTGGAGGTGCCAGGGCTGCCCTGGGAAAGGGCTCCTGCCCCGGCGGGTTGCTGTCGGCATTGAAAGAGGAAAAGGCCTCTTGCTGGCTGTGGCAGGGGTCGTGGCAGGGGTCCTGCCGTCGCCACGAGCCGCTTGTGCTCGGTGCTGCCTCCTGGGATCTGATCTCTGGGAAGAGCTGTCCTCCCCCTTGCAGAGACAAGCAGGGGCCAGAGCCCGGGGGTCTGCACTCCTGCCTGCAGGAGACAGAGACCCTGCTCCTTGCTTGCTCCCTTCCTCCCTCGCTGTCACCCCGAGACGACGGGGTTCGGTGCCAGGGCTCTGGCTATAAACAACGGACACGCGGGGAGTGAAGTAAAAGGGGAGCGAAACAGACCCAGCTCTGAGCAGCCGAGCAGCTCCTGCAGCCACCTGGGCACCGCGCGAGTCTGCAACCACCGCACTGGGAACAAGGTCCTTCTCACACTGATGTGGAACCTCCTCTGCTCCAGCTCACACCCACTGCCCCTTGTCCTGTCCCTGGGTGCCCCTGAGCAGAGCCTGGCTCCATCCTCCTCACACCCACCCTTCACATATTGATCAACACCCATGGGGTCACCCCTCAGGCTCCTTCAAGCTCCAGAGCCCCAGCTCCCTCAGCCTCTCCTCAGCAGGGAGATGCTCCCCTCCCTTCGCCATCTTCAAGAGGAGAGGTCCCATTCCCTTGGAACTCACCTCCCAGGCTCCAGCCGGCACCTCTGCAGCGACAGAGGCTGTGAGGCTGTGAACTTCCTGGTGCATCCAGCTCCAGGCCCTGGGTCCGACACGGGACGTTCTGGGAGGCTGGTGGGTCTCACCTCAGGGTGAGGGGCCAAGGAACAAGCTGAGACCAACACAAACAGCACAGAGTCACAGGGGCTGGAGGAGGCCATCAGCATCACCAAGTCCAACTGCTCCCCGGCACTGCCAGGTCCTGCTGACCCACCGCTCCCCCCACAGCTCTGCGGCTGGTCACCCCCTCCGGACGTGAGGACTCCCCGGTGCCCTGGGACAGGCCTGGAAAAGCACCTGGGCAGCCCCTGCCAGCGCACCGCCACCTTCCCCGGAAAGAAGGTCCTTCTCACACTGATGTGGAGCCTCCTGAGCTCCCTCCTCTCTCTGAGGCCAAAGCAAGGGCTGAACAGGAGTCCAGTTCTCTTCCTGGCTCTGCTGGCAGGAGGTGGCCCGGGACAGAGCAGCCCCCTAGCCCAGCCGGGCCAGCTCCGACTTTGCGTAAAGCCTAAGCAGATGCCCAAGCGCCGCCGCTGCCAGCCGCTGCCTAATTTGTTCCAGAAGGGTTGTCTGAAGGAATTTGGAAGCCAGGCCAGGGGAAGGCAGCGGCTGGGAGCAGGGCCACCGAGACACCCTGTGGGTCAGCCCTCCCCTTGTGCTGGCCCTTGCACCCGGGGCCGAGCTCTTCCCCCGTGTGGCCTCTCCAGAACAAGCAGCCCCAGAGGCAGCGGAAGATGCTCCTTCGGGGCAGGTTAGCTGGTGGCCAAGGTCTTAAGAACTTAGGACTTAGTTTGGGAACCATCTGCTGAGGACAAAGAGTCAATTGTGCTGCTCCCTCATCACGTGCTGGGAGCTGCTGATCACAGATGTGAGGTGACCCCTGTGACAAACCGACCCGTGGCCACAGTGCTGGCCACAGGCGGCCATCTTAGCTCCAGCTCGAGGCTGCAGGGTGGTTCCAGTGCCCAGGCGGCTGAGAAGGCCGGTGGCATCCTGGGGTGGATCAGAATGGGGGTGGTTGGCAGATCGAGAGGTTCTTCTCCCCCTCTCCTCTGCCCTGGGGAGACCACGGCTGGATGGTTGTGGCCAGTTGTGGGCCCCTCAGTGCCAGGAGGACACAGAGCTGCTGGAGAGAGCCCAGCGCAGACACACAGGGATGATGGAGGGAGGGGAGCATCTCCCTGCTGAGGAGAGGCTGAGGGAGCTGGGGCTCTGGAGCTGGGAGAAGACCGAGGGGTGACCCCATGGATGTTGATCAATATGGGAAGGGTGGGTGTCAGGAGGATGGAGCCAGGCTCTGCTCAGGGGCACCCAGTGACAGGACAAGGGGCAGCAGGTGTGAGCTGGAGCAGAGGAGGTTCCCCATCAGTGTGAGAAGGACCTTCTTCATGGTGAGGGTGCTAGAGCTCTGGCAGGGGCTGCCCAGGGGGGTTGTGGAGTCTCCTTCTCTGGAGACATTTGGTGCTGGGAATTGCTGACTAAGCAAAGCAACGTGTTCCACAGAATCACAGAGCCTCAGGGATCAGAAGGGACCTCGAAAGATCATCGAGTCCAAACCCCCTGCTCCAGCAGGATCCCCTAGATCCAGTCACACAGGAGCAGTCCAGGCGGGTCTTAAACATCGCCAGAGAAGGAGACTCCACAACCTCTCTCGATCTCCCGCTTCTGATCCACCCGGGATGCTGTTGGCCCTCTTGGCCACAAGAGGGCGACACTGCTGGCTCCTGGCCATCCTGCTGGCCACCAGGACCCCCAGATCCAGTCGCACAGGAAGTCCAGGCGGGTTTGAAACGTCTCCAGAGGAGGAGACTCCACAGCCCCCCGGGCAGCCCCTGCCAGGGCTCTGGGAGCCGGCCGAGCGCAGCGGAGCGGGGTGGCAAGCGAGAACGAGGAGGCCGGTCTGAGAGTGACCGGACCACCAGCTGCCACCGCGGAGCCCGGGCAGCAGCCGGCCCGTCGGCGCGTGGTCTCGCCGGCCACTGCGCAGCGGCTGCAGGGAGCCGGCGCTGCCGAGGGCTGGCCCAGCTCCAGGCGTGGAGGAAGCCTGCAGGCATCAGCTGGGAGCCTCCAACACGGCCTGAGGGACCTCCTGTGCGCGGCAGCTGCTTCCCACCACCACCCCGACACCCGGCTGCACCCCCTCTCTGAGGGCTCCTTCGTGGCCTCCTGGTGCCACCTCCTGGCCACTGCGCAGCTCAGACCTCCTCCAAGCCCGGCACCGACGGCTCCAGCTCCTTTCCACAGGAGGACCCCGAGAACCAGCCCCACGGGGACCCTGACCCGGACACGGCTGCGCTGCGGCCACCGCTGCTCCAGCACCAGGTTGGGAGACGGGGTCCTTGCGTCTCCCCGATGCATCTGCAGTGGGACAGTCCCCGTCGTCCTCACGGGCACCACAGAGCAGGCACTCGCCCACCACGACCCGTGGCAGCTCCGGGCCACGCAGCTCTGCCGGCAGCGCCCCGCGCTCCCGGGTGGACAGCGAGCGCGCAGCCCCCGCACGCTGGCCAGAGGAGGCCTCCAGAAGCAGCAGCCCTGCAGCCAGCACCCACAGCAGAGTCCCCGCGTCCGTTCACCGTCCACCTCCCCACCTCAGGCCGAGCACTGGGCTCCGGTGCACCGGGCCCATCTCCAGGGGCTGAACACCCCAGCTCCCTGCAAACCAGGGTACACACAGGTCACAGAGCGTTAGGGAAGGGACCTCACAAGATCAGCCGGTGCAGTCCATCCCCCCGCCACAGCAGGGTCCCCCAGGCCAAGTGGCACAGGAACACGGCCGGGGGGTTCGGAACATCTCCGCAGGAGACTCCGCAACCCCCCGGGCAGCCCCGTTCCCGACTTGCCTTCAGCACGGGTTGCCAGCCCCATCTGTAGGGGTCGATCGCGTCCCTCCGCACAGCACAGCACAGGGCGAGGAGGGCTCCCCAGACACCAAACCCCTGGTGCTGCCGCAGCCAGGGGCCAGCTGCGAGGACGTCGCCACCAGCTCGGGGCCGCAAGTCGCACCGCGACTCCCCTGCTCCTCTCGAGGCTCCTTTCCCTCCGACAAAGCACCTGCGGTGCGAGCGAGGAGCGTGCCGGCACTCGCAGGACGCAGCTTTGCACCTGCACAGTTCACGACGCAGAGGACACTGCTCCTGAAACGAGGGGGGACACGAGGGCTGCCCCTAGGAGAGGCTGGCACCTGGAGGAAGAGCCGGCAGCTCCCGGCCTCGTGGAGCTGCAGCTCAGGGCAGCGAAGCTCCAGCTTGCAGAAGGCGCCCGGTCACGCTCCGAAGCGTCCCGGCTCTCGGCAGCCATCGGACGGACATGCCGACGCGGGTGCTGGCCCACCAACCCTCAGCAGCCCGAGAGGAGCCAGCGGCTGCTGCAGGCCACGCGGCGCCCGGTCGGGCTCGGGTCTGCCCGGCTGCCTCACAAGCAAGCTCCCTGCGCGTCCAAAGAAGCAGGCAGACCGCGCCCCGGTGAGTTAGACAACTTTTACTAAATGAAAAACCCCTACATTTGAAACAGGCGCGTAAACCAAAGTGGGATTAGAAAGAGAGACTCCAATGCATCCGGGAAGAACCTGCTCGGCGATGCCGTGGCGGCAGCGGAGGCGCCCCTCGCGTTGGAGACGCGGGCCAGGCCGCTCGGCGCTCAGGGACCGCAGCCCTCCTCTGACACCTCCCGCCGCGTGGGCGGCGGACGGGCAGGACCCCGCGGGCTGCCCCCAGCAGAGCGCGCGGACGCGACGCCGCCGGCAGAGGCAGCTGCGCCCAGCAAGCGCCGCGCGCTCCTCCCTGCTCCAAGGCCTGCACCGTTGCTGTCTGCTCCGCTAACGCTTGCAGGAGAGCAGAGGGCCGGGGGACCCTGCCTGACTCTCGATCGTGGGATTATTGCTGCTGCAGGACATGACAAAGCAGAGGCTACACGACGGAAGAGGCGGCCTGGCCACGGCCGTCCTGGGGCGCTGCTGCCTGCGGTGTCTCTGCACCCTGCCAGACGCCCCGAAGCGCCGCCTGCCATCCCTGCGGGGGCGTCTGCACGCAGCACGCCCTCGTGGGGACAGAGGACGCTGGCTTGGGAAGGCTGCCCAAAGTTGGGGTCCTCGCGTCCTGCGTGACCAGGGGGCTACCTGGAGGCCGGTGATGCCAAAGGGCGTCTCGCGCTAAGACAACTGGAGCCGAGGTACCACGTCCACCGAGCTACCGACTGCGAGCCAAGGCCGCGTCTGCCCTGCGCTAAGAAGTGCCGGGGCGCGGGGCGACAGCAGTAACCGGGGAGCGTGGGGCACGGACTCATCGTGGGGCCGCCCCAGCCAAACCAAGCGGAGACGGGGGGTCCCGTCTCAACCTGTGGCGGCCGCGGAGCTGCCCGGCCCGGGGCGCTGGGGCCCGCGCTGCCTTTCGATGCCACCGCTGCGCTGCGAGTGAAGCGGGGCGGGTGTGGGGCAGCGCTGCCATGGACAGAGAGGGGCTGGGGGCGGCGAGCTCGGCGGCTGCTGGGAAAAGCCCTTTCCTCCACTGGGATTTCAGAAAGAGAGCCGGGAGGGTAAGACTAAGGACCAGTCTGCATCACTCTAGCTACGAAAGAACCCGCGTCAAAAGCAATCAAGCAACAGTAGGACCACGTGACACGAATGGGACATCATGCTCTCGTCTGCTTCAACTACCACATCGAGCTTTAACTGGGGTGCTGGCCGACTTTAGAAACCTGGTGAGCGTGAGGATGGAGCCGCAGCGGGTGCGTGTGCTAGCGCGTCCCTCGCTTTCACTCTATGCTGGGGAGGAGGACTGGGAGCTATACTGGTTACAAGACAGTGTCGCACATCTTCCTACTAGAAAAGGAAAGGTTCGTAGAGATCCGTTACCCGTCTCTGTTAAGTTAAACGTGTGACATCAGAAAGGGTGTCGGGGTGGCGGGATGGTTTTACAGTGCACACTCATGACACGGGGGAACACGGAGGTCTGTCCTCGGCAGGTGCCAGGGCGCCGCTGCCTGCGTCCCGGCTTCACCTCTTCTTCGGAGGGTTGGCTGTGCGAGGTGGAGTGACCGGGCGCCCAGAGTTCAGTCCCCCGTACTGGTACTTGGCTTTCTTCTCAGACGGCTTCAGGATCTTGGAGAGAACAGAGGGGGCTGGCAGTCAGGCACGGCCAAGAGCTGCCACGGCCAAGAGCCGCCATGGCCAAGAGCCGCCACGGCCAAGAGCCACCACGGCCAAGAGCCACCACGGCCAAGAGCCACCACGGCCAAGAGCCGCCCCAAACACCCGAGGCGATGCGAAAGCTCCTCCCGCAGGAACCGCAGAATCCCAGAGCATTGGGTTGGAAGGGACCTCCACTATCACCCGGTGCAGTCCCCCCACCACAGCAGGATCCCTGAGACCACAGGAACAGTCCAGGTGGGTTTGAAGCGTCTCCAGAGAAGGAGACTCCACAGCCCCCTGGGCAGCCCCTGCCAGGGCTCTGGCACCCTCAGCAGGAAGGTGGTCCTTCTCACACTGATGGGGAACCTCCTCTGCTCCAGCTGACAGAGAGGAGCAAGGCTCAGGGGGAAATCACCTCACAAACCCAGTGCTACTGCCACGCTGGGGTGGAAAGGGGACAGAAAAGGGGGTGAAAGGATGCCAAGGGTAGAGCCCCTTCCGGTGGAAGGTACCGACAGCGAGGGCGACAGAGCCCTGGAAGGGCTGCCCAGGGGTGCTGGGGAGTCTCCTTCTCCGGAGGAGACATAAACAGGTTCCTGTGCGACTGGACCCAGGGGATCCTGCTGTGGTGGGGAGGCTGGACTGGCTGATCTTCGAGGCGCCCTCCAACCCCTGCTGTTCTGCAGAAGCCCATCAGTCTGGGCGGGCAGACGCCGCTCGATCCCCCCAGTCAAACGCTGACGAGCACCCGGACAGAGGGAGCAACTCAACTCGCAGGAGCCTGGCAGAGAGCAAAGCCCCGAGGTCCCTGGAGAGCAGCTGCCCGAGGAGCAGCGCTCGGCACACAAACACATCCCACCTGGAAGGAGCACATCAAGGTTTCATCCACGCTCATCATGCCCCCCGCGTTGTCGAACTCCCCGCAGTAGTTTGGGGCTGAGAACAGGGTGACCAGCTGCCGCTTGGCGAAGAACTCGTATCCATCCTCCACCACCTGCCAACACCAGAGAAGTCACTGCAACTCAGGGGAAGGGGAGGGAGAAGGCAGTCTGGAGGAACACGGGGCTGAAACTCAAGTAACCTCTGCCCCAGGCCTTTGAGTCTTGGCTTCCAGACAGCGCAGGGCCAGTTGCTGTGTGGCTACTGAAAGCCCAGTCAGGCACTTCCAACATGAAGCGCACGTCAGCTGGACTCAGTACTTCCATGCGTGAAGCCTGACTCGCTGACGGTTACGGCTCCCAACACTTCAGCACTTCCAGACAGAACCGCCGTGTCTGACCCCGTGGCCCTGGGCACCGTCTGTGGCAGCCGCCGCCGCTCAATTCCAGCGCGAGCCACGGGCAGGGCAGACCCGCGGCGGCCCCGCTGCCAGCGAGCTCCTGCTCCTCCAAGAGTCGCAGGAAGCGAACGCGGTTTGCCGTGCGCCCTCCTGACTGGCAGCAGAGGCCGGAGCCCAGGAGGGGAGGCCTGCAGCACAACACTCCCTACCTGGTGAGCGCGACAGATCAGGTCCAGGTCGTGGCGGTTCAGGAATTTACTGACGACGTCAGCACCAAAGGTGAAGGAGACCCCGCGGTCATTCTCGCCCCAGCCCTGCACGTCCTTGTCCGGGTCTGACCACAGCAGGTCACACAGCAGACCTTTGGAGGATCACACAAGACGTTAGCCCGGGAGGGATCCTTCTGCAGCCTGACACACTGCTGTGATCACACAACCACAGGACATTAGTGATGGGAAGGGACCTCAGAAGATCAGCCAGTCCAGTCCCATCCCCTGCCACAGCCAGGATCCCCCACATCCAGTCACACAGGAACAGTCCAGGTGGGTTTGAAATGTCTCCAGAGAAGGAGACTCCACAGCCCCCCTGGGCAGCCCCTGCCAGGGCTCTGGCACCCTCACCAGGAAGAAGGTCCTTCTCACACTGATGTGGAACCTCCTCTGCCCCAGCTCACACCCGCTGCCCCTTGTCCTGTCACTGGGTGCCCCTGAGCAGAGCCTGGCTCCATCCTCCTCACACCCACCCTTCACATCTTGATCAACACCCATGGGGTCACCCCTCAGGCTCCTTTTTCCCAGCTCCAGAGCCCCAGCTCCCTCAGCCTCTCCTCAGCAGGGAGATGCTCCCCTCCCTCCATCATCCCTGTGGCTCTGTGCTGGGCTCTCCCCAGCAGCTCTGTGTCCTTCTGGCACCGAGGGGCCAGGAGATGTTTTAGCTCTGCTGCTGGTTCTGCTTGCTGAGCACAAGATTCAGGCTGTAACCCACGCCCAGCCTCTTCCTGTGTTGCTGTGTAGAGCAGTCTCAGCCCCGTTTTCAGGAGGCACCAAGAACGCCCGCGACGCCAGCAGTGTCCATGGATACCAGAGCCACACACGGCGAGGGCACTCCTGCCACGGGGCGGCTCCGACGCGGCGCTGAGCCTGCGGAAGGGAGCTGCCCCCGCGCAGAGCTCTGGGCAGCGTGAGGACTGACGGCGGCTCGCTTACGCACCCAGCCGCGCAACGGCAGGACCGCCCGGCGATCCGCAGCACGGAAGCGCTCCGCTAGCAGCGCAGCGACGTTCTCAGCCCCAGTGCGTGGGCAGCAGCTGGCACGGGGCACGGCCACACGCTAACACCGTCGCCCCAATGGCTCCCGTGCGTCGCACTGAGCAACAGCACAGGAAGGTCAGCTGTGCTCCAGGAGTTAACTGCAAGAGTCGTTGGTGTTTAAAGAGAGGTTAGACTTTGGACCTGGGGGTCCTGGTGGCCAGCAGGATGGCCAGGAGCCAGCAATGGGCCCTGGTGGCCAACAAGGCCAACAGCATCCTGGGGTGGGTCAGAATGGGGCTGGTTAGCAGATCAAGAGAGGTTCTTCTCCACCTCTGCTCTGCCCTGGATAGACCACAGCTGGATGGTTGTGTCTGGTTCTGGGCCTCTCAGCTCCACAAGGACACAGAGCTGCTGGGGAGAGCCCAGCGCAGAGCCACAGGGGTGATGGAGGGAGGGGAGCATCTGCCTGCTGAGGAGAGGCTGAGGGAGCTGGGGCTCTGGAGCTGGGAGAAAAGGAGCCTGAGGGGTGACCCCATGGATGTTGATCAAGATGGGAAGGGTGGGTGTGAGGAGGATGGAGCCAGGCTCTGCTCAGGGGCACCCAGTGACAGGACAAGGGGCAGTGGGTGTGAGCTGGAGCAGAGGAGGTTCCACATCAGTGTGAGAAGGACCTTGTTCCCAGTGAGGGTGCCAGAGCCCTGGCAGGGGCTGCCCAGGGGGGTTGTGGAGTCTCCTTCTCTGGAGACATTTCAAACCCTCCTGGCCCTGTTGCTGTGTGACCAGATCTGGGGGATCCTGGCTGTGGCAGGGGATGGGACTGGGTGGTCCTTGGAGGTCGCGTGCACTCCCTAACGTTCTGGGCCTCTGCATTACTCCTGTGCATCAGCACTGCAGAACACTGCAGGAGATGAATTCTATGCCAGGAGTTAACTGCAGGAGTCACTTGTGTTCAGAACGAGTGGAGACCTGATCTCCCCTGAAATCTGTCAGAGACCTGCAGCTACAAAGACACCCCACTGTACTGCTCAGCCACCTTGCAGCCCACGAGCAATGGAAGTGGGAAGCAGAGACAAGTGAGGGAGCTGGCTGACTAACCCACTCAACAGTCGGGCTCTTTGACAGACGGAAAGCTCTGGGGAGCCCATTCCATTTCATCTCTCATGAGATCCCCACGTCTGTTTAGAAGCAAACCCGTGAATATCTGGCCCAGACTCGTCTGGTACGAGAAGCCTCTTCCGTGTCAGGACCTGACCACCACGAGGAGCACGGCCCACACCCTGCAGACAGCAGGGAACGCCCTGCTGCGAGCAGGGGTTCGCAGCCTGCGCTGCCCGGACAGAAACATCCACCCCTTCCGCACCGAGGCCCACGGGCAGCAAGCGCCGCGTCGCTCACCTGTGTCGGGAACATCCGTAGGCCTCATAATCCTTCGGATCTGCTCCATGGACTGGAGATCTGGGGACAGGCCTGGAAGGACAGGGATACAAGTGACTTGTCTGTGTGTTCCAGCTGTAAGAAGGGTGGCAGAGCAGACACCGCGAGAGGCTCAAAGGCGCACGGCTTCCCCTGCTCCCGCCGCACAGGCGCAGGACAGCCTGCTGCGAGACGAGCTCCGGAGCACAGGGGCAGAGAACACCGCAAGGAGAGCCAGCGAGGGGTTTTCACTGCCCTCCTGCTCGGCACAGAGAGCTGCAGAGGTCAGCTGTGTTCTCAGACAGCTTCCTGAAGAGAACCAGCGGAGGAGAGCCCTCCCACTGCCTGACAGAATTCAACTGGGAACAGACGATGGAGGGAGGGGAGCATCTCCCTGCTGAGGAGAGGCTGAGGGAGCTGGGAAAGAGGAGCCTGAGGGGTGACCCCATGGATGTTGATCAAGATGTGAAGGGTGGGTGTGAGGAGGATGGAGCCAGGCTCTGCTCAGGGGCACCCAGTGACAGGACAGGGGGCAGTGGGTGTGAGCTGGAGCAGAGGAGGTTCCACATCAGTGTGAGAAGGACCTTGTTCCCAGGGAGGGTGCCAGAGCCCTGGCAGGGGCTGCCCAGGGGGGCTGTGGAGTCTCCTTCTCTGGAGACAGGAACAACAACTCCAACACGTCTGGTGTGAAGGCCTGAGGAGCTTCTAGCCCAGAGCGCGAAGACTTCAGGACCTCTTGGTCGAGGTGCAATAAAAGCCTCCTGTCCTTGTCAGCTTGCCAGAGCTGCCTCTGACACAACCTTGTGGCTGTGCAGGACGGCAGAGATCTCGCGTTAACTGGTGGCCAAGTGACTCTGAGCCAATTCCACTGACAGGGCAACGCAGCGATACCAGCAGAACTCGAGCACGTCATGAGCTTGTGAACGTCCACACACACCTCTGCCTGCAGATTGCATCAGGACCAAGGCATGAGGGTTCTCCTGGGATTCACTCGGCACCACACCCCGAGACAGCGATGGGCACTGAAATGGATGCCAGCTTCTCGTGAGGTCACGGCTTGGCTGCACCCCCAACACCCAGTTCTTCACAGGAAGTGCTGCCGCACACCCGCAGCTGCTCCAGTGCTGCTTTCCACCACGGCAAAACCCCCAAATCTCCCTGCTAGGGAAGGCTGAGGGAGCTGGGGCTCCTCAGCTTGGGCAGAGGGAGACTATGGAGTGACCCCAAGAATGTTGGCCAATATGTGAAGGGTGGGTGTGAGGAGGATGGAGCCAGGCTCTGCTCAGGGGCACCCAGTGACAGGACAAGGGGCAGCGGGTGTGAGCTGGAGCAGAGGAGGTTCCACATCAATGTGAGAAGGACCTTGTTCCCAATGAGGGTGCCAGAGCCCTGGCAGGGGCTGCCCAGGGGGGCTGTGGAGTCTCCTTCTCTGGAGAGGTTTCAAACCCTCCTGGCCACGTTCCCGTGTGACTGGATCTGCTGTGGCAGGAGGACTGGACTGGATGATCTTTGGGGTCACTTCTGATCCCTAATGCTCTGTAATTAAACTCCTTCCCTGGAGACATCTCAAACCCACCTGCACTGGTGCTGTGTGACTGGGTGTAGGGGACCCTGCTGTGGCAGGGGGATGGACTGGGTGATCTCTGGAGGTCCCTGCCAACCCCTAGTGCTCTGTGGCTCTGTGAACTGCCTGCACACCTGCAGACACAAGAGGTCTTCCTGTTCCCAGATCGCTCCCTAACTCCCCCTGCACAGAAACGAGCGGCCAGCACCTCTCATTCTAGCCTGCGGACCAAGCGGTACCGGACCAGCGGCAAGTGAAGGGCCCAAGGACGCAGACAGAGGCTACGGAGCTCAGCACCACCCGGCTGCTGCTCCAGCAACAGCTGCAGCCTCCTGAGCACTGGAATGAAGCCGCCCAGCGCCCGGCGGGATTAGCTGCCTCGTCACACACGACAGCCAAGCGCAGACGCAGGGTCTGTTGGCTGCAAAAGAGCAGCCCTGCCCCGCGGCAGCAGGAATGAGCTGGCACTGCTCTGGCAGCCTCCTCCAGCCCAGGCTCCAGAGCTGAATCACTGCCGGGCCAGGCAGGGCTGATGAAGCAGGAGCGACGGGCAGCTGTTTTTCAAGTGCGATCCACCAGCTCTCTGTGGACACCAGGCAGGATTACAGAGGATTCACCTCCAGCACACCTCTCTCTGTCACTGCTGTCACGAGAAGAACATTCCAGAGCTGGGAATCGCCACATAAATCCAGTGTCCTGCTGGAGCGACACCGCTCCCGTCCCAGGTAAGACCAGCGCGTTCCGCCAACACGACACCGCGACGCAGACTTCATTTATAGACACTTGGAAGTATCACAGGAGGTCTCTGAAGATTAGAGCTGGCGAGCAGTGACACAGATAAGAGAACAAGCCTCTGGAGAACACAGCAGAGCAGAAGGGAAGCGTCGGAGCGGTTATGGAACGAGCTTTAACGGGGTGAGAGAAAGAGCAAAGTCAGAGCTAGGTCGACAGGACAACTTCAGTACGAGGCCAACACGTGATCTGTGTGAGCAGTGTGGAAGGGCAGGGAAGGGAGGGAGGTGGGAGAGAGCAGGGGAAGGACACAGCGGAAGAGCCTCTCAGCGGCACAGATGTTTGGAGAGAAGTTCTTCTCCCCCTCTACTCTGCTCTGCTGAGACCACATCTGGATGGTTGTGTCCAGCTGTGGGCCCCTCAGCTCCAGAGGGACACAGAGCTGCTGGAGGGAGCCCAGCACAGAGCCACAGGGGTGATGGAGGGAGGGGAGCATCTCCCTGCTGAGGAGAGGCTGAGGGAGCTGGGAAAAAGGAGCCTGAGGGGTGACCCCATGGATGTTGATCAATATGTGAAGGGTGGGTGTGAAGAGGATGGAGCCAGGCTCTGCTCAGGGGCACCCAGTGACAGGACAAGGGGCAGTGGGTGTGAGCTGGAGCAGAGGAGGTTCCACATCAGTGTGAGAAGGACCTTGTTCATGGTGAGGGTGCCAGAGCCTTGGCAGGGGCTGCCCAGGGGCCCTGTGGAGTCTCCTTCTTTGCAGAGGTTTGAAACCTGCCTGGGCATGTTCCTGTGTGAGTGGATCTAGAGGATCCTGCTGTGTCAGGGGGATGGGACTGGATGATCTCTGGAGGTCCCTTCCAGTCCCTCATGTTCTGTGATTCTGTACAGAACCAGAGTATTTCACACAGTCTTCTCCAGCCAGGTGATTCTGTGAGTCTGTCATCACCCAATCTCTGTCTCTCACATAAAGCAGAACTCTTAGAAGTACCACAGCAGCAAGAGAACACTGAATCACTCGGCCTCTTCAGGAAAAGAGTCACTACATGGCTACAGCCACTGGTAACTGGCTACCTCAGTGCAGAAGCTCTGTACCTCACGCCATCAGAATGAGGAGATCTCGCTCTGAAGACAGGTGCCAGTTCTCAAAAACAAGAGAGCAGACAAGGGACCGCACTGCGAACACGACACACACCTGGAGAACACCAGTGCTTTGCAGCTGACAGACAGGGTGAGGCTCCAGCTCTGCACTCCCCCACTCCACTGGGCACAGGGCTCAAGCACAGGGCAGTGCAGACACGGCCCTCAGAAGCGGCCAGCAGCCTACCTCCGTGACAGCAGAAGATCTTCTCGTCCACGATGGCCGCGATGGGCAGGCAGTTGAAGCAGTCTGTGAAGGTCTTCCACAGCTTGATGTTAAACCTCCGCTTGCCTACAAGAGCAGCAAGAGAAGGCATCACAAGCAGACTCAAAGAAGTTAACAAAGGGCCTTGACGGGTCTTCAGCCCCCTCCCGACAGCACTTCAAGGAAGCACTTGCGCAGAGTGCCTTGAACCTTGGTTTGCAAGGTCATTCTGGGAAGCTTCCAACCAAGTCCAGAGCTCTCGCAGCACAAGAGCTCCCACGAGGCCCCGCACTGCGCCAGGTGCCTCCAAACCCCACCGCCAGCCCGTCAGGCTGGCAAACGACAAGCTCTGCTTACACTCGTCATAGAATCCGTAGATCCGGTTGATGCTGGCGCACTCGTGATTTCCTCTCAAGAGGAAGAAGTTCTCCGGGTACTTGATCTTATAGGCCAGTAGCAGGCAAATGGTTTCCAGAGACTGCTTGCCTCTGTCTACATAATCTCCAAGGAAGAGATAATTAGCTTCCGGAGGGAATCCTCCGTACTCAAACAGCCGAAGCAAGTCTGTGTACTGACCATGAATGTCACCTGGGGGAGAGAGCAGGCACCCAGGGTTAGTGCAACAACAGCCACAGGAACTTACAGCAGCCAACAGCTTTTACCAGCAGCCTAGAAGGCCAACAACAGCCTGAGGTGGATCAGAAGGGGGGTGGTTACTAGATGAGAGAGGTTCTCCTCTCCCTCTGCTGTGCCCTGCTGAGACCACATCTGGATGCTTGTGTCCAGTTGCGGCCCCTCAGTTCCAGATGGACACAGAGCTGCTGGAGAGAGCCCAGTGCAGAGCCACAGGGATGATGGAGGGAGGGGAGCATCTCCCTGCTGAGGAGAGGCTGAGGGAGCTGGGGCTCTGGAGCTGGGAAAAAGGAGCCTGAGGGGTGACCCCATGGGTGTTGATCAATATGTGAAGGGTGGGTGTGAGGAGGATGGAGCCAGGCTCTGCTCAGGGGCACCCAGTGACAGGACAAGTGGCAGTGGGTGTGAGCTGGAGCAGAGGAGGTTCCACATCAGTGTGAGAAGGACCTTCTTCCTGGTGAGGGTGCCAGAGCCCTGGCAGGGGCTGCCCAGGGGGACTGTGGAGTCTCCTTCTCTGGAGACATTTCAAACCCACCTGGCCATGTTCCTGTGTGGCTGGGTCTAGGGGATCCTGCTGTGGCAGGGGGATGGGACTGGGTGATCTTTCAAGGTCCCTTCCTATCCATAATGTTCTGTGATTCTGTGTTTGCATGATTTAAGCAGCTGAACTTTAAAGGGTTAATTAGGAGGCTAATTAGACTCTGCAGACCTTATGCACAACCTGAACACTTAATTTGGGCTTTCACTCTCCTCTTTGCCCAGAACACACGCTCCAGCGCGGCGTAAACACAACGGGCAAAGCTGGGTTCTCCCTGCAACTTTAGGTCGCCAGGCAAGCTGGGCTGGTTTTCCCTCCCCGCCCTACCAAGCAATTAGTCACTTAAAAGTGACTTTGCCATCAGTGGGGTTTGGTTTGGGTTGGTTTCAATTGGCAATATCCTCTTTTAATGGGGAGCAGGCTGCCCAGGGGGGCTGTGGACTCTGCTTCCCCGGCCATGTTCCTGTGTGACTGGATCCAGGGGAGCCTGCTGTGGCGGGGGGACTGGCCTGGACGATCTTCTGAGGTGCCTTCCGGTCCCTGACGTTCCGTGATTCTGTGAAAACGTTGCTATGTGAGGTGTGTCAGGAAGAAGTGGATTTCTGAGCAGGTTAATAGTCACAAATTCCAAGAGAGCTTCAGTTTCAACAGCAAGACACTCTAAGCAGCCCAACTGCAGCACAGTTACACACTGTCCAAGGCGGGGTCTGCTGCTGACTACCTGAAGGATGACTGCAAAGCACAATTCACAATAATCTTGTCACAGGGCCTTTAAGATCTCTAACATCTAGGTGGCCAAAAAGGCCAAGGGTATCCTGGCTTGTATCAGAAACAGTGTGGCCAGCAGGAGTAGGGAGTTAATTGTCCCCCTGTATTCAGCACCAGTGAGGCCACACCTCGAGTACTGGGTCCAGTTTTGGGCACCTCAATCCAAGAGAGATGTGGAGGTGCTGGAGCAGGTGCAGAGGAGGGCAGCTAAGCTGGGGAAGGGCCTGGAGAATCAATCTGATGAGAGACAGAGAGCTGGGGCTCTTTAGTTTGAGGAAGAGGAGGCTGAGGGGAGACCTCATCGCCCCCTACAACCATCTGAAAGGACATTGTGGAGAGGTTGGTGCTGGGCTCTTCTCACAAGTACGTAGTGATAGAACAAGAGGGACTGGGTTCAAGTTACAACAGGGGAGGTTTAGACTAGGTATCAGGAAGAAAGGCACTGGAATGGGCTGCCCAGGGAGGTGGCCGAGTCGCCATCCCTGGAAGCGTTTAAAGATTGTTTGGTGCTGAAGGATGTGGTTTAGGGGTGACCTTGTAAGGCAGGGCAGACGGCTGGGCAGACGGCTGGACTCGATGAGCCCGGGGCCCTACAGAACACCCCGCTAGCCGTACTTCACAGGGATAATGCCTGCTGAGAGTGGCTGTAAAGCACAAGGGACCTGGAACGCGGTAACAGCCTGCGTCCAGCTGTGTTTTCCCCGCTCGGAAGGCTCAGCACTTTCTTCAGCGCTGTTTTTGCAGCCTTCCACTTCCCAACACCTAAAGATCTCTGTTTTGCTTACGCTTGGAAGGGAGCTGCAACATCAAACCCTTGTTTGTTCTCGCTGCCAAGGGAACTTGCTCCTAAAGCAGTTCCGGGAGCATCGACCTGCCAACTGTGAGCGGCTTCTTCCCTGACTTCATCCTGCCTACATGGAGAAGGGACACTTAAGGCTGTCACGATTTCAACCTGTATCACCCAAGCCAAGAGGGGCCACTCATCCATCCCAGCACCCTTCCACCCCACCTAGCACAGAACCGTTAGAAACCCAACGTAGAGCACAAGCAGGTGAAGTTTACATACCACAGATCTTCAGGGGTGCCTCTAGCTCCAGGAGGATGGGCTGGCTAAGAAATATTTCCCGTGATTTTATGCACAAGCCCCGAACTTCTGCTTCAGTCATCTGAACGATCTTCCCAGGACGACATCCTCGCACTGAAATGAGATGTTCAGCACCACCAGGTAACTACCAGATGCACAGCAACGGGTGAGGGCAGAGGAGCTGTATGTGAAATCTGTATTTGACAAGCAGCCAGCGACACAGGCCAACAGGAGAAAGGGACCTGGGGGTCCTGGTGGCCAGCAGGATGGCCAGGAGCCAGCAAGATGGCCAGGAGCCAGCAATGGGCTCTGGTGGCCCTTGTGGCCAGGAAGACAAACGGCATCCTGGGGTGGATCAGAAGAGGGGGTGGTTAGCAGAATGAGAGAGGTTCTGCTCCCCCTCTACTCTGCCCTGGGGAGACCACATCTGGATGATAGTGTCCAGCTGTGGGCCACTCAGTTCCAGAAGGACACAGAGCTGCTGGAGAGAGCCCAGCGCAGAGCCCCAGAGATGCAACTGGGTCTAGGTGACCCTGCTCTGGCAAGGGGATTGGAATGGATGATCTCTCAAGGCCCCTTCCAATCCCTAATGCTCTGTGACCTCCTCAAAGGGCTGGAATGATGCACTCCAACAGAGACCGAAGCCCATCTCTGACACTGCGGCAACCCGCCTGCATTGCTGCGAGCCCGGGGTCTCGGAGGGGAACAATCTGAGCCTTGCTTTCATCCACATTTGGATGAACAGCAGCTCAGAAAGCGTTTTCATTCAGCACCCCACTATGCTGGAGCGTGCGCGGCAGGCAGGACAGCGCAGAGCACCGCCACAAGAGCACAAGCTAAACCGCTGCAGGGCCGCGGCGTTCAGCAGGGGCAGCTAAACACAAAGGGCAGGCCACAGCCGCCGCTCACGCGTCGGGCAGCCGAAGCTGCCGTATTAGGAAGGTCACAGCACGAACCAGCTCCGTCTGGTGGAAGCTTCACTCTCGCGTAACTGCTCCAGTTACTGAAACCTCGACACCCCGACAAAGGCAGTCTCGCCGCAACTCCCACACCAAGGAGTCACACACACACCTAGCGCTCGGCCTCCAAGAGCATCCGCATGTCACCGCGCTGCATCAACACCATCTATCAAGTTCATCGGCAGCTACTGCCCTCCACCAGTATCTGTGTGGGTCAGAGGCTTTAATGACAGAATGAAGGGGTTGGACTATCACAGTCTGCTAAGGACTAGAGGGGACCTCAAAAGAGCATCCAGCCCCATCCCCCTGCCACAGCAGGATCCCCTAGATCCAGTCGCACAGGAACATGGCCAGGAGGGTTTGAAACTGTTAGCTCAGAGGGTTGGGGACAGACCGGTTGCAGAGCAGCGCAGCCAAACGGGACCTGGGGGTCCTGGTGGCCAGCAGAATGGCCAGGAGCCAGCAATGGGCCCTGGTGGCAAAGAACGCAACCAGCATCCTGGGCTGGATCAGAAGTGGAGTGGTTGGCAGATTGAGGTCTCCTCCCCCTCTACTCTGCCCTGGCAAGCACACATCTGGAGTCTAGCATCCAGCTGTGGGTCCCTCGGTTCCAGAAGGAACAGAGCTCCTGGATAGAGCCCAGCACAGAGACACAGAGATGGAGCGGAGCATCTCCCTGCTGAGGAAAGGCTGAGGGAGCTGGGACTCTAGAGCTTGAAGGAGCCTGAGGGGTGACCCCGTGGGTGTTGATCAATATGGGAAGGGTGGGTGTCAGGAGGATGGAGCCAGGCTCTGCTCAGGGGCACCCAGTGACAGGACAAGTGGCAGCGGGTGTGAGCTGGAGCAGAGGAGGTTCCACATCAGTGTGAGAAGGAACTTCTTAGCAGTGAAGGTGCCGGAGCCCTGGCAGGGGCTTCCCAGGGGGTTGTGGAGTCTCCTTCTCTGGAGACATTTCAANTCCTTCTCGGGAGACATTTCAAGCCCACCTGGATATGGTCCTGGGTGAGTGGGTCTAGGTGGTCCCACTGTTGCAGAGGGATTGGACTAGATGATCTTTTGAGGTCCTTTCCAATCCCTAATGTCCTGTGATTCCGATCAGGAGCTTAGGGACATGGTGTAATGGTGGGTTGGTACAGTCAGGCTGATGGTTGGACTTGATCTTAAAAGGTCTTTTCCAACCTAAACGGTTCTATCACCCTTTCTTCTCCTTTTATCTCCACTTAGATCCTAGAAACCATTCTTTGTGAAGGACATCAGCATCGCTGGCTACGTTGTGCAATGAGGCAAGAAAGGGCACGAGGGAAGACGGTCTGTCCCAGGTCACCCAGTACTGCAGTCCGAAGTGTCAGGCTCAGAAGCTCTGCTCATCGCCGAGCACTCCTCCCACTGGAACTGCACATCCGCACATTCCAACACTGCCCTACTCATCTGCAGTTTAATAAACAAATCAATCTTTGCTTTCGCAAACACCAGATGCTTATTAAACCGAGGTTCAGAGGCAGCCACAAGAACATCTGAAAGAACGAAGAAGAGCTGGCTGCGAAGGGTTCTATGCGCATCACTTTTTGCTGCTCATTCTGCGGCACCACTGAACAGCAGTTCTCCAACGGCCAAGTCCCAGTAACTCCTACTGTGTTCTCCGTCACCGCGCGTCCTGCTTACCCACCAGAAGACTCCCCATTTTCACCCAACGCTTCTGCAACGGCTCATAACAAGCCAGCCTTCACCCACCACATGTTTTTATGGACCCCCAGTTCTTTACAGAGGTTCCACAGAGAGCCGAAGGCCTCAGTCATTCTGGGCCACGCACAGGTCCGAGAACTGCTGAACTGAAGGCTGAAGGACAAGATCACAGTCGTTACACCATTCTGTAGGCAAAACATGTCATCTTGATGCTTGGTATTGGTCTATAATTACGGTCTGCTTAATTACACTGAACCTAGAACTCGTGCAACCAGCCACACACAAGGTCAAACCCCTCTCATCATGCTGTTCTGCTCTGCTGGAAGACTAACCTAGCACAACAATCCTGTGAAACAAAGGCTTTCAGCTTCTTTCTCAAAGCTCATGAAGGGAGAGGAGCATCTCCCTGCTGAGGAGAGGCTGAGGGAGCTGGGGCTCTGGAGCTGGGAAAAAAGGAGCCTGAGGGGTGACCCCATGAATGTTGATCAATACAGAAAGGGTGGGTGTCAGGAGGAGGGAGCCAGGCTCTGCTCAGGGGCACCCAGTGACAGGACAAGGGGCACCAGGTGTAAGCTGGAGCAGAGGAGGTTCCACATCTACCTGAGAAGACACTTCTTTGTGGTGAGGGTGCCAGAGCCCTGGCAGGGGCTGCCCAGGGGGTTGTGGAGTCTCCTTCTCTGGAGATGTTTCAAACCTGCCTGGACTGTTCCTGTGGGACTGGACGTAGAGGATCCTGCTGAGGCACGAGGATTGGACTGGATGACCTTTCAAGGTCCCTTCCAATCCCTAATGCTCTGTGATGTCTACGTTCAACTGATGAACCAGATACGTTTCGCACCAGAGGCACCTCAGGGTACACTGCAGAGCCAACTCCCCTGTACCCACAGCCTGACCTTTGTGAGCAACAGCCCACGCAGCATGTTTGACCACACAGGGCTTGCCCTGACAGTTGGGGGTTTCCCCTTTTTTAGTGGGCACGTAATTGCAGCTGGCAAGCATTCAAAATCCTCTCATCTACACTGAATAAAAGCACACCCTGCCTCATGCCGGGCTCTTGGCCTTCAGAGCCATTTTTCAGGCCAACCACCCCATTTGTCATGCACTTATAAAGCCCAAGATGAACTGGCTGACCTCTGCAGTGCTGTACAAACCCAGAAACAAGCGTCCTCCTTTCTATCCCTTTTCCCTGTTCAATCACCTACCTCCTAAAAACACATGGAAACCACCTGTTCTCTTTCCCTCTCTAAAGACTGATCTCAAAAAGGCATCCTTTACAAGAAATCCCTTAAACTTTCCTAACCCAGTGGTTTCACAACAAAACTGTTTATTCAAGGTGCACCTCCATGGTTTGTTCTGATTGCTGTGGCTCAGATCATTGATCACAGAACATCAGCAATTGGAAGAGACCTCGAGAGATCATCCAGTCCAACCCCCCTGCCACAGCAGGACCCCCAGATCCTGTCGCACAGGAACATGGCCAGGTGGGTTTGAAACTTCTCCAGAGAAGGAGACTGCACAATCCCCCTGGGCAGTCCCTGCCAGGGCTCTGGCACCTTCACCGTGAAGAAGTTCTCTCCTCTACAGTTGTCTCTCTTCAGTTCTCAGTCCCAGAGCTGCAGAGCTGCACTACTACTGCGTCATACCTGGCCCTGGGCCGCTAAGATATGTTCACTACTCACAACATAATGAAAGGACAAACACACTCCTGACCATCACACACTAGGCCAGCTCCTCTGTAGCATTCAGAACTAAGAAGGGAAATCTCAGTTGTTTTCTAACCATTTAAAACCCAATTTCCATCTGAAAAATTGAGTAACACTCAAATTCCTGACTTTACCGTAACCTGTAAGGCCTCTGAAATCAGAGGAAAATGAAGGACACAGCCTTCCCAAAAATCTCCCTGCTCCCTGGACCGTGGCCTCGGGTGCTCCAGCTACTTGGATTTTGAACTCCTCCAGGGATGGTGGCTCTGCCACCTCCCTGGGCAGCCTGTTCCAGTGCCCAGCCACTCTCTCAGGAGATCAAATCTAAACATGACGGAGCCCTGGCAGGGTCTGCCCAGGGGGGTTGTGGAGTCTCCTTCTCTGGAGAAGTTTCAAACCCACCTGGCCATGTTCCTGTGCAACTGGATCTAGGGGATCCTGCTGTGGCAGGGGGATTGGGCTGGATGACCTTTGGAGGTCCCTTCCAATCCCTGATATTCTGTGTTACTGCACAAACACACTGCACACAGAGGAAACCCAAGTGCCAACAGAACCACGGCAGCCTTACTTCACACCATCTTCACAGGTCAGGCCACACCTATTCCAGTAGCTTTGCCTTGATTTAGAGCCAAGGCTTTCAACATCACCAACTTTTCAGTTAGCTTAGAGCTCAGCAGACCTGTCAGCTGGGCATTTCTGCAAACTTCAGGGCATTTTTCAGAGACACAAGATGGAACAGAACAACGCAAGGAAGAGGCAATTTCAGCTGCAGAGACTAAGGAAAGCTCCTCTGTTCAGGCTGGAGAAGGCTTCAGTGAGATCTCTGTGGCACATCTCAGCATGTAAAGGGGCTGGTAACAATGATGGGGACAGAGGCTGCCGTGACAGGACAAGGGGCGACAGCTTTCAACTACAAGTGGGAGACTGAGACTCGGTGCGAGGCAGACACTTCTTAAAACGAGGGTGGTGAGATGCAGGTTGCCCAGACAGGTGGTAGAAGCCCCATTCCAGGTCTGGTTGGATCAGCCTGCTTTAGCTGCAGATGTCCCTGTCCACTGCAGGGGGTTGGACCTGGAGAAGCCACTTCAAATGAAAGCATTCTGTGAAATTCTTCCCCCTGGAATGGGCTGCCCAGGGTGTGAGTCCCCATCCCGGAAGGTGTTTAAAAGTCACTCAGATGTAGTGTTGGGGGATCTGGTTTAGGGGTGGACTTGTAGAGTAGGGTTAATGGCTAGACACTATGATCCTGGGGGTCTTTTCCAACCAGAATGAGTCTACGATTCTATGGAGGTTTACTCTGTTCCACAGCTGCTGAACTCATGACAGTCTGTCCACAGCTACAAAGGACTGGGAACACTATCCACCAGATGGCACAGCTGGGAAGGTAGGAAGAAAAAAAGGCAGCAAAAAGTGGCCACCCACTGAAGCAAAAAACAGGCTATCGTCTTTCTGTGTGCCAGAGCGCAGCTCAGCCTGACCAGGCACGAGGATCCTGGATACGAGGATGAGAAGAAAACAGACTTAAGGCTAACTGGGCTGACTCCAGCTCTACTTGACAAAGCCAGGGAGCTCTGTTTGCATGACCTGTCAACCCTCGCCGGTTCACTGAAGATTTATGGTTGTAAAGAAATCATATGATCAAGTGCCAAGAAACTCCAAGGTATCAGGCACACATCTAAGAGCATCCCTCTCCCAGTAAAGGAACAGGAATGGCAGTTTAGGTCTGGGGTAGAAGAACTATGAGAAAGCCTCGCTGTGTTGAGACTTCACGCATATAGCGCTCACTTTTCGTGGTGGTCTCCTCCGAACAGCAGTTATTTATGAGGTTGTCACTAACCACTAGCCAAGTACAAGACACTGCAAGAGGAGGTGAAATCAAAGCATGTCCTTACCATTCCCAAAGTCGCCACCTTCACCAACGAATAAAGTTGTTAAGAACTCAGAATATGCAAAAGAGCATGAAATTCAAAGCTAAGTGTCCTATCCGACAGCACAGCAAGGCTACTGCCCTGCATTAGACTGGTTGAGTCTTTCTGGAAACCATCCCAAATTAAACTAATCAACCCCATTTTCAGCACTCAAAACAAGGGCATGTTGAAGATAAGCACTCACACACACGCGCGGAGGGTTGGCAAGATGCCCTTGATAAATCTCCCCAAGCATTTGCAACAAGAAGCACGTCAAATGGGCAGCTCATTAAAACAAGTCAAAAACCCCACCACACCTGAAGCGCAAGACCACCGAAGCAGGTAATCCCAAACAAAAGGCAAGGCTGACCAGGGGGTTGTGGAGTCTCCTTCTCTGGAGATGTTCCAAACCCACCTGGCCATGTTCCTGTGCAACTGGATCTAGGGGATGCTGCTGTGGGGCAGGGGGGTTGGAATGGATGGTCTTTTGAGGTCCCTTCCAATCCCTGATGTTCTGTGATTCTGTGCGATTTGTATTATTTCAAGGTGCATTTTTACAGCTCAAAAGCCATGTTTCCTTCCCCTTTAGGTAAAAGTTGAAGTGTGAGTAACGGAGCCCAAAAGCTCACTTTAGCCTTATTAATGGCTCCTGAGGTTAGGAGTCAAGAGGAATTGTTCTGCGCAAGCAGCACAGGGAGGGACTCATACTCACTTTACCAGAACAGGTCAGCTAAGCAACAGCATGAGCTCCAGAATGTGAGCTGCCAATTGTACAACAAACAAAGCTGCATTGTCCAACACTGATTCGACCCGCAGTGCTAAATATCAGACAAATAAAAGACATTGAAAGGATGCAAAAATAATTCATACTGAATGCATCCTTTTAATATTATAGAATCCCAGAAATTAGGGATTGGAAGGGATCTCAAAGATCATCTAGTCCAACCCCCCTGCCACAGCAGGACACCACAGCAACACATCCAGGTGGGTTTGAACCATCTCCAGAGAAGGAGACTCCCCCTGGGCAGCCCCTGCCAGGGCTCTGGCACCCTCACCATGAACAAGGTCCTTCTCACACTGATGGGGAACCTCCTCTGTTCCAGCTCACACCCACTGCCCCTTGTCCTATCATTAGATGACACTGAGCAGAGCCTGGCTCCATCCTCCTGACAACTGCCCTTCACGTATTGACCAACATTAATGAGGTCACCTCTCATTCTTTTCTCCCAGCTCCAGAGCCCCAGCTCCCTCAGCCTTTGCTCAGCAGGGAGATGCTCCACACCCTTCATCATCTCTGTGGCTCTGCGCTGGACTCTCTCCAGCAGCTGAGGGGCCCAAAACTGGACACAATCATTCAACTGTGGCCTCCCCAGGGCAGAGCAGAGGGGCAGGAACGCCTCTATCTCCTGATCACCCCCTTTCTGATGCCGCCCAGAATGCCTTTGCTTGGGTTGTTTTATTTTGTGGGTTTTTTTCTGCTAAAATCTGAGAGACGCAGGCGCAAGCTGTTGAACTAGGCATTCCTCCTGCTGTTAGTAGGTGACAAGTAGAGAAAAAACACACTCATTCCCTGAAAAAAACCCTTCCTAACCTCTGCTCTGCTCCAGGGCAGAAAAGGAGATTAAAAACTCCAGGCAGAGCTGGGTTCAGAAGTTGCACACACACACACATCCCTCAAGACTTCAAGTACTACAGAACACAAAGCACGGATTAGGTTGCTTGGACACAAGGCACCCAACCATAACTCAAAAAAGCTGTAAAGTTCAATCCAAGTTATTTATGGCCCATGTACACCGTGTGGAACACAGACCATAAACGTCTTAGTTAGAAACCAAGATTAGCAGAGTCACATCTAAGATAATAGAGAGCAGAATAATCCACCAAGTTCCACGTCAAAATCTCCTCCTTTTAAAGCAACCTGTAGTTAAGCGACTGCACTGACAAACAAAAAGGTACCTCTCCAATACGTTTTCTAAGAGTATGTCAAAAACCCAACACCATGCCAAGACGCATCGATGCCCCCAAGAGAGTCCTGTGCTACGCAGGCAGTACTTCCTAGGTTTCTACTCAGATTTGTCTCAAAAACCTACCTGCTAATCTGGGCTTCAACATACAGAACAAGGGAGTTTTATCTGTATCAGCGATCACAGACAAAACTCTGACTGATGATACCTGCAGGTTTCTTCATAGCACACTTTAAATCACAAGGGTAATCACCCAAAGCCCTCCCGCATTTTAAGGAACTGATGTTATTGTTCACAGTTTTCACATCTTTAATCAACAGGCAGAAGCTACTGAAAAACAAAACTCCAAACTGCTTCGCAGTAACTCAGCTGAACAAAACTTGGAGACGTAGGAAACTTGTTCCACTCTCAGGACTGCAGAGACTCCAAGAATTCCTTCCCATAAGCCTTGTGTGAAGCGATCCAGCTATCCAGGGAGCCACCAAATAAGCCAAGAGCACATTCCCAGGCACAGACTCTCATCTCCAGCACAGCAGGTATTTGCTGAATGCGGAATGAAAGATTAACGGGAGAAGAGGCCTACGAAGACGAAACACTCAAGGCATAAAGAAACCGCTCGCAAGAACTGCTCAGCATCTCCAACAGCTGGGGGCCAGGCTGCTCCCTCCTTAATTTGAAAGGGTTTATGCACACAAAACCAGGCTCGGCTTTCCTCAGCCATCCCCGAGAGCCGGCTCTGGAGCCTGGAGGGGCCGTGAGCGCTCCTACACCCTCCGAACTCACAGCTCTACGTCTAACACATCGCTTGGAACAGGGAGCACTTCGCCCGGCGCCGGCCGAGGAGGGCTCAGGCCGCCCCGGCCCAGCCAGCGCGGCTCCTCCAGCCGCCCCTCGGGGTGAGGTCAAAGGAGAAGGGAAAAGTGACCGCTGAGGGTCTATTTTAACTCGTAATGCAAAAGCTGAACCCGCACGAGGAGGGCCGCAAATGAAACGGGGCCTCGCCTCCCTCCGAGGGGCTTCCAGAGGGAGATGGGGACGGCGGCGGCAGGGCCCTCCCAGCCCCCCAGGNCCTCCTCCCGCAGTCCCTCACGGCCACCCGGCCTCTCGCACAGCCCCAGACGCGTCGCCGCCGCCGCCGCTCCCTCACGGATAACTGGAGGGGGGAGAAGAGGAGGAACCACGGCCGGCCCGCCCCGCGCCGCCTCCTGCCCCCTCCTCCTCTCGCCTCAAGGCCCCGCTCGGCGCATGCGCGGAGCCCTCCTTTCCCCCCCCCGTCCAGTGCGCACCGCGCAGGCGCAGTGAGGGCCCTGGTGCCGCCCGTGCGCAGGGCCCCGCAGACTCCCGCCCTCGGGGGGCTGGAGGGTCCCGCAGAGCGGGTCCCGCAGGGGCTGCCCGCGCCGCTCTGGGCGGCCTGTCAACAGAGATTCCTTGCGTTTAGATGGAATCTCCCGAAAGGAGGGCGTGGAGAGCTGGGGCTGCTCTCTCCTCCCAAGGACCGAGTGACAGGAGCCGAGGAAAGGGCCTCAGGCTGCCCCTGGGGAAGGGGAGGGTGGCCCTGAGGAGAAACTTCTCCCTGCAGAGGGCCCTCAGCCCTTGGCACAGGCTGCTCAGGGACGGGGTCACGGGCCACCCCGGCCGTGTTTGCTAGTCAGAGGGATGTGGAGCTCAGGGCCAGGGCTTCGGGGTGGGATGGGACAGGTGGGTTCGGGGTTGGACTGGATGAGCCAGAAGGTCTTCTCCAGCCTGAGTGCCCCAGTTGGTGCCTGTTGCCCCTCGTGCTGTCGCTGGGTACCCCCAGAAGAGCCTGGTCCTGTCTTCTGACACCATGTAAATGTCTCTGGGCAGTGGTGAGATCTCCCATGATGTCCTCTCCAGGCTGAACAGAATCACGCGGAGCCACAGAACATCAGGGATTCAAAGAGACCTGGGAAGATCATCCAGTCCAGTCCCCCTGCCACAGCAGGATCCCCTAGATCCAGTCACACAGGAACAGTCCCTGTGGGTTTGAAATGTCCCCAGAGAAGGAGACTCCACTCCCTGGGCAGCCCCTGCCAGGGCTCTGGCACCTTCACCAGGAAGAAGGTCCTTCTCACACTGATGGGGAACCTCCTCTGCTCCAGCTCACACCCACTGCCCCTTGTCCTGTCACTAGATGACACTGAGCAGAGCCTGGCTCCATCCTCCTGACACGCCAGGTCTCTCAGCCTCTACCCCAAGGCAGGTGCTCCAACCCCTGATTGTCCTAGTGGCTCTGTTCTGGGCTCTCTTCAGTAGCTCTTTGTCCTTCTTGGACTGGAGAGCCCACAAGTGGACACACACTTCCCAATGTGGCCTCACCAGGGCGCAGCAGAAGTGGCGAAGAACCTTCCTCAACCTGCCAGCCACGCTTCTCTGAATGCACCCCAGGAGACTGCTGGCCTTCAGGCCACAAGGGCCCAATGATGGCTCGTGGTTAGCCTGGCTCGTTCTCTGCCCTCCAATAGGTCCATCCCCAGCCTGTGTGTGAGTTTTCCCCTCAGCCTGTTCCCCACTGCTATGGGGTCCTGAGGGAGCTTGAAGGAAGTGAAGACTTCCCTGGAGAGGCTGAGGGAGCGGGGGCTCTTGAGCTTTGAGAAGAGGAGCCTGAGGGGTGACCCCATGGATATGGATCAATGTGTGAAGGGTGGGTGTGAGGAGGATGGAGCCAGGCTCTGCTCAGGGGCACCCAGTGACAGGACAAGGGGCAGTGGGTGTGAGCTGGAGCAGAGGAGGTTCCACATCAGTGTGAGAAGGACCTTCTTCATGATGACGGTGCCAGAGCCCTGGCAGGAGCTGCCCAGGGGGGCTGTGGAGTCTCCTTCTCTTGGAGATGTTTCAAACCTGCCTGGGCTGTTCCTGTGTGACTGGGTCTGGGGGATCCTGCTGTGGGGCAGGGGATTGGACTGGATGGTCTTTCGAGGTCCTGTCCCAGCCCTGATGTTCTGTGGTTCTGGGATTCAGTACTGGGCATGGTGCCCCGCTGTCTTGTAGCAGGAAGGCGGTGGCTTTGCCCTGAGAAGAGCCCGTCCGCACCCACGGGTTCTGGACTAAAGCCAGGAAGAGCAGCCCCAGGAGGCTGCGTGTCACCCCGGTGTCACTGCTGGTGCTGACGCTGCGCCCGTGGAAGCTCACGGGGTAGTGAAGAACCGGCTCTGTCAGAACTGGAACAGCAAGTGGTGTTCTCTGCAGCCCTGCTGCAGCACAGCCTGCAGAACAAAGTGCAGCGGGGCTTGTGCTGCGCTGCAGCCGGACCTGCCCAAGCCCTGCTGCGGCTGGCTTCTGAGACGTGCAAGAGGGCTGGGGAGCAGGGCCTGCGGAGCGCGGCTGCGGGAGCCGGGGCCATTAAGGTTGTAGCCAGGCTGCTGCTGCTCTCTCCCCCCAAACTCCTAATGACAGGACAAGGGGAAATGGCCTCCAGTTGCATCAGGGGAGGGTTAAACTGGATCTTAGGAAGAACCTCTTTGCTGAGAGCGGTTGGGCCCTGGAACAGGCTGCCCAGGGAGGTGGTGGAGTCCCCATCCCTGGAGGGGTTTGAAACCCAAGTAGCTGGAGCCCTTGAGGCTCTGGTGCAGGGGTTGGGGAGCTGTTGGGCTGAGAGCTGGGCTTGCTGATCCTGGAGGTCCTCTCCAGCCCTGAGGATTCTATGATCTGTGATCCTGCTGTGGCAGGGGGATTGGAGTAGATGACCTTTCGAGGTCCCTTCCAAGCCCTAATGATTCTGTGATTCTCTCTCTCAGCTGAGCTCCCTGAAGACGGGTTAGTTTACACTAACCTGACTTCAGCGTCTACCTCGCTCCACGGGAGCCAGCATCATCCCGCCACCCGAACGCACGTCAAGCCCCGCTTCGCAGTCTCTCGAGAAGGGGAACCTGCGTGCGAGCAAACCCAGAGCAGTGAGGACCAGCTGGAGCAAAGACCGGGCATCAGCCGACGGGAGGCGGGCGGCCGGCCGGTAAAAGGACCCCTGCGCGGCCGTGCCGGCGCGGTGAGGGAACCGGAAAAACCGCCTCCAGAAGGGACGTTGCCCTAGTGCCTCCGTTTGTAGGCGGCTTGTGTGGAGGCTGCAGAATCACACTGAGGCTGGAGAAGCCCTCTGAGCTCAAACAGACCAGACCAGCACCTACCATCACCCCAGTGGCGACCCCAGGGCACTCAGGGCCCCAGCCAGGCTGCCCTTCAGCACCTCCAGGGATGGGGACTCCCCCACTGCTCTGGGCAGCCCAGTCCAGCCTCTGATCACCCTTTCCCTGAGGAAGGGCTTCCTGACATCCAACCTAACCTTCCCCTGGCAGCTTCTGGCTCTGCCCTCTCATCCTGGTGCTGGTTGCCTGGGAGAAGAGCCTGACCCCCACCTGACTGCAACCTCCCTTCCAGGAGCTGGAGAGAGGGAGAAGGTCCCCCCTGAGTCTTCTCTTCTCCAGCTTCCTCAGCCTCCCCCATCAGCCTTTCCCTGCAGCCCCTTCCCCAGCCTCTCTGCTCTCCTCCGGACCCGCTGCAGCCCCTCACAGCTGCCCCTTCCTAATTTTCCAGTTCTGCTGGTAGCAAAGAGCTAAATTTAAAACGAATAAACCTTAAGCATATTTTTGGTTCCTGTTTGGCCAGACCAGGAGCAGCAGTCCCTCAGCCTCTAGAAAAGGTCCTGCTCAGGCCACCCGCTCTGCTGCTGCCAACACTAACAGGTCCCCAGGCCCTCCTGAGCTTGCGGGAACTGTCCCGGTTTCATTTCGCACAACCCAACTGCCCTGAAGGTTATTTTAAGCTGCTGCAGCATCGGATCCAGGCATCCCGACGTCACAGCAACGTGGCCAGCGGCATCCGGGCTGGCATCAGCACTGGGGTGGCCAGCAGGGCTGGGGACGTCATTCTCCCCCTGCACTGGGCACCGGGGAGGCCTCCCCTCCAGTCCTGGGGGTACTGCTGGGCCCCCCACTGCAAGAAAGAGATTGGGGGGCTGCAGCAGATCCAGAGGAGCAGCGAGGCTGGGGAAGGGACTGGAGGGAGAGGCTGGGGGAGCTGGGGGTGTTTAGCCTGGAGCAGAGGAGACTCAGGGGGGACCTTGACCCTCTCTCCAGCTCCCTGTAACCGTGCGCTGCCTGGACACCCTCTGACTGAAGTCTCCTGGTTTGGTTGCTGGGTGCTCCCTCCAGCCCCAAGGTTCCCTGTGCTGTGAGCTAGAGCCGTCCTCGTGCCCTGACGACGAAGCCCAGCAACCGTAACGCAGACTGGCTGCAGCTGCAGCCCACTGGGCTAGTGGAACCCCCTTGGGATTGGAATTATTCACTACCGACAGAGCCGGTGGAACTGCAGGTGGAGACATCGCCCGGGCCCCGGGCACGCGGCAGCTCCGCGGGTAGTTGTTAGCTCGTGGGCTGTGCGAGCAACCCCAGCTTGCTCAGCTACAGGATGTGCCTCCAGTCACGCCACCGGGTGCTGCCAGGGTGGTGCTTACGAGTCCAGAACCTCCCAGCAGCTCCAGCCAACTGCGGGGGCTCCCCCGTGAGAGGAAGAGAAGAGAGAACCACAGAGCCATTCGGGCTGGAAGAGACCCCTGGGATCACAGAATCATAGAATCAAGGGGCAGCGGGTGTGAGCTGGAGCAGAGGAGGTTCCCCATCAGTGTGAGAAGGACCTTGTTCCCAGTGAGGGTGCCAGAGCCCTGGCAGGGGCTGCCCAGGGGGGTTGTGGAGTCTCCTTCTCTGGAGACATTTCAAACCCACCTGGACTGTTCCTGTGCGACTGGATCTGGGGGATCCTGCTGTGGCAGGGGGACTGGACTGGCTGATCTCTGGGGGTCCCTTCCAGTCCCTGGTGCCCTGTGGTTCTCTGTCCGTGCGCACAGCCCACCCTGCAGCAGCACGGCCGGCTGGGTGCCCTGCGCTCTGTGGGCCCAGCGCTCTGGCTGGCAGACACCCACAAGCCCTCCCCTCCGTCCCTGCTGCTCCCTTGGCTGCAGCGGGAGTGGTACCGTGGCCGAGGCGGCTCTGGGAGCGCGGGGCGAGCGGCAGCGCCGGCTGACGCAGGGCTGAGCGGCAGGGCAGGCGAGCCAGGGCTATAATTAGCCAGCCATTCTAGTGTGAGGCAGACGGGCCAGCTGACGGCATCGCTATCGACAGCCCTGGCAGCCCTGGCAGCAGCGGAGCGAGGTCACTCCTGCCGGTGACCTCACCGCTCTGCCCGCACCCACGGGCTGCGGCGTCACTGCCCCGCTCCAGCCTTGGGGACACCCCTTGAGGACACTGCGCCCCTCACACGCGAAGGGCGCCCGTGGGACTCAGGAAGGGCCAGCGAGCACGAGGGGCTGGGGCTGAGCTCCCCTGCAGGGCGCTCGCCCCTGCGCGGGGCTCCGGGTGCCTGTTGGCCAGCCCCGCGGTGCCGGGCGCCGGTCCCCGCAGCACAGACCCAGCCGGCTGTGACCACTTGACCTCAGAATGACCTCTGCAGGTCCCTGGTCCGCCCGCCCTCCGTGCCCGGCTACCTGCGCCCAGGAATTTTGCAGTCTGCTGGGCGAAGCCAAGCGCCCCTGTGTGTGCCAGCGGGACCAGCCCACCCGCCCCCTCCCCACTTCCCAGCTGGGACGTGCAGGGAGCAGCTCGTCCCGTGCTGCCCTTGGGGCCTCCAGGCCCCGGCCTCGCCAGGGCTCCCCGCGTTCCAGCTGCGCTGCTGCCTCACAGCGCACAGGACAGCCCTCCCTGTGCCATAAACGCTGATGCCGGCGCCCTGGGAGGCGCGAAGGCCGCTGCCAAGGGGGACGCAGTCCCCACGCGGCGATGGAAGCGCCTGCTCACCAGGGCTGACGCCAGGCCAGCTCGCAGGGCCGCAGAGCCCTTCGCGTTTCTCCTCTCCTCGTCCGTGCTCCGCCTGGACGGGCTCCAGCGGGGCTGCTGCCTTCCTAACGGCCTCCAAATCCGCACGGTCCTTGAGGCCCCAGCTGCCCAGCGCCCCGCTCAGGGAGCCCAAGGAGCCCGCGGGCAGCTGGTGCTTGTGGCCAGAGCAGTTCATCGCTCGGCTGCCAGCACAGTCGGGGCAGCCCCGAAAGGGGGCACAGGGAGCTCACGGGTGGGTAACAGCACCGTGGGCTCTGTCTGCAGAGGCAGCCCTGCTCCCCGACGGGCCGATCCGTTCCAGCTCACAACCGCTCTCTACACAGCCGTGAGAGCCCGCTGCCCGCTGCGCAGACAGAGGATGACTTCCTGGCAACACTCAGGGGCTGGGGGGTAACGGGACCGGGACCTGCCCAAGCAGAACCCCCTCCCCTGGGATGGGGCAGTGCTGGGAGCAGCTCCCCTTTTCCTCCTTTCACGGGATCACAGCACATCAGGGAGTGGAAGGGACCCCAATAGATCTCCCAGATCCAGTCACACAGGAACAGTCCAGGAGGGTTTGAAGCGTCTCCAGAGAAGGAGACTCCACAACCCCCCTGGGCAGCCCCTGCCAGGGCTCTGGCACCCTCACCATGAAGAAGGTCCTTCTCACACTGATGTGGAACCTCCTCTGCTCCAGCTCACACCCAATGCCCCTTGTCCTGTCACTGGGTGCCCCTGAGCAGAGCCTGGCTCCATCCTCCTGACACCCACCCTTCCCATATTGATCAACATCCATGGGGTCACCCCTCAGGCTCCTTTTTCCCAGCTCCAGAGCCCCAGCTCCCTCAGCCTCTCCTCAGCAGGGAGATGCTCCCCTCCCTCCATCATCCCTGTGCTGGGCTCTCTCCAGCAGCTCCGTGTCCTTGTGGAACTGAGGGGCCCAGAACCAGACACAACCATCCAGATGTGGCCACCCCCATTCTGATCCACCCCAGGATGCCACTCACCAGGGCCCACTGCTGTCTCCTGGCCATCCTGCTGGCTACCAGGACCCCCAGGCCCCTTTCTCCTCCGCTGCTCTCCAACAGGTCTGTCCCAACCTCTACTGGTCACGGGGCTGTTCCTGCCCAGACACCAGACTCTGCACTGGCCCTGTTCTAGCTCATTCGGTGTCTCCTGCCCGGCTCTCCAGCCTGTCCAGGTCCCACTTATGGCAGCCCAGCCTGCTGGGTGCTGAGATCTCAAGACACCCCCACCCTCAGGGCCTTGGAGAAGGTCAGCAGCCCCCGGGGGAGTTGCTCAGGTGTTTCCAGGATGGATTTGTTGGGCCATGGCCAGATTTATCAGCCACCACTCAGATGGGAGGTCTGGAGACTGACACAGGGGACCCCAGCTCCTTCCAATGGGCTCTTGGAAACCCTTCCGCTCCAGCAGCTACTCACAGCCCTTGTGAGGTGAGAGACACATCTAGGGGGCTATGTGGCCACTAACTGCTCCTCTAAGTGGCCTCCCAAGTCCCCACTTGTGGGGCTCCCAGTCCCTTCCAATCCCCTCCCATTCCCTTCCCAGTCCCCTCCCAGTCCATCCCAATCCCCTCCCTGTCTCCTCCCAGCTGACAGTGAAGGTGGAAGAGGTGCTGCATGAAGCCAGTGGGTCAAGTCATGACCCCCAGGTCCTGGGAGGAGACATCGTGCCCCTCACGTATCACTCAGGGCTCTGCCCAGCCGGTGTGAGTGAGGCTGGGCCATCTCAGGTGTGGTCTCTTGCCCAGGGCCGCGCTACTTCTCGAGCACCTTCCTCCCCTCACTGGCAGCTCTCCGTCCTCCCTGGCTGCTCCTTCAGACACCAGCTTGTGGCTGACCCAGTCTCCCTCGGGGTGACTTGTTCCACCCCAGCTCTGCCCTCCCAGTGACACTTCTTTGGGTCCATCCTGGGCTGCCCCCTGAACCCTTAGTGCTTTCTCCTGCTGCATCTTCCTGCAGAGGGAAGCTCCATCCCCTGCGTGTGCCGGGAGGGTCTGGGGGCGCTCTCCAGGAGCCCAGCCCTCACGCCCCCTCCCTTTGCTGGGCTCCCAGACAAGGCGGCGGTAGCACCGTCCGCAGGCAGACCCTCTCCCTTGCTCCAGGTCCCCAGTCAGCACCCTCTCCCCTCGGCAGATGGACCCCAAGTCCCCTGCGGCAGAGGGGACCTGGTCCCTTTTGACTGAGCGACTGCTCCCTCCCAGTAACGCCAGACCCCCCCCCCAGTGAACACAAACTCTCTTCCAGTCTCTCCCAGTAAGCCCACGACCCAGTTACCTCCCAGTACAGCGCCCCGGCAGCTGGGCAGCAGCGTGGCGCCGTGCTCAGTGCCGCCCTCCTGTGGGCAAGACCCGGTACTGCAGCGCCCCTCCGGTCCAGCCGGACTGACCGGGCACCCGGGAGCACCCACCGGGCCCCTTCCCGCGACTCTAACGGCGTCCTGGGGGCTGCGCATGCGCACAGTCCTCCCCAGTAACCTCTAACCCCTTCCCAGTGTCTCAAAGTAACAATTCACCCTTTCCCAGATCCTCGCAATAAAGTCAAACTGCCCTCCAGTCCCTCCCAGCCACCCCAGCTCCTCTCCCAGTCATTCCCAGTAACACTAAATACCTCCCCAGTAAACTCTAATCCCTTCCCATTACCTCCCAGTAACCTTGAGCTGCCTCCCAGTAACCATAAACTCCCTCCCCATCCCTCTGAGTAATCCTAAAACCCATCCCAGTAACCGTGAGCCTCCTCCAAGTAAGCACAGACTCGCCTCCAGTCTCTCCCAGTGACCCCACGCCCCCCCCCAGTACAGCGCCCCGGGAGCTGCGCGGGCGGGGCGGGGCAGCAGCGTGGCGCCGTGCTCAGTGCCGCCCTCCTGTGGGCAAGGCCCGGTACTGCAGCGCCCCTCCGGTCCAGCCGGACTGACCGGGCACCCGGGAGCACCCACCGGGCCCCTTCCC
>VXBP01002723.1:21016-96131 GCA_013400115.1 Rhinopomastus cyanomelas | reverse complement strand
GGTCCCTTCCAACCCCTAACATCCTGTGATCCTATGATCCTATGTATGTGTCTGTTCCACAAGAGGATGAGAGTATTACATGTGGTATGGAAGATTACAAATAATTACTGGAATAATAATTTAGGAAATTTTTTTTATGGTTAAAACCTTGCCTGTGTGCTAAGCTGTGCCCATCAAACATCGCATCACTTGCCTTTACTTGTTCTCACCACAGCAACTGGAAACATGCTAGACTCAGAAGTGAGAAGATCCAGGTTCCATTTTTAACTTTTCAACTGATTTACCTAATCACAGAATGACAAAACATTAGGGACAGGAAGGGACTCCAAAAGATCATCTAGTCCAATCCCCTTGCCACAGCAGGATTACCTAGATCAAGTCGCACAGTAACATATCCAGGAGGATTTTAAACATTCTGTGTGTTTCTTGAACTGAGGGGCCCAGAACTGGACACACTACTCCAGAAGCGGTCTCACCAGAGCAGAGTACAGGGCCAGGAGAATCTCTTTTGATCTGCTAACCACTCCCTTTCTGATCCACCCCAGGATGCTATTGGCTTTCTTGGCCACAAGGGCACATTGCCGACTCATGGTCATTTGGCTGTCCACCAGGACCCCCAGGTCCCTTTCTCCTACACTGCTCTCCAACAGGTCAGTCCCAAATCTGTACAGGACCCAGGTTTGTTTTTGCTCAGATGTGAGACTCTGCACTTACCCTTGTTACAGCTCATTACATTTCTGTCTGCCCAGCTCTTGGTGAATGGCAGCACTCTCTGCTGGGGTGTCATCCACTCCTCCCAGATGTGTGTCAACACAAAGTTGCTGACAGTGCTCTCTAATCCCTCATCCAAGTCATTAAGGAATAGATTGAATAGGACTGGTCCCAGTATTGATCCTTTTGGGGACTCCACTAGACACAGTCCTCTAACTAGGCTCTGTCCCATTGACCACTAGTCTCTGGCTTCCATCCTGCAGCCAGTTCACGATCTACCTCGCTACCCAATCATCCAGTCCACACTACCTCAGTTTGGCTGCAAGGATGCTGTGTGAGACTGTGTCAAATGATTTACTGAAGTCAAGAGAGACCACATCCACCACTCTGCCATCATCTATCCACCACGTTATGCCCTCATAAAAGGCTATCAGGTTGGTCAAGCATGACTTTCCTTTTGTGAAGCCGTGCTGACTGTCCCTAATGACCCTCCTGTCCTTGATGTGCCTGGAGACAGCCTCTAGTACAAATTGTTCCATCCCCTTTCCTGGGTTGGAGGAGAGGCTGACCAGTCTACAGTTACTGGGGTCCTCCTTCTTACCCTTTTTGAAGATTAGGGTGACATTTGCTATCCTGCAGTCCCCAGGCAGCTCTCCTGATCCCCATGACTTAGCAAAGATGATGGAGAGTATCTTAGCAATTATTTCCATCGTATCACATCTAGTTTACTAATACATACATCTTTGATACAGCATTTGAAGGCATTACTTCCACAGCTTTCTAATTGGTTTTGCTTTCTGAGATAACAAAAACCTGCTTTTTACATGGTAAACATAGCAGGTTTTGAGGCAGCAGTGGTGACTTCACAGTGCTGAACAGCAGAGCATGTTGCGACCACACAGATTTCACAGATTTCAGCTACTCCATCTCCTGTGCAGTGTATGTCATGCTGAGTACTGCTGACAGGGTTGTAGAGAAGGAACAGGGAATGCAGAGAGAAAAGCAAACAGAGGAGAGCAGGTAGAAAATCTCTCTGTATCCTGTTAAGACATAGTCCTGGCAGAAGCATCTCCTAAAGCCAGCACGGCCATCCTGGGATGAGCTCCAGTGTGGGTGACAATTTGGGATGCTGCTCAGGAGAAAAGGGGCTGACGTGGACATTAGAATTCCCTTGTTGCCCTCCTCCCAAACTCTCAAGATTCTGAGCGAAACATTAATACTGCTTCAGATGCTTCTTCCCTCCAAGGCCAATCAGCTGCTTGTTGGGGCATGAAGCTGTTGTTCATTTGAATGGCTAACAAGGGAGTAGAGGGACAGAGCTAATTTCTGAGGCTTTTCCAGCACTGTGGATACTAACATTTGCTCTGACACATACGACTGGCATGAAGAGGCTCCCTCCAGTTTGGAATAAGAGAAGAGGTGCTGTATGAATTCTACGTAAACCAGCTTGACTTGTCAGAAGAGACTGTTTTTAACTGTATTTTTTTAGTGTAAGGCTGTGGTAGACAACTCGTCCTGCTTAGTACCATGGCAACAAATCACAGAATCACAGAAAATTAGGGACAGGAAGGGATATCGAAAGATCATCCAGTCAAATCCCTCTGCCACAGCAGGATCATCTACACCAAGTCGCACAGGAACATATCCAGGAGGGTTTTAAACATCTACAGAGAAGGAGACTCCACAACCCACCCCCGGTAGCCTATTTCAGTGTTCTGCCACCCTCACTGGCAAGAAGTTCCTTATCATACTTGTGTGGAACCTCCTATGTTCCAGCATACACCCATTGCCCCTTGTCCTATCATTGGATGACATTCAGAAGAGCCTGGCTCCATCCTGTTGACACCCACCTTTCACATATTTATAGACATTAATGAGGTCTCCTTTTTTCTAAGCTAAAGAGATCCAGTTCCCTCAGCCTCTCCTCATAAGGAAGGTGTTCAACTTCCTTCATCATCACTGCTGTGCGTTGGACTCTCTCCAGCAGCTCCGTGTCCTTCTTGAACTGAGGGGCCCAGAACTGGACACAGAACTCAGAGTAGAGGAGGAGAAGAACCTCTCTCGATCTGCTTACCACCCCCTTTCTGATCCATCCCAGGATGCTGTTGACCCTCTTGGCTACAAGAGTACATTGATGGCTCATAGTCATCCTGCTCTCCACCAGGGACCCCCAGGTCCCTTTCTCCTACACTGCTCTCCAACACGTCATCCCCAGCCTATACTGGTACCTGGTTCTTACCCAGATGCAAGACTCTACACTTACCCTTGTTATACTTCATTACATTTCTCTCTGCCCAGCTCTCCAGCCTGTCCAGGTCTTGCTGAATGGCAGCACTCTCTGCTGGGGTGTTGGTGACACCACCCAGCTTTGTGTCATCAACAAAGTTGCTGACAGTGCACCTTAATCCCTCAGCCAAGTCATTAATCAATAGATTGAATAGTACTCGTCCCAGCGCCGACCCTTTTGGGCACTCCACAGGCCTCCAACTAGTCTCTGTCCCACTGACCACTACTCTCTGCCTTCTATTCTGCAGCCAGTTCACGATCCACCTCACTACCCAATCATCCAGTCCACACTGCCTCAGTTTGGCTGCAAGGACGCTGTGGGAGACTCTGTCAAACGCCTTACTCAAGTTGAGATAGACCACATCCACCGCTCTGCCATCATCTATCCACCTGAAGCCATGCTGACTGTCCTCGATGACCCTCCTGTCACTGATGTGCCTGGAGACAGCCTCTAGGACAGGGGTCCTCAAACCCCAGCCCGCGGGCCGGATAGAGCACCCCAGGGTCTCTAATACGGCCCGCCAGTATTTACAGAACCCACCTTTGCCCACCCCTCCCCACCCCACCGGGGGTTGCGGGGTGGAAACGGAGCAGCCGCAGATGACTTCCTGCTGACTGAGAAGGGGGGCGGTAGCATCAGCAGGGTGGGTGGCTCCCCGTCACTCCCTCCCTCCAGCTCCCAGGCAGGACAAGCCAGGCAGCACAAAGCAGCCAGCACCAGTGAAATATTATTTGTTTTTGTTGGTTACAATTGTTCTTCATTTTAAATATTGCATTCTTTTTTCTGCTTTTGTGTACTACAACAAATAAAGCATGTGCAGTGTGCCCAGGAATTCGTTCATTTTTTTCCAAACTATAGACCGTCCCCCGACAATGTCTGAGGGACAGTGAACCGGCCCCCTGTTTAAGATGTTTGAGGACCCCTGGTCTAGGACAAATTGTTCCATCGCTTTTCCTGGCAGGGAGGTGAGGCTGACTGGTCTATAGTTACCTGGATCTTCTTTTTTAACCTTTTTTAATATTGGAGTGACATTTGCTATCCTCCAGTCCCCAGGCACCTCTCCTGATCCTCATGACTTAAAAAAGATGATGGAGAGTGGCCTAGCAATGACTTCTGCCATCTCCCTCAGCACACGCGGGTGCATCCCATCTGGGCCCATAGATTTGCGCACATCCAGGTTGCTCAACTTATCCCTAACCCAGTCCTCATCAACCAAGGCAGGCTCCTCTCTTGTCTCGACTTCCTCTGGAGCCTCATCAGTCTGGGGCTTTATATCAGCCCCCAGAAGTACAGACAGAGGTAAATAAAGAAGAAATTCTTCAGTGTAATAGTGGAGAGACTCCTGAATAGATTGCCCAGAGAGCCTGTAGCTGCCCCCTCTCTGGAGGTGTTGTTGGATGGCCACGTTGGATGAGGCCTTGAGCAACCAAGTCCAGTTGAGAGGCGGTGTTGCCCACAGTAGGAGGTTGGCGTAGATGATCTTTAAGGTCCCTTCCAAACTGAGCAAATCCATGGTTCTCTAATTCTACGAAATCTTCCTCAAAAAGGGGGTTACAGAAAAAAAAGAGGCAAAATAGCCAAACCACTGAAAATACCAATCCCAAGACTTTCATTTGAACATAATTTCTGTTTCTTGTCATGGTGCACAGAGCCTTTGGGATAACTGAATCCTGAGACTGAATTTTCAATGTTCACAGTATCACAGTATTACCAAGGTTGGAAGAGACCTCATAGATCATCAAGTCCAACCTGAAGTTCCTGAAGGTGAAAACTTGTTTACCCTAGATTTCAGAATGAAAAAAGTTGAGGTGGTTGAAATTGTTGCTGGTTCTCTTGCTATTAAGGTCTGTTCTGGATTCCAGCTCCCAAGGAAAACATAAAAGAAGGAATTTCAATACATGAGCGGCAGAAAGCACAAGTTTTGTTCACAGGGCTGGTTTCACTCCTAACACTAGAGCACACAAGGACAGAAACAGTAATTACTATCAGACTGCTCTGCCCAACCTGTCCCTGTGCTCTGCTGTTTTGGCCACCGCTTTTAGCTCTTTTGTTGTCAGTGGTTCATAGCAGCAGCGCTAAAGAAACCACCTTGACCAGTCACATCCCTCTTTCTAATGCACCGACAACAGAACAAGAGACAGGTAGCGAATGAATAAGGTAGGCAGGAACAAGACACTGACTTGAGAATGAGAACAGGGGTTAAAATGGTTCACCTTCTACAGTTAAAAGAAGTCAGGAAGAGCAGTGATGGTACTGCATAGGAAAGAGCCGAGGGGACAGGTAAAACCATCATGTCCAGCTTAGCCACAGCCCCGCTCTTAGTGTCAAATCATGCTTTCTCAAGCGAGCCTATTAAACCAGGAAATGCCCCAAAACACTGACCAAAAGAAAACAAAAAGCAGCGAGCATCTGTCGGGACCCCAAGACAGCCAAAGTATCTGGACAGATCTGCTTTTATCTTCTTCTGCGATGAGTAGTCCAAAGAAGCTCAGAGGGATTTTAAAACAAAGTTGGTGAAGGGTCTGGAGAACGAACCTTGTGAGGAGCAGCTGAAGGAGCTGGGGCTAATTAGTCTGAAGAAAAGGAGGCCGAGGAGAGGCCTTCTTGCTGTCTACAACTATCTGAAAGGAGGTTGTACAGTGGTGGGCGTTGGTCTCTTCCTACAATTAACAAGTGACACGACAAGAAGAAATAGCCTCAACCGGCACCAGGGGAAGTTTGGGTTGGTCATGAGGAAAAAATTCTCCTTTGAAGGAGTCCTCAGACCTTGGAACAGGCTGCTCAGGCAGGGGGTTGAATCACCATCCCTAGATGTTTCACAGTCATGGAGATCTGGAGCTTAAGGACAGGGTGTAGCAGTGGTCTTGGGACAGTCAGGTTCATGGATGGACTCAATAATGTTAAAAGTCGTTTCCAACACAAATGATTCAATGAAATTCAGACCAAAAGGCAAAATCTAGCATAATATAAAGGAGACATACAATTTCTTACAACAAACCTATAACAATGCATATCCACAACTTTTCCTGCCTACTCTATCCCTAGAGGCAGGTGCTCAAAATCCCAGGCTTCAACTCAGTTAACTCAGTAACTTGCAGTTGTAACTTCAAGATACGACTTCTATTACCATGGATGCCTTAGTGGCATCTGCAGAAACATGTTGGAGCCTTTCCTAATGGCATGTTCTACTACAGAAGAGAGGAGAATCATAAAACTAAACAAAATTAATGCTACTAGTTTAGATTTGTGTCTTATATTACCCCAAGCAAATTGCTAAACCTTTAAAAATAATTTGTACAGATAAGAGAATTTTCTGTTCAGAGCTTTCTGTATTTTAAAGCAATACCACATCAGTCTTCTCTTGCATTTGGTTGATAATGGACCTGAAAGATCTGTTCAGCAAGTAAGAACTCTGATAATGCCACTACATACTACATACTACTTCAGCCCTGCAGTGGGGTACAGAACAGTACTCAATGAGAACCAACTCAATACCTGCTTTATTTCCTGTTGGCCAGGCTCACAAAACACTCTCCTCCTTTATGCTGTAAGACAGACTTTAACATAATGAGTACTTGAGATGACCATACTTATGTCAGTCTTCCCCCCCAAAAATACAGTAACTAGGCATTAATACTATCCATCAACCTTCTCTATGGAAAACAAATTAATATTAAAGAAACTTGTCTTTTAAATCTGCTACAAATGGAAACAGAAAATCCCAAGGCTCTTGGTCTCATTGATCTTCTAATTAGTATTTTACATTCCTTTCTACATATTATGGTTGGGTAACTATTGCTTAATTACAAGCAGTGATTATTTATATAATTTGATAGATGTGACAAACACCTTTTGCAATATCTTAACATGTATTAGTAAACCCGTAGCACCACAGATGCAAATAACAAAATAAGTTGGAAGTTTTAAAGGGAATCCTGAAGAGAACTTTATGTAACTGTGGCCAGATGCACAGAAGAGATAATCTGTGTGCAAGAGGGGTCAAACATTAGATATTGATTGATTACACCGCAATACAGTTCCACTCTGAAATCACACTAACTGTGAGGAGAAGATAAACCATGTGTCGAGCTCAGAGAATCAGAACACAAATTAAGAATGTTAGAAATATGTGCACTAGATTAAATGAGAAACTGCTTGAGATGTGGAGTGCGAACATGCAGATGAAAAAACCTGAAACACAGGTACTTACACAGTAAGGGCAGCATGCAGAGAAATAAGACACAAAGTATGAGTGGGAATGATGAGGACTGGTTCCAGTGATGAAGACTGGTTTACAAGAGGAAATTTTAAAATACTAAATATTTGTGGTTTTCCAGACACAAAAGAGGGGAAAGGAAGTGTTTGGGGAGTTCCACAGACAGTAAGAGAAAATGAAGAAATTATGAACAAAATTCCTGATGGAAGCACAGAAAACTAAGAAAGGGTATTTCCAAGAGAAGACAGTAAAGTTTTCTTTTGGTGCATGTACCACACTGGAAAAGAAAAGGTTAGAAATTATACTGAAGTAATGGTGCTATTTCAAATCCTAATTCCTGTGACTTTTAATTCTCATTACTTTGATGCTCTTTGAAAATTTTAACTCCAGAATCATTAGTGTTTGAGTATTTTACCAGTATGCTAAAAGCTAAAAGCTTTTTCTGACAATTTAGGTATTCTTGGACCCTTCCAACATTTATGCTTGCTAGACACACATCCACCGTGAACTGGTTCAAGCCATACAGATGTCTGTGCCAGTCCTCACTGTACCCACTATACTTCTGAATGAAGTACACAATGAAGTGTACCACATGAAGCACGCAAGATTAAATCCCGTAGCCAGCCCATGTCTGCCAAGGGGAGCCAAACTGTTTTTACTTGGCCAATAAATGTCTAAAATAAAAAAAACCCAACAAACAAGCATCTGACCATAAGACTCAAAGGACACCAGATTCGGCGTGTTGACAACAGCTCCTGGGACCAATGTGCAAACATCAACTGTTGTACTAACATTCTCTTGATTTGACAGAATTTCTCCTGTATTCTGCAAGCAAATGGATGAAGTATTTACTACTCAACAGAAACTACAGAATATGCAAAACAAATCATCTTCTAAGATTATGAACTTTAGGAATGACACATTTAAAATGGTAACTGACAGCATTTTTATGAAAAGTGCTTCTGTTAATTGATTATTCTAAATTCTTATATGTTAGCAATATGAAAGGGATAGAAAGCTTTAGACCAAAATAATCCCTCTTTATCTCTTTGATCTAAATAAAGCCACAAAAGAGCTTACATTACTGATCAAATGTAGCAGAAGATACACAGTGCAGTGTTCCTAAGTACAGCTTTGCACTACACCAACAGTCATTCTTTTCAGCGGACAAAGAACTAAAACTCAGTAGTTTTGTAGTTTTAATCATAAACACATACAAGCACGTACATTTGTGTTCAACCTCTACTTACCACATGCCAAAGATGCTCTAGTGCTGCACAGCCTGGAGACTGAACTGAACCAGATCTGCTGTTATGACAGCAATAATTTGGACTTACGTTTCTAGGTCTCTGAGTTGTCAGTGTAATTAAACTCTAACAAATTAGTTTGGAAAGGAAATTTCCAGATAAACTATCTGGGGCAGGATACGTAGCCCATCAATAGCACTTGGGTCACTAAATGTAACGCAAGAATTCAGAACTGCGCAGTACTGATAAATAGCATCACTGTAACACGGGTTCATGGATGTTGCAGAATTAATGATCCATAAATCCATTAAAGTAACACCTCTGCTGAAGGGATTGGAGCTTTGTGCCTCTGTGTGAACTGTTGCCTGTAGAAAGCTTAAGGATATGTCTTGTGAAACTACACTAAGCAGACTCTTTACCCTCTGTCTTGGAGAAATGTACAAATTCCCATTGAAATAAGAGGAATGACAAGTGCAGTGCTAAAGTTTTAGTGGTAAGTACAGTTGTACATACAAGGGCTAACTGTAGCCTACTGGTTCTCATTAGTAAAACTGACATTTAAGACGAGAACTGAGGTGTCAGACAGACTACAGGCTATTTAGCCATGCTAGTATTTAAAAGGTTGATGTTTTAGTAATTTCTCTTTAGGTTACTTTCAATTACTCATGGTTCACAATAATAATTTTCTTTAAAGTTTACTGCACATTTGGAAGAGACTGGCATAAGCTGTGAGACGACTGTAGAGAAAACTGACTACTGATTCAATTGGTATGGTATTTGAACTTTTAGGATTACTCCATAAACCTGCTCACAATGACTTCAGTAAATAATCTACATTTATCCATACACGGTGAATACAGTATGCAAGTAAATGTACTCCACTAAATACTAAGGGGTGTTGTTGGCGTCAGTCTGGTAAACACTACACTGTGCTGTAGTTTCAGTGCTCTGAGCATCCTGATGAGCCTCTGCAGCTTGCTGTGTTCCTGGAAGCTTTAGTGTACGGAAGACAAATCAGTGAAGCCTTTGAGTTACAAATATGTTAAAGACACTGTCTTAAGAAACTCAACTATTTTATGAAGACAGGTTTGTTTTTCAGTTAAGAAGCTACAACATGAATGCATTAGAAAAATGGTCCACAAGGAAATTAACAGTGTTGGATCTTAAGTCCTCTTTTCATGGTCAGTCTCTCCACTAAGATTTTCTGCCTTCATGTTTGGTTGGGAGATTTTTAGATGGCTTTTTTTAACACATTAGTGTAGTTCTTTTAGTCAAGCAACTTCCATTCCTCATTTACAACATTTGCTTTATCTTGTGACATGGGCTCACACTGGATGACCGAAAGCAACTGTTTTCAAGTTGCACAGGAATATCTCCAAGAGGTTGTTACACTTCAAAAGCTGAGCAGAATCTGTGAGTTTAATTTGCGTGTTTTCTGAAGAAAAGTTTCAAGTTGGATGAAGTTTCTGCCACTCCCACTTCCCCTTCTCCCCCACCTTGGTGACTTCTGCATTCTTCTCCATCTTGGATTTTTTCATCTGTTTGGAGCTGTGCCTGCTTTGCCACTGAGAGAAAACGGCTGCTGCTTTGAAGATGGGTTATAGCAGGAGCACAGCCTTGTCTGGACCTGTGGAATCTTCCTTGTTTACTCAGGAGATTCTAAATACTGAACTCTGAAGATCAAGACATTCTCTTAAAATGCTCGCTGACAATGAGAGGGGCAACTGCTGCTGCAGATACAGAGAAAAGCAGGAGCTGTCTATAATGTTCTGGCCATTTTATCTTAGTTCAGTGTAGGAACACTGTGATGAAACTCCATCTATCTGTGTCTTGTGTTTGGGGTTTTTGTCTGGTGTGTGGGGCATGAATTAAAATGTCTTAATATCTTTCTTCCCCAGATTGAGTCAGTTGTTTTATTGCCTTCAGATTTGTCAGTGGGTTTGTTAAACCTTCCCACTTTGTGTCTAATGCTTAAACTAAAAGTTCTTGGTTAAAATAGTCAGGGTCTCTAACCCCAAACATGAATGATTCCCAGGTGACACAGATGGGATCCAAACAGAGACTCATGACAGAAATCCAAGCATATGTCTGATATATTGGGGTGCTCAGACCTAGTTATTTACCCTTCAGTGATACAGATATCAGATATTACAGATAAGTATTATTTGCCATTATAGATATTATTAATATTTCGCAAATAGGAGGAATGGAACAGAAAAGGATCTAGGCTATGAAGGTATCTGAATGCGTAAGGAAGCCTGTTGGGACTTCCACTGGCATTTTGACAAATACCTTATTGAACTAATTGAAGGTTTTATCATAAAATGCCTAATTTGCATTTTCAGTTTTCTAAAAACCTTTAAAATCTGACTCACTCATGTCACTCTTTAAATCCAGCAGCTCATTATATTAAACCTGGAACTCATTAGCTGTTAAACCTGTGCTCCAAGCACTGTGCAAGACTTCCTATAACAGGACAAATTACATGAAAATAAAGATGCTGTGTACACTACAAGCCTTCATCCCACCCAATCTGAGCAGACAGTGAGGAGCTGCACTGCCAGCTGCATCAAACGCCAGACACAAAGCGGATCTCTGTGGATCTGTCTGCTCAGGGCAGGGACCATGGGGTCCCAGGAGCCTGAGCTTGTACACAAACCCGCACGTCTGGCTCAGTAATTCCTCCCTCCACTAGGGTTTGTATTTTTCCCATAACAACACCAACAATATAGTCCACTCTCCCTCTCACAGCACAGAGCATCAACACGCACAAATGGCTCAGAACACACAGGATCCATTTGGGTTTAGGCCAGTAGCTGCTTTATTGCAGGAAAGCTTTTGCAAGCATGGGAAAACACTTCAGTTCCAGTTTCAGAGCTGGATCTAGCCACACTTCTCTTAACTCTTGCAACACTCTGTGCACACTTTGACACACTACTCGTCGCTGGCCCTGATCAGAGGAGTTTCTGTTTCTCAGTATGGCTCCTGTCCATCACCGTCCCACAGGGCTGGGGGAAGTTATGGGATGAAAGACAGCTTCATCTTTTGTGTAATTCTGCCAAGAAGATTCTGCCTTTTAGCACATGTTCCCTTCAAACCCCCATGCTTAGACCACTAGTGGCTGGACAGCAAATGGATCATCAGTCAGGGTTTTTAAATGCCGCCAAGCTCACTTTGTAAATCAGGCTGGGTTTATCGAATGTGCTACACTTCAATTGTGAATTGTATTACTTCTTCCTGGAGGTCATGCTTCTGGAGCACCACACCCAAGGACCAGCTAAACAAACGCGGCAGGCAGCTGGTTTACTGGAGCAATCCATATTGTAATCAAAGAAACAGAAGACAAGGGGAAATAATAAATCCTGACATTGCTACTCTACAGAGTCAGTTTCCAAGTCATGGGTTATGAATAACATGTTGCCTGCTAGACCCCCTGAGACTGTCTGCAGCTGCAGAAAACAAAAATATCAACACACTGAGGCCGACAGGAAGATGCTGCCTGCAGCATAACTGCTCACTGTTGCTGCACATTGGCTGGCAAGGGCAAGGGCCGGCTGCTCCGGGTAATTGAGCAGGTTCCCAATGCTATCGTAAGGCTGTTGTATAACAATGGTTTGAGTAAAACAGAAATAAATACAATCTTTATTTTTTGCCTTGTCTTTTAGAGGTCATACATTTTTACTGAGCACGCCGGGTTTCAAAAATGCCCCTCAGCAGATGCTAGGTTCTCTTTCTTTACCTGAGGCTGAGAAAAACACAGGTAGCTTCTGAAAGAAACCTGAAAAGCTGTTACCCAATAACTGGGCTTAGTCTCCGTAAGTATTTCAAGTGATTCAGTATTCACAGTGAGTACTGATTTCAGTAGACAAACTGGGAATCATCGCCTAATAGACAAATAAATGACTGATCCCTTGGAAAATGAAGGTTACCAAAAATCACAGGTGTCTGCCACAAAAATTACCCCTTATGTGAACAAAGCAATTAAAACTGCCTATATGAACAAAACAATTTCATTTATGAAACACCACAGGAAGCACTTTCAGTGTTTTCAAGTGCGTGAAACGCCGGAAGGGTTGCAGACAGCTTTGGATACAAGTGAACCCAACGTCGGAAAATTCCTTGTTTGTTTCTTTGGGCACCAGATCTTTGCTTTTCCCGACCAGTTTATTTTTTCCCTTGTTCTGCTTGTTTTCTCCAGGCCTTTTAGAATATCCAAGTGTTTGTCAGGAAGTCGAGCTTCAAGTGTTACTTCAGACTCTCCGACTAACAGAGCAATACACACGGCTGTCACTCGACTGCCCTGCGTTAAGGGAACCCATTTACTCCAGAGAACAAGAACCAGGCGATGGCTGCACTGTGCTGCTCTGACAGCAAGGCTCTCCAGTACCGAAAGCGTTTGTCAGCTTCTAACTCTCGTAATTCCCCCTCGGACTGAGCAAGCTCAACCTGATGGTGCAAAATTAAGTCTCGGGAATCAACTCCTGTTTCAAACTGCAAGTAGCCTTTCCCTTGCCGCGGGACCAGCGCAGCTGCAGCTCGGGCTCCTCCTTGAGAACCTTCCCCAAGTTTTCTGAGTCACGGATAGGCAAAGGCACTCGGGCACAGCCCCAGCCCCTTTTGGAACTCTTGTCACACTGACCGACCCGCAGAAATGGGTCTTTTGGCGACTGCCAGACCGGCACCGAGCTGCTCCGTGGGGCGGAGGGGGCTATCCCCCGCAGCACAGGGCGCAACAGAACACGGCGGACATCACCCCCGCCAGGTCTGAACGGAACAGAACCGCCAGCATTCCCCGGGCTCTAGGACCACCTCCACGGCAGCCCCACACTCATGCCGCGCCCAGGCCTCTCCCCGCTGAGCCGTGCCCGGACGCCGCGGGTCCCTACCTGCGCCAGCGTTGCGGGGCCGGGCCCTGTCCCGCAGTGAGTGGATGAAGTCGCGGCAGCTCTCGCTGTCCACGGCCCCGGCGGAGCAGAGCTCGGCCAGCAGTTGCAGCGCGGTCCCGCAGATCTCGTCCTCCCCGGCGCCGGGCATCGCCCCGCACCATCCTCGGCCGCGGAGCGCAGTCCGCGCTCAGGCCCCGCAGCGCCGGGTCCAGCCCCACATCCCCGGCCCCGGCCCCGCCACGCCGCAGGGTCCCACCGGTTGAACGAGGAGGGGCGGGCGAGGAGCAGCGGAGCGACCGCCCTGCGCGCCGAGAGCGGAGACCGCCGGCACTGCCGCTGCCTCGTCCTGCCTCTTCCTCCTGCTCCTTCCTCCTCCTCCTCCTCCTTTTCCCTCTTCCTCGTCCTTCTCCCTTTTCCGTCTGCACCTTCTCCCTCTCCTTCCTCCTCCTTCTTTATGCCTCTCCTCCTTTTTCCTGCCCATCCTCGCCCAGGCCCAAACGCTGTGTAACTCCAGACCCTTCCCGTGTCTCTCTGCCTACTCTTAATAGAAACGGCGCCCTTCACTCAGCTAATTGGCTTGAAATGACTCCACAGTAACACATCACTGCTGGGGAGGTGTCAGACAGTTACTCTGGCTGGAGCAGCGACCTTCAGTGGGTTCATGGTTTGGCCTGGCTGGAGGGTTAGAGGGAGTTAAGAATGAGGAATCTCAGGCACCTGAGAACAGACTGTGGCCTCACATCATCCCAAACTGGTGCGGTTGGAAGGGACCTCCAGGATCATCCAGTCTAACTCCTCTGCAAGAGCAGGATTCCCCAGAGCAGATCCCAGAGGAACAAGCCAGGCAGGTTCGGGATATCTCCAGAGCAGACTCCAGAACCTCTAGGCAGCTTGGGCGAGTGTTCTGCTACCCTCACTGGGAAAAAGCTTATCCTCATGTTCAGGCTGAACCTCTCATGTTCCAGTTTGTGCCCATTGCCCCTTGTCCTGTCACCGGGCATCACAAAGAAGAGTCTGGTCCCACCCTGCTGTACCCATGCTTTAGCTGTTGATCATCACTGCTCAGACCCTCCCCGCTCAGTCTTCTCTTCAGCCTTGAGGGAGGCAAGAAAGCTTGGCTGGAGGTGCTACGGACAGGGAAGCAGCTGCCATTAACCGAGTGTATCCTGCCAAGGAGATCTGTGATCTGCTTCGCTCCCTGGATTTATCTGCAGGGAGACAGGTGGATGTCAGGAAGGGGAAAGCTGACAACTGACTGCTCCATTGAACTCCTCCCCTTCCCCCTTTTATAATAGTTTAAGCAAATATCAGAGGCCACGATGACCTTGAAAAGTTCAGGATGATGTGGATGTTCACCCTCCTCTTTAAAGACAACAGTTCTGAAAATAGTACAGACAGCAACATCTTCTAGTAGAAGCTTTTTTCAGGGAAAAGTAGGCAGCTGAGCTTAGGTGCATTCTGCGAAAGGAGTCGGTGTTAGCACCAGAAGTTGTTTACTGCTCTAACTCACTGTCTCCTAATGCTTTGGCGGTGTTGCTGACGTCTCAAAGGTTTTACTGGTTTTTGTTTTCTGACTTTATTACTAGAGAAATTATTTCTGTAAAGCATGATTGTATAAGCCAGATTTCATTCCGTCAGTAAAAGAAGCAAATCCTTCCCTCTGGTTTGTTGTGAGGAACCAAGAAGAGATGATAACACTGGTGTGTAGCAGTTATAGTTGTTTTGGAAGCCCAGAGATTATTATGAGCCAAGTCTGTATTTTCGCACCTAAATATGGGGAAGCTTCCTACCAGTCTCAGTTAATGCTCCACAAATATTTATCTTTATTCTGGAAATACCAGGGTTGACTTGTTCTTCCAACAGAGAGAAACCTTCTCTGGGGGAAGAGAGGTAGTTCTGAAGAGGTACTGCCAGTTGCAGCTCTTTCTTTGGAAGTAAGGACCAGGCTGTGCCTGCTGCTCTTCCCATTTCAGTGAAGAAGGGGTAAAATTTAAACTTGGTAGAACCAGAGACATCAGAATGTGATTTTGGGAAGAAGCAGCTTCAAGAGATCTAGTGAATTACTCTTACATGTGTATGCTCTCCAGGGTAGAAATTTGCTGGGTGGTGTCGCTGACACCCCTGCAGACTGTGCTGCCAGTCAGCAAGACCTGGACAGGCTGGAGAGCTGGGCAGAGAGAAAGTTAATGAAGTATAACAAGGGTAAGTGTAGAGTCTTACATCTGGGCAAGAACAACCCCAGGTACCAGTATAGGCTGGGGACTGACCTGTTGGAGACTAGTTTAGGAGAAAGGGTCCTGGGTGTCCTGGTGGACAGCAGGATGACCATGAGCCAGCAATGTGCTCTTGTGGCAAGAGGGCCAACAGCATCCTGGGGTGGATTAGAAGAGGGGTGGTTAGCAGATCAAGAGAGGTTCTTCTCCCCCTCTGCTCTGCACTGGTGAGACCACATATGGAGTATTGTGTTCAGTTCTGGGCTCCTCAGTTCAAGAGGGATGTGGAGCTGCTGGAGAGAGTCCAGCGTAGGGCAATGTGGTGGGTTCAAGACCACAATTTAAGATAAAGGAAAAGAAAGCAAAGCTGTGATGTCCTGATGACATCTTGGATAAATTTGCCAGACAATGGATAGCTTAGGGAAAACTGCAGAAAGGTTTATTAACTCTATAACTGTATACAGAAAGGAAGAAAAGGTTAAGCAAGTTAGTGCAGAAACTAGAAACTGTGTCACAAATGCCATCACACATTCTGAGAAAAATACAATGGGAGGTCACTATCATTTGGGCCTTGGGTCTTCTTTCACATTAGAGATCTGGGAAAAAGAGCATGTCAGTCAAGCAGAGACGAGTACCACCACCCTCTCTATTATTCATGCATCACCCCCACCTGCACTACAGCGAGGCCCAAACTGTTTGCAGACTGATGAATTCTTCAATTCTTCAGCATAGCTTCTCCAGCTCAATGCTCTCGGGATGGCCTGACTTCTCAGTGCCCAAACTGCATCCCTCGGTGCAGGAGACATGCATTTCAAACAAAGAAACCAGTCTCTGTCTTTCAGATCCAAGGTTTAAGGATTCTCAAGTCCTTCTGCTTTCTTCAGCTAAGCACGGAGTTCTCCCCCAAATACTTAAACACCCCCAGTCTTTCTTAGCNCCCACCACCACCTCCACCTTCCCGAAATCAAGCTTTTCCCCAGTGCTCTGGCAGTTATACAAAGGCTGCTTGGCCATGAAATCATCTTCAAAGCTCAGACGTTCCTGACATGAGATGCCCTTCTGGAGGAAACTAAGGCAACTGGCACCAGAATTTTTATTACAGCTCTGCTGCTACCAGTACTTATCAAGTATTTGTATGAAGTGTTTATTGAATCAACGGTCTTGAGGATCTTTTACAACCTAAACCATTCTATGATTCTATGACATTTGGCCACAAATGGGTGGATACAGTTTATCAGGTCAGTACCTTCTCCTTTTACAAAAGGTGAGAAAGGCTATGTGTATCTCAGGAAATCAAGGAGGTTCTCAGAGCAGTGAATTTATTAAATGCAACACGACAAATATGTTGATTTGGTTTTCCAAAACTCTGGGTGGGTGAACCCTGTGATTAAAAAGTAGGACGGAAGGCAGAGATCAAGGAGAGCTTTACTAAGGTTAGAGGATGTTGCTGTGCTGAAGGCAGCCACCTTAGATGCCATCAAGCATCTGTGGAAGTTGGGCTGTCTTGGAGGATTAGGAATAGACATCTGAGAGCCAATGTCCTGCTGCAGCTGGGGCTCAGCTAAATTTCATGAAGTGAGTTGAAGGGATGTAAATAATGAATGAGTTGTTTGAATGAAGGTTATGAGAAAAAGCAAGGTATCTACTTTATTGTGTCTCCTCAGTTGGATTTTAGGGGGACTGTTGCTTTTTTCTCATGTTGCCACTAGACAAAGCTTTACTGCATAGGGAAAAGAGTGAGCCATAGGCTTAAACTAGAAAGCACTAAGCAATGTAATGTGAATACATGCTATTTCAGATGATGGATCACTTTCATGAACTCTATGACATGTTTTACCTTGATCTTCACACCCTGCACACTGTTAATGAGAGGACTCTGGGTGCTGTAGCTTGTCATCTGCTATTTTAATATCTCTTGAGAAAGATTCCTCAAAACTAGAGAAAGAGGGAGGAAGACATGTCTTCTCTTCTTATTTGACTTTCATTCTGATGTGACTATCTCTTCCTTGACAGCTTTTGCAAACGCTGCAGAGAAAAAAAGGAAATTTACAAAATAATTAAGTTCTGCGAGTGAATTGTGCTTGAGGAGAATTGCTGAATTCTCAGGTCTGTGGTCTGTGGTTTTTGTTACTGACTGCTCACGTGGATTTAAGTCCTGTCTCTGCAGTCAGTGGTTTTTATTTCTCCTTTGGATGCTGCAGTTTTGTCCAGCTTTCCATCCCTTAATGCCAGAACTCTGATCTTGTGACTAAACATATGAATAACTGTTCAAGGATCTTCTTGCTAGCAAAGGAATCTGTAGCTAGTGTGCTACACTGAGCTCCTTTCTAGGCAAAGTATGTTCTGCATGTGCCTATGCAACTATAAATCAGAATTTGACCTGGGAATGGAAGCTGATGGAGTCAGCATGCTGAACATCAGCCCATCTGGAACAGGTTGCCCAGGGTGGCTGTGGAGTCTCCTTCACTGGAGGTCTTCAAGACCCGCCTGGATGTGTTCCTGTGTGACTTGGTCTAGGTGATCCTGCTGTGTCAGTGGGATTGGACTAGATGATCTTTTGAGGTCCCTTCCAATCTGTAGTGATTCTATGATTCTATGATTCTTCTAAGGTCTGGTGTTTATGACATTTTCCCTTATCATTTGCCTGTTAGTTGGTGCTGCTTTTTTCACCAAAGTTTACATACACACACATAGAGTTGGTGTGAAAGAAGGATATTGCGATCCCTGGCGTAAACAGCCATAAATGAATACTTAGTTTTATTTGGCAAGTAGAGGATGGTCCTGTTGATGGTCAAGATCACCGCCTGTGATGTCTGTCTTTTCCTGCTAACACTATGACTGTAGCTAGATGGAGGGCGCTGCACCATTCTTGCTTTTTAATAGCTAGAGGTATTCACAGATAAAGATGGCCTTACCTTGCTTGATGCACTGCTTTTTAGGAAAAGGAAACATGCTTTAACCTGTACAATCATTGCACTGTGCTCTGAGGCAGTTTCTTGTGTTTTCCCCCGTGCTGAAACATTCAAATCTTCAAGGAAAATGAAAGCTTGATATCAGAAAAGAATATCCTGGCGATGGGGTGTTGTACTTACTCCAGTCACACCCACGAAGCTTGTCATTTATATTAACATGAAATTTATATTACAAATTGTGTATAGTATTAGATACACTCATAATCTATTAAATATACTGTACTTATTGATAACATTTGTATTTAGAAGTAGCATGCTACTTATATGAACATGGGTGCCAGATTATAACAAAATGGGAGTTGGTCCAATACTTTGTGCATCTACAGCTGATAAGTGACACATAAAACATACCTTTATCATCCAAGTGTTTGTAAGTGCATAATAGAGCCTGCTTTCTGCAAGGTGGAATGATGGTGTGATAAATGTCAGCAAAAATAGGTTTTCCAGAAAAAAACCCAGAACTATAAGGGTCTAGCAAATATGCAGGGCTGTATATAAAACCTGAACTGGATTTTGTAAACCTTCAGCTGTTGAATAAAGTGAATGGTTTTACCTCTAAAGTGGGTTTTTTCTTCCTAGTTCAAGAAGCAGAATCATCTACAACAAAAATGAGTTTGCAAATTGTTATCATATTATCTAGAAGAACCTTTATGTAATTAACTCTCGTTGATAGTCTCACTCAGAGACGTGGTGCATATGAGTAAATACCCAAGAGCTCCAGCGTGATGTGAACTGAAGGAAAGCTTTGCTAATGTGCTTCCACTCAGCTGCTTACGGCTATATGTTACTATTTCCTGACCAAATGAAGGGATAGAAATGTTGTGTGGGTTTTTTTGCTTACAGTTTGATGCATTTTTAAGAGAATGCTGGGGAAGAGGAGCTTTCAATGAGGAGGATGTAGTCCATTCTCGTTAAATTTTAAAAGGTTACAGAACCTTCATCTAAACAAGAAGAAAAACCTCTTGTTTGATTTCTGGTCATTTAATGCCTTGTAAACTATAGGTCTCACTAGTGTTTCTGTAGCCATGGCTATAGAAGCGACAGCAAAAGTTTTATGGGTAAGACAGCAAAAGGTTTATGGGTGGCTTGGACATCTCCCTTCCCAACAAACTAACAAAAAGCTTCTTTCTTCTGTGCAGTTGAAACATTGTGTGAAGAAATAAGCTTTGCTGCTGTATGAGATACTTCTGAGGGAAAACCAGGTAAGACATTTATATATATATATATAAATATATAGAGGAACTTCTAACAGCATTAGTGCTGAGCAGCTGTCTGGACAACCCAGCACTGAGCCAAGAATAGCTGCCAGGTGCCTCTGAGAATGGCCTTGGAGGCCTCAGCAAGGATGATAAGTGAGCAAGCTAATTATAGAGGAATGTTAACCACATTGTGGGAACCAGAGAGAGGGGCCGTGTTTGGGAAAGCTGGAGGGGCCGTCCGATCTCAGGTAGTTTGTCCATGATGGCCAATGGGCTAGAGGACAGCTACGCGTGACAAAGGCCATGTACCCAATGAGTGTAACCTCAGTGCTGCGTGGACAGGGCATGACTGTATATAAGCAAGGCGATTACGGGAATAAACGAGCTTGGCACCTTAACCATATTGGTGTGCATGTCATTGACTCGGCTAGCCCCTTGGAGACCCCCCAGTTAAATAAATATATAAATATAAACACACATATAAATATATATAGAAAAATATACTTAACGTATATAAATAAATATCTATATATAAAAAAATATATAAACATATATATATATGTTTGTGTTGCCGAGGCAATACTCGGCAATTTGCTTCACTGGTTGTAATAACTACACCCTATACCTTAGAACAGGGTTTCTTCCATCCTCAAATCACTTAATCAAACACTTAAGAACTATTTTTTTCTTCTCTGAGGATGTTCTGATGAAGCTGATGCTTTATTTGCTCATGTGAGTGCTTTGAGTCATACTCCCAAAATATATTGTTGTGCAAATGTAGGGAGGACTGGCAATTGGTAGCTGCTGAACATTTATACTATACAGGGTTTTTTGTCAAAAATAAACTCTTACACTTGATCAGTGTCTGGAAAACAGACGGGTTGTTGGTTGAGAAACAAAGGGCAGTGAACAGCTAGATTGTTGTGATTCTCTGGCTATTAACTGCTCCAGGAAGAAAAATCCAAGTAGATTGCTACAGAGGAAGTTGAGATTCATTGTTTGGTACTTTTCTTTTTACATATTGAAGCTGTCACAGAAATGTCATCATCCTGTTTTGGCTACTGTTAGCTTTACAAGCCACATTCATTCTTCTTTAGGCACTGTGAATTTTGCATTCTTTTTAACAGATCTTTTCTGCCAGAGGGGTTAAGGTTGCAAGGCACAGGACAGTAGAACAATAGGGCAGTAAGACAGAGGGCATGAGGTGTCTAAGTGGGCTGTGAAGTAGTTCTGTGAGTCAGAACCTGTGGGCAAAAGTTTTTATGTGAAGAACTGTCTTGCCTCTGGAATCTGATCTAAGTGAGATGCTGTTACACCGAGGTCCTGTCATTTTGCCTACTCTGTCTTTTGATTTTAGTCTCCTGCAAAAGTGTCTGTCTTTGGGAGAAAATTCTGAGTGGTAGTCCAGTGCATGATGAGGGTCCACTTTTCAGGCTGCAGGGAACAGGGAAAATGTAAACGGTTGTGCTGGTCCCTACATTGTCCTGGGCTGTCTCTGCAGTGGTACTTGGAGTAGGCTGACTCCAGCAAGCTCCTTGTTCCAGTTACTGAGCTATTTTGAATTATGTTGAGGTGTGTACCTGTCCCCATAGATGTAGATGGCACCCTCTCCCCATAATAGAAAGTGAAAGGTGAATAATGCATTATCCACTCCGTACTTGTGCTGTTTGGAATAACTGACCAGAACAGGACTTGGCAGACAAACTTAGGGTCATAGGGAAAAACAGAGTGAGTAGACAGTGTGAAGCAAGTACAAAGGGAGGCAAGCAGTTTGTGATCGGGAAGACAAGGGGCATAATTATCCTGATTTGAGATTGATGAGGCTTCATCTAGGTCAAGTTTTGGATACTTCAGTTTCAGGTATAAACAAGTAAATGTGTCTCCAGAAAAGAAAATAAAATCATAAAACCCAACTCAACAAAATCCAGCAAAGTCTTAGAAAACAATGTTTTGTGAGTAGGACCTGTGAGCAACTACTAAAAGAAATCATTTTTATAAGCTTTTCTGAAGAAAGAGACTGTTCCTTTGACTTCAGAAAAGTTTGTTAGGTTTTCTAGCTTCTTTGAAGAGAAAATAAGTATGATTACATAGAAATTTAGAGAAAATATAATCAACTCAATAAATGGTAAACAAAAGACGGTTTTCTGTGCAGTAGAGGGCTATGGAGCTGGGTAAGGAAGAAATTAAAGTGAGCAAAATGTTTTGTCTTTAATGCAAATCATGCAAAAGCATTTTGTCTTGATGTCTTCGAAGCATTTTGGTTTAGGACAAATTTCTTTTGATTGAAAGAATTTTTTTTCTTGAGTAAATAAGCAGTAAATAACCTTTAGAGTTGCTGTTGAATATGTGTTAAGCTTTGAAAAAGCATAAGAGATTCTTTTAATTATTTCAAAAGCAGCCCGTCTCAGACAGTTTAACGTGTACTGCAATTCCCACCAAATTAATTGTGGAAATTATCTTTACTATGCAACAGTCTTTACTCCTACTAGTGGATAGAACCAGAATAATGTCTATGGATGCCTGTACTTGATGTAATTTGATGTAGCAGTACATTTCAGTACATTGCAGCAGTTAATACTGAGACCTCTGTCTCTGGGTGGTCCAGGGATTTTAGTTTAAGATCTCAGAATTGTTTGGGTTGGAAAAGACCTTCAAGATCATCAAGTCCAACCATTAACCCAAGGCCCCACCACTAAACCCTGTCCCTGAGCTCCAGATTTCCACAACTTCAAAATAAATCCAGGGATGGCAATTCAACCCCCTCCCTGGGCAGCATGTTCCAAGGCCTGGTGACCCTTTCAAGGGAGAACCTAAACTTGCCCTGGTGGGACTTGTGGCCATTCTCTGTCCTATAACTTGTTACTTGTGAGAAGAGACCAAGCCTGACCTGTCTCCAACTTCCTTTCAGGCAGTTGTAGACAGCAAAAAGTGTCCTCTCAGCTTCCTTTTCTTCACACTAACTAGTCCCAGGTCCTTCAGCCTCCCTCCATGGACATTCTTAACTTATCACACTTTTTCTTTTGTTTTTACCACAAAAATACAAGATTATTAAACCAGGCAGCTGTGCCTACAGTTCAGTATATACTTCACAGTACAAGTGTAAGTGAATTAAGGAATGTGTGATTTTGTTATTGATGATTTTCAATGAACTGTGACATATTTTTCTGCTTGAAAAAGAGGTTATTGGTAATAACTTTGCTTTTTCTTGTCAGACTGACTAAATATCAAGGGTACAGAAATGTCATCTTACTCTTGATAGCAACTAGGCATTTTTAAGATGTTAATCAAAAGGATCTTTGGATTTTTGCTTCTGTCCAATAACTTGCCCAAGGAAAAATTCTGATAAAATGTGAGCACAATGTTTTTTCCAAGTGCACATCTGTCTGTGATACTAGTTCTTTAATATTCAGTCAAAGTATTTAAAACCATCCAATAAAGTCCTCAGTAATTACCAAGTCAAGATTTTCCTTGAGTTCTCTGTCAGAACATAAGCTGTATTTGTATCAGTGCAGAAACAGTTTTTTGACTTGATTTGCTGCTCCTTACACTAGGAACTAGCACCACTTAACAAATGTTACCTAACTTACTGTATCCTACATAATCAGAGTGTGTCTTCTTGACTTGTCAGTTTCTGACCAGAAAGTTATGTTTATAGCTTGTATCTGAATCCAAACTTTACTTCTGTTCATTATGGTGCAGCCTGAGTTGGATGAAAAATGTCTTTGCAGTTCTTTGAAATTGGAGGAATTTAGCTATAACTTCTGCTCCAGTGTAGGCAGAAAATACACTTTTTTTTCAGTGTTTTGTTGTGGAGTTTTTTTGGTTTTGCTAGTAAAAATGGGACTGTCTTCATTTAACCAAAGACTTTGACAGTTGGAACACATTTTGGGAAGAGAGAACCTGAATCAAATGCCTACATGCATTTCCTCACATTTTTGCTTTATCCATTTGAAAGAAAGAGAGGCAGACCTACCATTTAAATTCTTTTTCTCCTGCCTCTCATAAATGTTATTTTTCTTACTAACATTCTTAAACCAAACAAACAGGTTGAGTTTTCCTTACAGAAACTTGTTTAGTTAAAACATTCCTGGTAATTTCTGTGCAGTCTTTCAAAGACTTGGGCAGAGTATGGCGTGAATGTGGCTTCTTTGTTCTAGTCCCAGCTTCTGGATTTGGGTTGACCACAAGATTCTTCCTCCCTTGAGACCTAAGAAAACTTTCCATTTTTCTGTCTTTTTTACTGTTGTTTTTTGGAATGGGGGGGTGGGGGATGGGGTATTCCTCTGGTGCAGGACATAAATTCTTCACTGAAAGACACAAGGGGTTGATTCTTTGCTTTCCACAGGAGTCTGAACTCTTCAGTCCTAGACGCCTTGTTGCTCTTAGGTCAGCAGGTATGACAGAGGCTGCTCACTGCGTATTGGCTACACCTACTGCATCCAGCTATTTTTTCCCTCAAACCATGTGGAGAAAGAGAAATGATGCGCAGCCAGCTACAGTCTTTTTTTAAATCCCCTGCCACTGTGTTTCTGTTCATACACAGACTTTTCAATTGCATGAGGCCAGCTTTACATGAAAGCAGAAATGTAATTACATCCTCCTAAGTAAAATGGACAATTTATGTCCCAACTGCATTTTTAGGGGGTAAGATTACAAATAAATGATGAGAGTCACTCTCTTGCCTGCTTTCTTTGCTGGTGAATCCCTTTGCTGGTGTAAAGAGATTCAGTATTCTAAAGCACCAGCCAGACCAATTCTGTATAATTCCATAAGTGAGCAGAATAACACCTAGGTTATTTTTGACAGGCAAAGAAATGAAACAACAGGTAGGTCTCTTCCAACACGCCTTTGTTAGTTTAGCAAATAGTAACTTAAGTGTGCCTTGCAGCTCTCCACGTTAACCTAATTTTTCATTTCCTTGTGGAACTTGTGTCCTACAGCTCTAAGGCAACATAATAAATATTGTGCAGTTCTCAGTTCTTTCTTTGTTTGTTTTCAGCTGGAGACCTTAAGTGTAACAATACATGTTTCTGTAATGGGGAAAAAGAACAAGGGTGCTTTGCACACAAAGCAGTGTTAAATGTATTTTTCCTCTGTTTTTTAGGAGTTTGTGGTATTCTTTGTGTGTTTAATAATACCTTTACACAGCCTCAGGAAACTGGTGGCTTTTGCCAAGTTGAATTTTGAGACAGTTTTTCACTGATTGCATTTTGTAAGGCTTCCAGGCTTCCTGATGCATTTTGTTTAAATATGGACAGTCATTAAACGGTTACAGTGTGAGCATAACAGTGCCAGCACACCTCACCTTTGACAGCACACAGACTTTTCTCCCAGCTGGATGGTATTGCAGACTCACCTGAAACAATACTTGGTAGCAAGACTATGCAGTGTACTTTTTGTTCCAAAAAATGTGCTTCTGCATCTCAAATCACAGAATCACAGAACGTTAGGGATTGGAAGGGACCTTGAAATCCAATCCCCCTGCCACAGCAGGATCATCTAGACCAAGGGTCCTCAAGGGCATCCAATCCTGCCCGCAGGTCCCCTGGTACTTCCCCCCCACCCCCGCTGCCGAGCGGCCGCAGTTCCTACTTCAGGGCCAGGGTCCAGCCCCCCGACATGGTCCGAGGGTGAGAAACTGGCCCCATGTTTAAAACGTTTGAGGACCCCCGATCTAGACCAACTCGCACAGGAACATATCCAGGCGGGTTTTAAAGGTCTCCAGAGAAGGAGACTCCACAACCACCCTGGGCAGCCTGTTCCAGTGCTCTGTCACCCTCACTGTGAAGAAGTCCCTTCTGATATTGATATGGAACCTCCTATGTTCCAGTTTACACCCATTGCCCTTCGTCCTATCACTATATGACACTGAGCCTGGCTGCATCCTCCTGACAACCACCTGTGGGGTTTCCATGCGAGACCGACTCCACACAGACCGATGCGATCACAGTAAAAGCCATTTATTAGTTCTCAAGGCTTCCCTTATCTACAGTCTCCCCCTCCACATGATCTTGCTAGTTATAACACTACTTATTTTATGAGACAATCACACCTTCTAGGTGGCTTTCCAATTGGTTCTTCCTCAGGTCCAGCTGAGGCAGGCAGAGCTTCCTCTGCTCTGCACCCAGGTGCCCCATCATTGTCTCTTGTGGCCATCTTGGTTATCTTGTCTCCATGGCACCCAGTTCTTCTCTGCCATCTAGCAGCATTCCTTAGCTATGATGTCTTAGGCATAAAGTAGCATCTACCACCACAATGTCCCCCTTTTTATTAATTACAAATGCAGCTTTCACAGACCTGTCAATGAAATGCTGAACACATTATATATATATATATATATATCTATATATACACAACGGTGCATATGCCTTCGGAAGACAAGCCCACTCTAATTCTGGATTTTACCCATTCCATTAAACTTCAACCTTCAATTTTCACCAAGCTCCTTTCATAGGTTCTTTTACATGTGTAAGTAAATTTCTATGTGTTATAATTGTTAGTAGTTAGTGAACTATTAGCAAAAATACAAAGTTTTGCAGTCTGTCTTCTCTGGTGCCTCGGTTTCCGCAAAGTTTTGCATCCACTTCAAAGGGACAGCTACAGATTTCAAAGTTTTGCAAGTGATACTCATTTTTTTCCCCTCTTTTTATTTTTTCTACAATGAAGGCAGTGTTCATCGTCCTTCTGCAGTCCTTTGGAGATAGGAAAGCAAACACAGGACAACATTAGCAATCCAATTTTACCAGTCCCATGAGCATTAGAACGTTGGGCTAATCAAGTGAAACTTGTAGAATATTAGGGATTGGAAGGATACTTTTATCAGGGTGTCCAAATAAAAGTTTCCCATATCTCCCCCCTTCTCTTTGAACAAAGCTCATACAAATTGTTCTAACATCATTTGCAAGCATTGTAGCAAGCATGGAATAATAATGCAAAAAATAATAATGGTAGGACGAGAGGGATGAGCCGCTTCAACAACTGTGTAAACCAGGGTCCCAGACCCCAGGAATTTAGCCGGTCTGTGAATGGACCAAAGCTATGGGCAATCTTGTTGGACTTCGCAACTCTGGCAGTTGTTTATGGATGCTTTGTGAATGATCAGAAAGGTTCATGTAACACATTCCGTTGAACTCCTCACACCCATGGCCCTGAGCCAACAATAAAAAATCAACGGCAGCTCGATTGTGTAACAGGGCATGTTGTATACTATTGATGTCAGTAAGCATTTCCGATATCATTTGCAAGGTTACATTAAATTCTTTCGAACTCCAACAAGCTAATTTCTTAAGTTGATTATAATTTGCTGCGGCAGCACTGCCAGGAACAAAAAAACCCAAAGTAAGAAATGAAGAGGTAGACGTAAATCCCACATCGCCCCTACACGTATCAGTGAAATGTGAACGTCCCATTTCTGTCTTCTCTGAGAGCTGGAGGTATTCATCAGATGTCATATGCTAGGAGCAAAAAGAGTAAGCCTACCAAGAAAACAAGGATCCCCTAGAGTCTGATAGAGGATGCCAATTAAAAAATTACCTGGTGGTAACAACACTACACCTGTTGTCTCAATCGATAACACTCCTGCTCTCCCAATTGTCATTGTCCAATAGTTGTCATGTCCAGTAACATTTTGATATTGCACCAGCCGTGATACTACATGAGGATTCCCATTCTTGTCGCATCAAACGAACCATGGATCGCTACATAGAATTCATCCTATACCATTATTTGGTTGTATTTTCAGCCGTACATTATGACAGTCCGGTAAACGGGTAACATCTATTTCAGTAAAAGAAGGTATTGAACCCATTAGCTGTAATTCCTGAAGGTGGAGCGGGCTAGTATAATTGAGATGTTCAATTAAGATGTACTGCAATAATGCACCCTCCATAGTAGGCCATGACCAAAGACACGTTGCCTTGGCCCTTTGTGCCGGGAAGTCCTTTTGGCAGGTTTCTGTAATATTTGCCAAATTCACCTACCCTATATAATCCGTTATTCTCAGGTCAGGGAAACCGATCAAACATGTACGAAATGGATCTCCAGGGGTAGCCAAAGACAAACAAAAATCAGTTTGACCAGTCTGAGTTGCCCAGGTTACCCGGCTATTTTTTCTTGGATCTAAATGTAAAATGGACCCTGTGCTGACGGTAATGGTCATTACTGGGGCACCTGGCTGGCTCAGTTGGTAGAGCATGAGACTCTGAATCCCTGGGGTCATGGGTTCAAGCCCCATGTAGGACATCTTGAGATGGTACTGTAGGCTTACCCTGCTCCAGCAGGGGGGTTGGACTTAGATGATCTTTCGAGGTCCCTTCCAACCTGTAACATTCTGTGATTCTGTGATTCATGAATACAGAAAGGTTAAATACTAATGCAATCATGCAACGATCCCTCGATATGGTCATCATCTGTTGTCGTTGCATGCGGCAGTCTTCAACAAGGCGACTATTTCAACGTCAGACTGGGCTTCTGATTGATGCTTGTTGGTTGCAGAAACCAGGGACGCACCCACTTTCCTGGAAGCCACCAAGGAGCCTAAGTACCTGTAGAAACACAAGCATATCCTCTGCCCCAAGTTAGAAAATTGGTCCTTTCCATACATTTTGTACCGGATCAAATATTTGCACCTGTGGATGTACTTTGAATTTAAAATCCTCATCCTTTGCAGTCAATGACTGAGCATGTTTTTGGGCCGCTATCTCAGAGTCTGCGCCTCGAGGTTTAAGCCAATTCAAAACATACAGAGCTTTACTTAATGGAGGGACACATGAGCCATCTCTTCCCCTGTTTTAAGAACAGACAAAAATAGCCTGCCCTGTGGAGTTATGAGGAACCCCAAAATGATGCCACACTCCCCATTTCTGTAAAGAGGATAGAATTAGCCGCATACCCTGGTCCATTATCAGTTTTGGTAGTTCCAGGAACACACGTAACAGCAAAAGCATTAAACAAATGTTTTTTCACATCTCAAGCCCCGGTGGATGTATGCAAGGTAGCCCAGATCATGCTGGAATATGTGTCAATAGAAACATGCACATATTTTAAACGACCAAAATGAGGATATTCAGTGACATCTGGCTGCCACAATTGCAAGGCAGTCAACCCTTTAGGATTAGTCGCTGTGGGTTGTACATTTGGAACAGAAGCACATTCAGGACACGCTGCAACAATAGCTTGAGCATCAGATATTGAGATAGGAAATTGTCTCCCAAACGCTTTTGCAGATTGATGAAAAAATTCATGGGACAATCGTGCTTGCCCTAAAATGTTGGGCACAGGCAGAGCATAAGGACCAGTAGAAAAAACAGACACCAATTCATCAGCTCGCCTGTTCCCTTCTACAAAGGGTCCTGTTGGAGTAGTGTGACTCTTTAAATGCATGATAAAGAAGAGCCGCCAATAGGTGCCACAGTTGACATAAAAGAGAAAATAATACCTTGTTGGCGATGTCTTTTAACAAAGAACAATGAAGTTTTTGAACGACTCCCACGACATATTTAGGATCAGACACAATATTTAAAAGGACCACAGGCCATTTCATAAATACTCACGTTACAGGAATAAGTTCCNACTGCTGCTTCACAACAGCAGGCAGTAAGAAAGGGAGAGATGAGGGGGGAAAGTGGAGCTCCTGCTGCCCCCCCCCACTGAGCAGCAGGCACGGGGGATTCCACGCCATGGCTTCTCTTAAAGGAGCCACCTACAGTTTTGTCCATCTCAAGTTCCGCACACGGTTTTCTGATCAGAATGCAAGCAAAAATTCATTTCAACTTAACAATTGCAGCTATATGCCAAACAGTTTTACCCATTCATCAAACCCATTGTGGACAACAGTGAGCTTCTTCATATTAGTCACTAATTCACTTCGTTTTCAACGAATTGATATGTTTTGTCTGGGGTTGAGCTGTCAAACNCCAATATTTGTAAACATCGATCCAGTGCCCTTTGAAGACAGAACCCCAAAGCTTCTACCCTGGTAACAATGGTACGATGGAACTGCGATGGTAAAAATATCCATTCTAATATCAACAATGGATCAGCTAAGGCACAGTCCCATTGACAAAGCAAACCAGCTACTTCTAAATCGGTGTTATAAACGATCCCTTGGCCAAATCGTCCNACATTATTGCTGCATGTACACAGATTACAAGTATGCCAAAGATTTTGCTTCTGCTGACAGTTTAGGAGATGCATCCAGAGCTTCCTTCAGGCAGTTCACAAAAGCCATATATGGTTCTATAGGTCCTTGTACTATCTTGCTATACGGTGGTGCAGGCTTTCCAATCTGAGGCATCTCTTTAAGCCCAGCAAGTGCTAAGGTCTGGGCTTGCTGTAAAATGGCTGGGTGTTGTGCAGCCTGTACAGCTGGATCAGCATATCCTCCTGTCCCCAGCAACTGGTCACTACCAGCAACCCGTAAAGGATCACCATCAGGTCTATTCAAATTCTCATTATGAGCCAATTCTACTGTGTAGGATCCAGGAACATCTCTGCCAGTCCTTGAATGTCCATTGGTGTTAAAGCTTGATTCTTAAAAAGTTGTTCTACCATTTGTTGCACGTACTTGTTATCAATACCACAAGCCATAGTAGCCTTTTGTGCCTCCCATATGATTTTCCAGTCTAGCGGCTGCCACACTCGGGCTCCCTTATTTGTGACCATTACAGGGAGCGAACTGATGTGAGAAGGTAACATCATGCCTTCAATCATGGCATTTTCTGTAATACAGTTCCATCTCTGCCCTGCTGAAAAAGTCAGGTCCCCTGCAGGGGAGGGCGAGGCTCCAGTACCAGGTGGCCATAAAGGCTCTGTTGAGCGACTGTGGCATTGTGCATTATGTCCTTCCCGCGGCTCAACCTTTGCACACCTTCACAGATGCTTGTCTTTCCTCCTCAGTTATCATATCAAACTCCACACGCATACCTAGCCATTGTAACTCTCACTCCTTCTTATGACTCACATGGGAATCAGTGTTGTTAGATGCTGGTGTCATTGCATGTGACCGCGGCTGTGATATGCTTGAAGCGGGAGCCGTATCAGTAGTTGCAGAAGCGGGAGCTGTAGCAGCAGTTGTTACTTGTGCTAAACGTTCCAAATTGTCCATGACTGCTTTATGTGCTTTCTTGTATGCCTGCCTTATGTGCCCCTTACCAGAGTCTTTATCCAGACGCGTCATGTCACCCAGCAAGTCAGTCATCAACTGACCCTGCTTCTTTATCTCTGCCAGAAACTCCTTTTCCTGCAAATCCGAATCTGTACCCTCTCTATTTGTGTGTCCATCATCTACATCCATCTCGTCATCATCAGGCAGCAAAGACACACTCTCAGGACAATGGCTATCAGAATTATGAAGACCAGATCTCTCTGATGGTGTTAGTGGAGCAGACGGAACAACAGTAGGACTACCATTCCAAAATTCCCTCTCTGTAGCAGGAAACGCCTCCTATTTATGAATACACTTCGCTTGCTGTGAAGATGATTGAGAAGACAGATGCAGCAGGACTAGATTGCTTAAACAAAAAACTGGGATTTGTAGGGGAACATGAGTTCGTGAGCAATCCAGTCCTTATGCTGGAGGACTTTGTTAACAATGAAACGCAGCAGGGGAAGGTTTTAGAGGCTGCACAAGGTGCAGGGCTGGACTGCCTGCTGTCTGCAGGTGTATGGACAGCTAGCTTGTTCCAGTAAAGAACATGGGAGGTATGCTGTCTGTCCAATAGCACTGCCTGTGAGGTGGGTTATATGAAGTCTATATAAGTTAGTGGCTTTGTTTAATAAAGTGTTCATTCCTGGGTATTCTTGTGTGCGTCACTTAGTACTCAAATGTTCCCGGGCTTTTACGAGACCATATTGGTCTGCATGTGAAAGCCTTGATAGATCTCCCATGAAAACGCCTCTCCACCAACCCTGGACCCCAGACGAGTAACTTGTAGCTCGTTCTAGTAAGGGCTTGCTTAGTGCCAAATTAACATACGTTTCAGAAGCGGCTTGATCTAGCACAGCAAAACACTTCTTCCACAAAGGCACCAGCCTAATTGCAGATTTATGACCTGAACTCACAGAGTGCCATAAATCCTCTTTTAAGTGCTGACTTATAGCCAGTTAAAACACTTGTCTGAGGTCTTTAAAGCACCCTTTCTGTTGTCCCCACGACAACAAGTCCTCCAGATCTATTTGTTTTATCTCCATGCCTGTTTTTTCAGCCAGCTGAGTCAGGCACTTTACTGTCGCCTTTTCTTTCATGGATACCACATTTTCCATGCTGCTACTCCCGTACGCGTACAAATCCTGCCTCTGTCGAGCAGCCCAGCACCTGCGACAGGTACCACTGGTTCAGCAGCCTTCCCTCACCTTTTCAAAAGCGATCCCCATTTTGTTTCTTACCGAATCACATCAGGGTCACCAAATGTGGGTTTTCAATGTGAGACTGACTCCACACAGACCAATGCGATCACAGTAGAAGCTGTTTATTAGTTCTCAGGCTGTCCCTTATATACAATCTCTCCCTCCACGTGATCTCGCAAGTTGCAACAATAAGTAGTGCTATCTTGCTCACAAGACAATCACGCCTTCTATCTGACTTTCCAATTGGTTCTTCCTCAGGTCCAGCTGGCAGGAGGGCAGAACTTCCCCTGCTGTGCACCCACACCTACTCTTCACATAAACTTTAATGAGGTCATCCCTCAGTCTCCTCTTCTTCATGCTAAAGAGACCCAGTTCCCTCAGCCTTTCCCTGTAAGGGAGGTGTTCCACTTCCTTCATCATCCTCATTGCTCTACAAAGGACTCCCTCTAGCAGCTCCGTGTCCTTCTTGAACTGAGAGGCCCAGAACTGGATACAATACTCCAGATGTAGTTTCACCAGGGCAGAGTAGAGGGGGAGAAAAACCTCTTTCAGTTTAATAACCACTCTAGTTCTGATCCACCCCAGGATGCTGTTGGCCCTCTTGGCCACAAGAGTACACTGCTGGCTCATGATCATCCTGATGTCCACCAGGACCCCCAGGTCCCTTTTCTCCTACACTGCTCTCCAACAGTGAGTCCCCTGCACAATCCTTCCCTTAACACTGGATTCTGTTCTTTGAAAGCTCTCTCTGATATCCCCAAGAGCTGACCAAGACAGCCTAGTGAAGAGAGATTAGGAATGATGGTAATCCAGCTGATCTCAAAATGGGATGTGTTCCAACACTGCTCTGTCTCGGGTAAAGTTCTACTTTGGGCGCAGTTAAATATTTGGAAGTAGTAAGTAAACTCTAGTTTTACAATAAGTAAACTTTAAAACTACTCGTGTCCTTCAGGAGATGCTGAAGGGCTAGTTCCCACTAATATCCAGTTCAGCAGGTTCAGCAAATGTTCTGTATCCCGGGATGAAGGGGATGACAAGCTGTTGTTGCAGTTATTGTTACACCTACACCTATCCCAGCTATTGATTTCGGGTACCGAAGAAGAGACTCCACGGTGTCACACCACTGACTTTTGCACAGTTGCTTGGCACTCAAGAAGCAATATCAGCTCTCTGTGGGCTCTTGTTTCCCAAGATTTAATCCTACTCTAAATCTCATTTTTTTTCCTCACGTGAAGTGGTACCTGTCTTAGAAAGTCATAGCATAATTCCCTCTGCTTCCTTCAGCCCTCATTTAATCCCTGCAAGGTTTCAGACAATCACAATTAATTTCAGCTGTTCATTCCCACCTTTAACAGTCTAATCTCCCCTGGATCATGGCCAGAGGCTCTGTACCTGCTTTGTCAGGGGTAACAACTGCTTTACAGTTCCTTCAGAGTGTCTTAATTGTAAATCTTTCCTGACCCAGGACTAGTTTCACCTCTAGAGTTTCACTTTTCTTGACCAGATGCAGCCTAAGCTGTATCCTAAGCTGTATCCTAAGATGGACTAGATGATCTCCAGAGATCTCTAACTCTTTCCGTCCTCACCGTTCTGATACCTGCTTTAGAAGGAGCAACATTACATTTCTTCCTTTTTCTTGAACCCATGTAAGCATGTCAAGATCTATCGCTCAGCTGCATATGCTCTCTCCTTTTTCCGCCTCCGTCTTTAACCTAAATCCCCTTTCATTAATGCATTGGGACTTGACTTATGAGGGTTAGATGGATTTTTTTAAAGTCTGCAGGGATAAAACAGGGCAGGTGTATCATATATCTGGTATAATAACTTCTAACCTTAGTTAATACATTCTTACCATCCGTTTACCTGTGGTCTTTAGTGATCTAATGCCCCCTTCAGTTTCATAGGCTCTTCTTTCTTCAGCAGTCCTTAACCCCAGTCTAAGCTATGACTGTTCAGGCTGTCATTTATCTTCCCATGCTAGAAACTCTTCTAAAAGTCTAATGGTCTAGTGCTAATAGTTGTTTTCTCCTGATCCTAGAACATATTCCTGGCTATGTAACTAGCATTTGCCATTAAAATGATAACTCATCACCTTGTGTTTTTTCCATCAGTATTAGATGGAAAAAGCTCTGTCTAGTACTCCAGTTGAAACTGGATTTACAGTGACATGTTGGGATACTGTTCTCTGGAACAATATCCTGCGCAGCACTGAGTTTAGCTTAAACATACTTCATACCTTGCTTAGCCCTTGCTACTTTATCTCTGCTTGTAGTGTGGTGTGAGCCTCATTTTAAGTAACAAGCCCAGTGATACAGGCTAGCTAGCCATTTTAAGTCCAAGAATAGTTCTGAGCTTACAGACCCTCCTGTGCTGATCCATAGCCATAACACTCATCAGTCTGCTTGCAGTTGTGTACTGAGTACTGAATGCAGATTTTAATTACATTTTCTGGAATGCAGACCTTCTCTCTGACTGCTGCATGTAACTATTACCTGCTGTGCTGTATTTACACTGAGTAATAAATACATTTATTTTGTAACTAAGCAGTACAAATCATAACTAAGCTTTTAATTTGAAAAGACGCACAAATACAGTATTTACATAAACAGCTCAGTATATATAGACACTTTTTTAGGATTAGAGGTTACTGTCTTTTACAGAAAACCATCCTACATACTAATAACAGAATAGATTTTGGGCTGTGTAGCCTATCTCTGTGCAATTACATTGTGTTTTCAGAGAACAAGGAATAAGGCTCAAATCCTCCACCCTCTCCCTTCCCGTAGAGCTAGATTTTTCCTCTGTAGTAGGAACAAAGGGAGCAATTTATGGGCCGGGCTCTCTTGAAAAATATGTCAGCCTGCTATGATACCTACATGGCAGCTGATCTCTTTGAAAATCTGGCTTTCACCCAAAGCAGCCAACATGCATGCGTGTAGAACAGCCGTGCCCAGGGGACACATGGTGAGGTTATTTCAAAAGCCTTATACGTACCAGGATTTTTCATACAGATTGAATCCACTCCGAGCACATTTTCACTAATACTTTAAAAAAAATCTTTCTCCAGATGCTGCTCAAGTATGTTTCTTTAACCACGTGAATGGTAGGATTTTAAAAATATTTAATTCTTGTTATGTTCAAGTGTATTTATGGAATATCTTGCAAAAGCAACTTCCCTTGGACTGAACTTAGCCTGCAGCTGCGGATAGACCTCTCCTGTTTATTGCTAAACCATAAAGGGCACGGACCTAAAGAGTTGTGGTTACAGTCAAGACGTACACCTCGCTCTTAGGCAAAGCATACTGCAGTTTTTTGGTTTATCCACTTATGGCACACTTGTGGTTTTGAATCTGTTACTGTACTTTTAGTCTGAGGACTTTTGAACACAGCTGCTCTGTTGCTTGCCAGCAGGAAAGAGAAGAGCCTTTGGTAAAAGCAGCAGTTCTATTGAGAATTCCATGCCCAAGGTTTGTATGGATCTGACCTTTCTCTAAACTATATCCAGCAGTCTGTTATTTATTTTTTATGAGATGAAAAGGATTGATAACCTCACTTAGCCTCGCTCCGTGCTGTGTGATTTACTTTAATAAAATACTGCTCTGCCTTGGGCTTTCTGCAGGCTGTGCTGTAAGACTTGTACCCCGATGGTGCCTGTCAGAACATGTCCGTACGTGTCACAGCTCTTCTTACAGGGTTTGGGCTGACTATCCACTTAACCTTCTGTATCATCACAGAATCTCCTTACCAGCACAGGAGTTATGGAAATGTCCTGTCACATGGATACCGGTTAGGGATACATGCTCTTGTAGCAATGCCCACACCTCTGCCAGGTGGCACCTTGCAGCTGGCAGTGCTCAGGGGCTAGTTGTTAGTCAAGGCTGTGCTGCCAAGGAGGAATAAGGGTGAACTCAGGGCTGGGAACACTCAATGTTTGATTTCTCATTGAACTCATTTTACTGTCTAACTGTGTAATGAATGAGCCTACAGTAGCAGAGAGATGCTGTGTCAGCTGTATAAATCTATTGGACAGCCCTGGGGATAGGGCAAACATAAAGTGGTAACTTCAAGGCTTTTCCTCTAAAAGCACCTTTCTATGATTAGTGACTCTTATTTGTCTGTCCTACACATTGGACTTGAAGATCTTGAAGGTGTTTTCCAACCTAAATAATTTATGATTCCAGTAGATGGTGAGTGAAAGAACTGAAATGATGTCTGTGCCGGAGAGTTGGTAGACCTGCTTGGTGGTGGCAGCACTGTGGCCATTCATTGGGTCACTTCTTGGAGGCAGGTGGTTCTGTTGTTTTCTCTTGCGTCTGTTTTTGTCAGCTGTGTTATCAAGGGGATAGAATAATTAGGTATCTTTTCCAGTCAAAGGATCACTATGATTGTGTAGGTGGGAATTTTGTATGGTGTTGGATTTTTAGGGTTTATTTAAACTCTCTTCTTTATTGTTTCATTACCAGTGGTGGTTAATTCTGATGTCAGTTGTCTCTGAAGATTAAGCAAAACAACTATTGAATATGTTGGGGGTTTTGCACTTATTATTTGCCTTATTTTTCCTGGACTCACATATTTTTAAGTCTTGTTTTTCTGTCCTGGCCCAGTTAACACCACAGCCCTCAGTTCTGCCATTGCATGCTGACGTTCTTCTCCTGTGCTGGTCAACATCGCACTTCATTTCATGCATCTGTGAGCTTGACCTGTAGCTCTCTTGTTGCTGTTCAGCTTATCTCACTTCTTATTTTTCTCAGAATCATGGGCTCTGTCTCTCATAATCTAATTCGGAACACCTTCACACATTTATGTTCTCAAATGCTTGATTATTCAGGTCTAAAATGACTTTTGCTTCCATTTCCTTGTCCCTGGAAACAAAACTTTTTCTTAGCACTTTTCATGATACGTAATACGTGCTTAGGATGCAAGACTTATCATCAACAGTTGGGAATCTCTTCAGGCCACTAGCCCAGTCCTACCACACATATAATACAGCCCTCTAATTCTGGAAACACAACAATGACTATTCCGATCCACTGCAGTATTCCCAAGTAGAGCTGGTACCTGGGGCTGTCACAGATCTTGATCATCTCTTGGTTTCCTTTAATTGCTGACAATTGAGATAGATTAGGTCAGGCTGAAATTAGCCCTAACTTCCCCTAGGTTTGCTCTTTGTAGGCTCTTTGCTTCCAGCAGCATACCAGCTCCATGTTACTGGTGCATTTTGCCCAAAATGAATCTGTGGAAGAGGACAGCAGGAAAATACAAAGGTAAGGGGCTCAGGGATGTAAAAGTGTGTGTGAGTGCCTGGGAATGGATGGTAGTCTTCAACTGGAGAAACTTGGAGCAGATTCCCTGGGCAGGCAAACTGTTCACCTCGTATGTTGTAAATGTGTGGAACTTGATAGGGAAGTGAGGGAAGGATGAAGATCTCTGTGTTTGATTTGCCAAAACAAATCTGTTTTATGTAGATTTGGATAATATTGAAAATACAAGTATGTGTGTTGTGGGGTCCTGCAGGTTCCCTGAGCTTGACTGAGGAAGATAGCAGAGTCTTGAGGTTACGGAATGCTGAAATATAAAATTTCTGGTACAACATAAATGGCTGCTCCAAAGATTTGCTGATGCACTGTTGGAGTATGGATTTCAGATGACAGGAGGTTTTGGCCCATGAGTACTGAGGGTAGATTACTTCCCCAATGGCTTCCTACTTGTAATGTGTCCCTGTGCTTCTGTGCTTCTGTCTTTATTGCCTGCATTTTGCCTTTAAAATGAAGACTGACAGGATCTCCTTCAGAGAATGCTCTTTTAAAAGGCACCAGTAGTGAAGCTGTGGTGGTAAACAAGCAATTCATGTTGTTATCCTTCATGCTAACTTGGGTTTTGAGGTATCAATTGTCTCTGTAGTGTTAAGCTACTTTCTTATTGTTTTTATGGCTTTATTTGCTGTGATATAGCTCTGATACGCTTGTTAGAAGAAGGACATAGAGGTCACTTGTCTCCTTGGAAACCAGGAGATAAAATTGCTGTTGTTGTATCTGTTTCCTGTACTTTGATATAAATATTTTTTTTATTTCCCAAAGGACAGCTACCCAGACACTGCAGCATTTACTATTTGTAGTCATTTTCTGCTAATACAAAGAGGGTCTTTTGGGGAAGAAAGTAGTAGCAATCTTGACTGACCAGCTCAGATGTGCAATTTGCCTTAGGCATCCTGCACTCCAATTAGAAACCAAAGCCAGACCAAATCATACAGTCAGTCAGGGTTGAAAGGGACCATGGGATTAGCCAGTTCTAACTCCCCTGCCACGGGCAGGGACACCCCACCCTACATCAGGATGGCCAGAGCCTCATCCAGCCTGGCCTTAAACACCTCCAAGGATGACGCCTCCACCACCTCCCTGGGCAACCCATTCCAGGCTCTCACCGCTCTCACGGTGAAGAACTTCCTCCTCACATCCACTCTACATCTACCCACCTCCAGCTTTGCTCCATTCCCCCTAGTCCTGTCACTACCTGACATCCTAAAAAGTCCCACCCCAGCCCCTTTGTAGGCCCCCTTCAGATGCTGGAAGGCCACAATAAGGTCACCTGGGAGCCTCTTCTTCTCCAGACTGAACAGCCCCAACTCTCTCAGTCTGGCCTCATAGGACAGGTGCTCCAGCTCTCTGATCATCCAACCCAATCTTCCTCTGGCAGCTTAAGATCCTGCCTTCTCATCCTGACATTGGTTGCCTGGGAGAAAAGCCTGACCCCCACCTGACTACAACCTCCCTTCAGGTTGTCACAGAGAGGGAGAAGGTCCTCCCTGAGGCTCTTTTTCTCGAGGACCCCAGCTCTCTCAACCTCTCCTCATCAGACTTTCCCTCCAGTCCCTTTCCCAGCCTCGTTACTCCTCTGGACCCTCTCCAGCACCAAAATCTCTTTCTTGAACTGGGTGGCCTCGTACTGCCCTCAGTACTTGAGGGGAGGTCTCACCAATGCCCAACACAGGGAGAGAATTGCATCCCTAGTCCTGCTGGCCTGAATATTGTTGATTCCAAGCCAAGATGCCATCAGCTTCCAGGCCACCTGGGCACCCTGCTGGCTCCTGTTCAGCCAGTTGTCAACCAGTACTGCCAGGTCCCTCTCTGCCAGGCTGCTCTCCAGCCTCTCATCCCCAGTCTATAGCTGCAGGGGTTATTGTGGCCAAAATGTAGGACCCTGTACTTGTCCCTGTTAAACCTCATCCCATTGGCCTCTGCCCATTGACCCAACCGGTCCAGATCTTTCTGCAGCATCTTCCTCCTCTCCAGTAGATTGACACCCCCCACAGCTTGTTGTCATCCACGCATTTACTAAGGGTAGATTCAACCCCCTCACCCCTTTTATCAAAACAGATGATGAATAGAACTGGGACCAGTACTGATCCTTGGGGGATACCACTGATCACTGGAAACCAACTGGAGGCAGCACCATTCACAATCATTTTCTGTGCCTGGTCATCCAGCCAGTTTTAACCCAGCAGAGGGTGTACCCATGACCTGCCAGTTTATCCAGGAGGATGCTGTGACAGATTATGTCAAAGGCTTTGCTGAATTCTAGGCAGACCCCATCCACAGTCTTCCTCTCATCCACTACACAGGTCACCCAGTTATAGATTGGTTAGGCAGGACCTTCCTTTCCTAAACGCATGCTGACTGGGCCTGATCCCTTGGTTGTCTTGCACCAGCCGCTTGATGGCATTCAGGACGATCTGCTCCATAACCTGGCCATGCACTGAGGTCTGGCTGACAGGCCTAGAGTTCCTCAGATCCTCCTACCGTTCATTCTTGTGGATGGGCACCACATTGGCCAACATCCAATCATCTGGGACTCCTCCAGTTATTCAGGACCAATGTAAAAGAAAAGTTGTATGTCCTTTTAGCATATGTAGAAGAAAATGTATGCTCCCTTTAAAGGAGACGTGTAGTGTAACAGGTGTTTTTTACTAACGATAATAAGCAGCAACAGATGAGGTCTTGGGTTGGTTTTTGTCTCTAAACATCTTTCTTTATTAGAATATTTCTTCTACTTGGCAGTGTTAAACACAGGGAAAAATGGCCACCTGCAGTGAGCCCACAACTACTGACCTTGTAGCTTGAATTTAAGCAACCGGACAATAATAATATAAGAGAAACATTCTCCAGTATAAACTCTGAGATAAAAAATTGCTCCTACAATGCAGAATAGTTCATTTGGTCTATCTTTCCTGCCTGTGTTGTGGTATGTAAGTGTCATGGTTTGAAACCTTTGTGCTTCTCTGCAGAGAAAGAAATCTCTGCTTCCCCCTGCAGCTACAATGGTAGTGTCCGCTTGGAGGGACAGGGTGGCAGCTGGGGACAGGGAAAGGCTCCCTGTTTAAGCCAGGGTCAAATTCCACAATGTCCTCTTTTTGCAGAGCCACCAGGTGCAGTGTCAGGATGCCCTGCCCCACCTGGGGCCGTGCAGATTGAAATGATACTGGAGCAGAGCTGCTGCGCCCTGGCCGGTGCCACACAAGTGCGGCCTGAGCTCTGTTAACTGAAGCGGGTGTCAGGAGCAAAGGAATGATTGAATCAGGAGGCATCAGAATTGGTATGCTTACTGCTTCCTGGCCCCCACAGGAGGCCATGGGGCATTGACCATGTGGCCGGCACCATCTTGGCTTTGTTCTGGCCGACGGGTGGAGAAGCTCTGTGACAGCTGTGACTGAGAAACTGGGAAATGCTTGAGTAAGTGGGAGTAAGATGCCCAAGGGGTGTTAGATATTTTCTTTCATTGCTTGGCTGGACTGTTTTTGTCAAAGAAGCTAAAGGAACTTTTGATTCTTAAACCTTTGGAAAAGTGCCGTGAGACTGGGGTGAAGTGTATGCTGTTGCACCCAAACGCCTGCTACTGCCAGAGGGCCATGGTCATCCGACTCAATGTCTGCCAGCCGTGCTACATGATGCCCTGAAGATCTCACCGAAAGCGAGAAGAGAAAGAGACACTAGATAGTTTGGAGCAGCTCTACACATTCAGCAGAGTCAGGAGGGAGCCTCTGTCCCAAGGTGTTCTCGATCCCTGTTTGTTTTGGTGTATGCCCCTTTCCCAAGGAGCTCTCATCTGAAGCCAAAGACTGCTGCATAACTCTCTCCCATCTTCTCAGAATGTGTGTAATGGCACTGTGACAGTTTCTGTTTGTTTACTTGTTTGAGGTTTTTCCTTTTTTTCTCTTGAGTATAGGTTCAATAAAATCCTTTTTTTTCCCCAAAGTTGGTTCATTGCCTGGTAAACTTTACCCAAGAGCTGACTGGTGTGCATAAGGATGCAAGCACCGACCGAAAGGACTGATTGAGGCCATTTTCAACACACTACAATAAATAACAGCAAAACTCTTGTATTAATGTCCTTAATATCATCCTCTGCTTGTGTAGAGGGGAAACCACAAGGTTTGCTTCAGTGCTGGATTTCCAGGAGAACTGGAACAAATACCTTCTAAGAATGAGCTGAGCAGGTTGTTGGCAGGGACTGCCTTGTTAAAATTCCAGGTGAACAAATATCTGAAGTCAGTTTAATTTAATTAAAAGAATCACATGCTGAGACAGTCTGAAATCCTCTGGCTGAACTCAGACACAGCACTGAGTCCGTGTCTGTCTGTGGAGTGGGATGTATTTTCTTTTTTCTTTAAATAAATAGCTGAACGTTTCTTGTAGCAAAAGCTTGGTTCCATTGCTACCAGACCTGCACCACTGTGGAACAGCAGCCATGTTGATGCTGTCCCATGTGCCTCTACAGCTGTCTTGCCTCACATACTGTGTGTTACTGTGGGCTGAGGTTGTCCAACTGGCATATCATTGCTCTAGTATATTAACTAACTTGCAATCATATTTTCTCCTGTGGAAAATGCAGTCTCTGAGGCTCCAATGTTCTGTTGCATTTTCACAAACTGGGGAAGAAATTGGGGAAGAAATTGTCGGTACAGAGGCACTTTCTGCTCCCTGTTGTGTGTCATAGTTTTCACAGGGTGCTAGGAGGCTGTTCACTGTTGGTAATGAAGGCAGAGCACATTGCTTCCAGCAGTGTCTTAAATCTCTCCTGATTTTTCTTTTAATTATTTTTTTTCCATGTCCAGTGGACTGTCTCCTATCACCATGCCAACAAGCTGCATTTCCTCATCAAATATCTCATGGCTGTGTCCTCAGGATGATGATTTGGGGACTTGAGTTTTTGCGTTGCTGAGTTCTGCCGTGAGCAGGCTGTTCTAGGTCTAGAAATAGTTTGACTGCAGTCAGTCAATCTGAAGGTGAAGCTGCATGAGTTTGTGGCAAGAAGTAGCAATGGCATTGGAATGGTTTGTGTACGTGTTTCATAGAACCATAGAATCATTAGGGATTGGAAGGGACCTTGAAAGATCATCTAGTCCAATCCCCCTGACACAGCAAGATCACCTAGATCAAGTCACACACGAACACATCCAGGGGGGTCTTAAATGCCTCCAGTGAAGGAGACTCCACAACCCCCCTGGGCAGCCTGTTCCAGTGCTCTGTCACACTCACTGGCAAAAAGTTCCTTCTCATATTGATGCAGAACCTCCTATGTTCCAGCTTACAACCATTGCCCCTCATCCTATCACTAGATAACACTGAGAAGAGCCTGGCTCCATCCTCCTGACACCCACCCCTCACAAATTTATAGACATTAATGAGGTGACGCTAACATTTGCTATCCTCCAGTCTCTAGGCACCTCTCCTGATCCCCATGACTTAGCAAAGGTAATGGAGAGTGGTTTAGCAATGACTTCCTCCATCTCCCTTAGTACATGTGGGTGCATCCCATCTGGGCCTATGGATTTGTGCATCTAGCTTGCTCAACTTATCCCTAACCCAGTCTTCATCAACCAAGGCAGGCTCATCTCTTGCCTCAACTTCCTCTGGAGCCTCATCAGTCTGGGGCTTGATATCAGGACAGGTCCCTCAAGAGAAACAGAGGAAAAGATGATGTTTGGTATCTCTGTCTGTCTGTATCCTTTCTCTCCAGGGCACCCATCTCTTTCAACAGGGGCCCTACATTGCTTCTAGGTTTAGTTTTACCTGCAATGTATTTGAAGAAGCCCTTTTTGTTGCCCCTGACCTCTCTTGAAAGCTTTAATTCCAAGGAGGCCTTGGCTTTCCTAGTTGCATCCCTACATTCTCTCACCAGAGCCTTATAATCACCCCAAGTGGCCATGTCTTCCTTTCATGACCTATAGGCTTTCTTCTTCCTCTTCAGTTTGCCCAGCATCTCCCTGTTTAACCACACAGTCTTCTGGCTCCCTTCCTTGACTTATTCCTTGTTGGAATGCTCTTTTCTTGTGCTGCAAGAAAGCAGTCTTTGAATGTTAACCAGCTACCCTGAGCTCCTTTACCTGCCAGTACCCTGTCCCATGGGATTTCCTCCAGCAAAGTTGGCCCTCCTGAAGTCCAGGGTTGTGGTTCTGCTATCTATTCTGTTCCTACCACACGAGAGCCTGAACTCCACCATCTCATGGTCACTGCAACTAAGTCTGCCCTCAACCTTCACTCCTTCAGCCAGACCTCTTGTGAGTATAAGATCCAGCAGGCTCCTCTCCTAGTGGACTCCAGCACCATTTGCATCAGGAAACNGGAGCCTCATCAGTCTGGGGCTTGATATCAGGACAGGTCCCTCAAGAGAAACAGAGGAAAAGATGATGTTTGGTATCTCTGTCTGTCTGTATCCTTTCTCTCCAGGGCACCCATCTCTTTCAACAGGGGCCCTACATTGCTTCTAGGTTTAGTTTTACCTGCAATGTATTTGAAGAAGCCCTTTTTGTTGCCCCTGACCTCTCTTGAAAGCTTTAATTCCAAGGAGGCCTTGGCTTTCCTAGTTGCATCCCTACATTCTCTCACCAGAGCCTTATAATCACCCCAAGTGGCCATGTCTTCCTTTCATGACCTATAGGCTTTCTTCTTCCTCTTCAGTTTGCCCAGCATCTCCCTGTTTAACCACACAGTCTTCTGGCTCCCTTCCTTGACTTATTCCTTGTTGGAATGCTCTTTTCTTGTGCTGCAAGAAAGCAGTCTTTGAATGTTAACCAGCTACCCTGAGCTCCTTTACCTGCCAGTACCCTGTCCCATGGGATTTCCTCCAGCAAAGTTGGCCCTCCTGAAGTCCAGGGTTGTGGTTCTGCTATCTATTCTGTTCCTACCACACGAGAGCCTGAACTCCACCATCTCATGGTCACTGCAACTAAGTCTGCCCTCAACCTTCACTCCTTCAGCCAGACCTCTTGTGAGTATAAGATCCAGCAGGCTCCTCTCCTAGTGGACTCCAGCACCATTTGCATCAGGAAACTGTCACCAATGTACTGGAGGAACCTTCTGGACTGTGGATGGCTGGTTGAGTAGATCTTCCATCAAATATCAGGGTAGTTAAAATCCCCTGTGAGAGTCAGGGCCTGTAGCTGTGAGGCTGCTGCCATCTGGCTCTAGAAGACCTCATCACCTTCCTAATAGACACCCATAACAGTGTCACCCATGCCAACCTGCCCCTTAATACACACCCACAAACTCTCAACTCTCTTTTCTGCTGCCCCCGGACAGAACTCAATACATTCCAGCGGCTCTCTCACATTAAGAGCAACTCCTCCACCCCACCTTGCTGACCTATCCCTTCTAAAAAGCACATAGCCATCCATGACCACATTCCAGTCATGCGAGCTGTCCCACCAGCTCTCTGTAATCGCTACCAAATCACAGTCGCCTGACTGGACACAGATTTCTAACTCCTTCTGCTTGTTCCCCTGCTGCGTGCATTGGTGTACAGGCATTTCAGGGAGTGAGCTGAGCACTCAGATTTAACCCTAGGACAGCAAGGGGCCACCTGTTTTTCCTTAAGACCAGAGCTCTGCCCCACTGGTGCTCATCCATCAACTATCTCACCCCCCCACCTCAAATCTAGTTGAAAGTCCTCTGAATGAACCCTGCCAGCTCCTGTCCCAGAACACTTTTTCCCCTCTGAGTTAAACCCTTCCCATTTGTATCTGCTATGTCTCGTGTCTGAAAGAACCCAAAGCCCTGCCTGTAACACCAGTCTCATAGCCAGGCGTTGATGTACTTAGTCCTTCTATTCTGGCCCATGTTCTCACCCCAAAATGGAAGTAATGAACAGAATACAACTTGTGCCCTGGTGTCTTTCACCAAACGTGCTAATGCCTTAAGGTCTTTCTTCATTCCCCTCAGGCTATGGAATACAGCTTCCTCCCTACCTGTCTGGACGATCAGCAGTGGTTTATAATCAGCTGATCTCACCAGGTTAGGAAGCGACCTAGTGATGTCCCTGATTCGGGCTCTCGGTAAACTGCAGACTTCCCTATGATGGGGGTCAGCTCTGCATATGGGGCCCTCAGTCCCTTTCAGGAGCGAGTCTCCAGTAACTAGGACCCTTCTCTTCTTTGTGGAGAAGGTCGTCACAGTACTAGAAGCCTTCCTGGATTCATGCGACTTTGCCATGACCTTCAGTGTGGGTTCTCTATCCTTTATATCCTTATCAGATTGGCTGTCTTCCAATAGGGGCTCATATCTATTTCTCAGTGGCAACTGAGGTGTGCCAGGCAAGGGTCGTACCCACCTTCTGCCATTGCCCTGCACTTGGCTCCACTCACCCATTCTACTTGGGCTTCTGTCTTCCGCCTGAGAACTATAGGATACAGGCCGCCGCTGAATCTGGTTCTTATTTAGCCACTGTCCAGACTGCTGAGCCTGGCTCCAACAATCTACCTCTATTTCAGCCTCTCTAGTTCTCCTGAGCCTTTCTAGTTCAGCTTGCAGCCTTTCAACCTCGTCTTGCAACTGTGCCACCCGGTCAAGCAGATAATCTACCTGCTCACACCATACGCAGCCAGGAAGATGAGAAAAAACACTTCATCGCTGCATTCTTGACAGCCTGTTACCTGCACAACCTCATCTTGTTGGGAGACCTCTGTTTGGCTTCCCACCTCCACATGCAGTTGTGATGGATGCCTGGTCTTCCTTTGCTGCCGCATTGTTACCATTCCCCCACCCCTGGCAGCTAAAGCAACTAGCACTTTTGCTGCTGCCTGCGGTCTGAGCATGGCTTCTGGTTTCACCTCCCTCAAAGGCTCTGGCTCCACACCTCCCACAGTGCTTGCCCGCCTTCCCCCACGAGAATGTTCAACCTCAGCAGCTTGTTCCCTGCTTCCGGCAAGCTTTCCCAGTCAGGGAATCACCAGGTCACCCAAAAACCTCGATAAAATAGCGTTCAGGGATGGGCACTCTCACTGCTGCCTGTGGTCTGAGCACGACTTCCGGTTTCACCTCTCTCAAAGTGTTTCCTTGATTTCTCAGCTCAGGGACTGATTTTCTGTTACTTTTGTGCTTGCCTGCCCTGCCCTGGTGAGTACTACCTGGAGCCTGGCTGTCAGTGCAATGCTAATACAGTACACTTCCCTTCAGGAGTGATCTTGTACAGAAATCTACAGTGAGCTACCAGGTGTCAGTACAAATTCCATTTGCTCTAGCTCATGGGAAGTTTCCTAGAAGCAGACAAGTTTGGAAATGGAAATGTTCTTCTCATAGCTGGTTTGACTAAATGTAATACTGTTGCAATTTGAAAATTACCAGAATTTTCAGATCTATAGATTTGTGCTTTCATGAGGAAAAAGGTGCATGTTGCTTTAAGAGAATCATCCCTGGTGCCTACTGTGGTGGTGGTGGGGCGATGGGCTAGGTGACAAGATAAAAGGGGCTGATTATCGTGGCCCTGCCTCTTTTGGCTGAGGTCTTCCTCCTGGCATGGGGCTTTGGCTCTGGCAACCCCCAGCCCTTTCCAGGGTCGGGGAAAGATGGGATGAGGCAGCTTGCAGCAGCTTGCTGTGGCCAGGGAGGTGGTCTGGCTCCAGCCCTGACCCTGGCCTGGCTCAGCCTGGCCCCAGCCCTGACCCTGGCTCCCGGCCCTGGCTCCGACTGGGACCAGTCCTGGCTTTGGCCCAGCCCAGCTCGAGGCTGGCGCTGCGGACCAGAGAAGCAAGAACTTAGGTCTGTTCTTTCCCCCACAACGTAGCACCCATTCAATGACTTATGGTGAGCTGAAGGATTCTTCCCTTCCCCCCCGGTAGCTGAGGCAGGAGTAGAAGGATCATGGAACCCTCTCAGCCACGTTTGCAGAGTAGGGGGCCCCTGCTGACGCAGCCATGTGGTCAGTCTCCATCTTGAATCTTACATGTGGCTGGGTCCTTACGGCTGTTGCCGCCATCTTAGAAAACACTGGATCAGCAGGAAGAGAGACTGTTTATCATTTCTGCCACTGAGAAAAGCTGGGGATGCTTGAGTATTGGGGAGAGAAGGAGCCTTAAGAGAGGCATTTGAAAATTCCTTCATGCTTAGCTGAAGATAGCAGGACTCGAGAATCCTTAAATCTTGGGCATGGAAGACAGAGACAGGGTCCTGTTTGAAAGCCTGTCTCTTGCATGGAGGGATGCAGTTCAGGTGCTGAGGAATCAGGCCTGCTCAATCAACAATTTGCTGGAGAAAGCTGTGCTGAAGAATTGAAGAGTTTGCCAGTCTAGACAGCTGAGGGTACTGGGGTCTGCAGATGATAATGGTGACACATGAATAATAGAGAGGGTGGTGGTACCCATCTCTACTTGACTAACATGTTCTTTCCTCAGGTCTCTAAAGTAAAAAAACCGAGGACTGATAACATAGTAATGTTCCATTGTATTTTTCTCAGAATATGTGACACAGTTTCTAGTTTGCATACACTAACTTGCTTAACCTTTTCTTCTTTTCTTATACAGTTATAGAGTTAATAAACTGCTTTCCATTTTCCCTAAGCTATCCATTGTCTGGCAGATTCTATCAGAGATCTCATCGAGACCTAACTGCTTTGTTTTCTTTTCTTTTCTTTTTAATTGTGGTCTTGAACCCACCACAAATACCTTTTAGTGCTTTATCTTCTGCAGGAGCCTGTGCTATAATTCAACTATACAGATGTGCAGTATTAATGTGGTACAACCTGTCTGGATTTGAGTAGCATCTGGACAATGCTTTTAGATGCAGGGTTTAATGTTAGGTAGTGCTGCAAGAACCAGGGAATTGGATTCAATGCTCCTTACTGATCTCTTCCAAAATTAGACTTTCCACGGTCTATAGTAACTTCAGTTTGGAATCCTGCTTTGATATGAAGTTTCTGGGCAGTAGTCTCCCTACAAAGCTTTACAAGCTTTGTGGTTATTTGATTTTGGTTTACCTTCAAAATGGTTAATTAAAATGTGGGGCTTACCATTGCAGGATGCAATAAGAGGGCAAAACTAAGAGTTCATTTGTAAGAATTTTAAACACGTCTGGAAAAGAAAAGCAGATCCAAATGTCTAGTCAGAGCCTGGTCATCTGAGATTTAATAGGTTTCCAAGCCACGGAGCTACCTTGTTTCTTGTAGTATTTTATTTCCCCAAAGATAATCTTGGCCTTTGTCAGACAGTAGCTGATGAAAATCACTGTGTGTTGAGGCATTTATCTGTTGCTGTGTGCAGTCACAGCTGGGCCTCCAGCGTAGGTTTGAACATCCAATTTCCAGGAGCAACATTTGAGACCTGAATCTGCCTTGTTTGGATATGAAAGCCTAAACAGAAAAGGTGGGGTGAAGTAGTGGTCATGGGTATTTTCTGTGCCATGCCTTCCCAGGAAGTCCTCTCTGGATTAAGCCACCTGTCTGGAAGGCTCTGGATATTCTGTGTCCTGCAGTCTGCCACAACTGGCAAGGTTAAACAGTTTGTCCATAGATGTTTCTTATTTGGAAACATACTGATGTGCTTATGGGATGATTTTCATTAAATGATACCCGTGTACAAAACTTGGTAGCTCTGAGCCAGATGCTTTTTTATATTGCTTCATAATATTTGCTGAGTAATTTTGGCAAGGGCAAGGGAAATTGTGTGTTACCCCCTTGTAAATAACTCGTGACAGTACTTCTCGTTGAAAATTTTAACTGCTAGAAAGACGTGGATTCACAGAAAGATCGTTCCTTCTCAATGGGTTGATGCGTAACCCCTAACAACTGTGTACATGATGTAGGGTTGCTTCGGTGCTGCTGTTCTGTGGCTGTTGCTTGCATGTGTGCCCAGCGTTTCCATGTGGGCAGCAGTTAATTCATCATTACACACTCCCACTTTCAGATATGCAGTAACACTCATTTTAATAACTGATCTCATGAAAGAACACTGAAATGGCTATGGAAAGACTTCTTGCAGGGCGTAGTACTGCCATTGTAATGCTAGTCTCACCCTGAACAGAAACTCCCATAGGATTTCAGAGAAAAGAAATCCTGCTGCTTTTCCCCTTCCATTGTCAACAGCTTCTTAAAACTAGTTTCTCTTCCTGTGCTGCATGTGCTGCACATATTTAGGAACTCTTTGCTTTTGAGGCATCTCTGTCTGTCTGTACAGTTCAGAGATGGTTACCTGCTGTACATTTCAAACACCATCAACATGTGCTTCCAGGTGAGCCATGCATTACCCTCTGCTTAGGAATAATGCAGTAACCTCTATTTTCTCTGCATCTTTCCTTGCCTTGTGTGCAGTCTACATTTAGCACTGGAGTTAGTAGAGACACAGGACATGTGTGTCTCTAAAATATCAGTTTGTGGGGAAAAATTTTGTTCTTGTTGGCAAATACTAAGTGGTGTTAAGCTGTGTGCTAAGCTACTTCTGTCTGAGGTGTGTGTGAATTCCCTCTAAGGCTGGGTAACCACTGTGAAAAGAATAATTGTATTTTAAGCCACTCTGATGCCACTAGGGACATAAAAGCAGCTGCCAGCATTAATACAGGCAGAAACTGCAGCAGAGCAGATGAGGAAAGAATGCACAGTGCATCTTGTTCCAGTCATTGATTCTGGCTCTCTCAAAATTTACAAAGTCATCTGTTAAATTCTGCATAGAGAGACAAATGCTTCAGAAATCATAGAATCATGGAATCATTACGGATTGGAAGGGACCTTGAAAGATCATCTAGTCCAATCCCCCTGCCACAGCAGGAGACACTGTCATCTTGAGTTTCCTGGATGCAAGTTCGGTTTGTCAGAAACTCTGCCATCAGGATGATGATTGACTGAATCTGGTACTAAAGATTATGCCCAAGGGGAATATGCCAGTCAACCCTTTTTCTGATGGATATTATTAATCTCATTCTTTATGTTTTTATTTTTAATGGCAACTATTAATTATAATCTGTATTTCAAGTAATGTAGTAAACCTGTACTAAATTATTTGAAAGAAATCACAACCTCGTTGCAAATGTCACATACCTTGACCTGAAGAAGCACGAATAACATCGTAATAATGTCTTGGGGTCACAGGGATATCCCAGAGCCTGAAGGGAACCCAAGTTTGCTCTCTGAGCTGCAGGGTACATACTCCTGTTACTCATACTGGTTCTTAAATGTGCTTGGGATCAGCTTCTGGCTGTGAGCCCAACAGGCAAGGAAGACCACCCCATGTTACACTCCCACTGTAAATCTCTTCAGTCAGTTGGGGTTTTTTTTGCCCTTCTTTTCTATTTGCCCAGATCACTGAAGTCACTGCTTTGAAAGCAAATTTGTCTTAGAATGAATAATAGTATAGCTATGCCTAAAGGACCCTGAATTATTGTAACAGAAGGATCATCTGATTCTAAATCTGGATAGATCATAAATATCCAGGATGACTGATCCTGTGGTAACAGTAGGACATCAAAACTTATTAGCTGAAGAAAGGGCAAATAACCAAAAATGTTTACTGCATGTTGTATCACTGTCTTGGTGAAAGTTTTTCAGAGCAAGCTCATCTTAGCTTAATGCTGTGTGCTCTAACAGGCAAAAGTGTTCAAGATGACAAATGTATTTAATAGCATGTACTGCTGTGCCAGCTCTGGCAGGGTAGCTGTATGTGGCCACAATGTTCATCACCAGGCTTGCAAATATTTTGTAAACTGAATGTTTATCAACATCTAAAGTATCCCAGAAGGATTATCCAAAGTAAACCAAACCTCACTCCATCACTGACTATGAGGTAAAGCAGTGGGACTTTGGAGAAAGTCTGGTGTGTTTTGATATGTGCCTTAAAAAGACAACTGAAAGATATTCAAGTAAAGCTGAATTATCCTGCTGAAGTTTCATACAACAAAATGAGGATGTAAAGTAAAACGAGCTATAAATAACTTGCTGTCTTCCAGGGCTGACCGAGAGGGCATTCGTGTGGGAGCTCTAACAGGACTTTCACACTCAGACCAACATGATCTCGCAAAAGCCCAGAGTGAACCAAGAATGAACATTTATTAAGCAAAGCCACCAGCTTATATAGACTTCACATCACCCTCCTCACGGGCGATGCTATTGGACAGACGGCACACCTCCCATGTTCCTATTGGAACAAGCTAGCTGTCAATACACCTGCAGACAGCAGGCAGTCCAGCCTCTAAAACCTTGTGCAGCCTCTGAAACCATCCCCTGCTGGGTTTCCTGTTAAACAAAGTCCTCCAGCATAAGGACTGGATTGCTCACGCACTTGTGTTCCTCTACAGTAAAGAACAGTTTTTAAAGGTCGTAATTCTTCCAAACTTTTCATAAGCTAACTGGCTAATTTAGAAGTTGTGGAGTTAGCACAGAAGACTTGGCTGTTAAGCTAAGAACAAAGCTGTATTGTTTCAGTTCCTGCATTAAATCAGAAAGGGTTGGTGCAGGAATATCAGTACATTTACCTTTAGTTCTACTTTTTCAAGTCTGCAATGCATTACTGACCACACAGGTACACAGTCATAGTTGTTTATAAGGCTATATATGTTTGCTGACTACTTACTAGCTTTAGGGAAAATACTGTATGATTATGATCCAGAACTTTCAAACCAGAAATATTCAGTTATTACTGTAGTAGTAATAACTGTAGAGTAGTAGAGTTTGGTCTTTTATTTTTGTTTAGATTATTTCCTTGATTTAAAATGCAAGACTCTGTCTACTAAATGCTTGATAGCTGTAAATTAAAAACTGTTTTGGAAACTGGGCTTTATTTGGTGGAGAGAAAGAGTTAAAATCTCCTGTTGCACATGGCATCTGCTAAAGTACAAACGTTTTCTTTTGCTTAATTTTGCAAGAATTTCTTTAGCTATCCCAGCTCCTGTTTTAATAGCCAGCAGTGTGCTCCTATTAGAGACTGGCTCTGTTACCTTAATATCCCGTGAGAGTATATAGATTTCTAAAATTGAGTACATTGTTAAGGGAAAATGTTGCTTAGCAGTTCTTGTCAGAGGACAGGTTTTGCTTCAAGTTATTCTACCGTTGTAAGAAAGTTAACTCAAAGTAGCACGAGAACACTGAGTGAATTTTCTACCTGCACCCTAGCAGCTTTATGCTATTTAAATTATTTACACCCCATGAATATTCCAGTGCAAGTGAAGCCTCTTATGGGCATACAGGTGGGGAAGATTTTCTGTGCTGTCTCATGATTATAATTATTCAAAGGACAATGTTTTAGAATGGAATATGTTTCAATAAATACTTCAATGTAAAATTAATATGGAGGTAATCAGATGACAGACAAATCCTGCAGGCTGGTTCTTACTGTAGATACAATGTCAAGAAGTTTGAAAATTTTGTCAGGATGTGTGGCCCAGCATTTTCCAACAATATCACTGACACAGTGGTCCATCAGCTGTTTATGGTGGAAATCCTTTACCAAAAATCCTCATGCAGATAAAGTTTTCACTGGATTTGTAGCTTTCTACATGTTTAACTCAGGACAGATCTGGTTTGTTTTACCAGCCACTTCTGTATTTCTGGGTCAGAGCGCACCTGATATGCAGCCATGCAATTCCTGCAGCACATGTCCTCATCGCAAAAGACAGTATGGTAGGAGACATGTCACACCTTCAGGTGGCTTTCGACATGATCTCCCACAATATCCTACTTGCCAAATTGGAGGGTTATGGATTTGTTGGATGGACTGTTCAGTGGATTAGGAATTGGTTGGATGTTTGAATACAGAATGTAGTGGTCAACAGCTCCAAGTCCAGATGAAGAGCAGTGACACGTGGTTCCCTCAGGGGTCCATACTGGGATCTGCACTGTTTAATATTTTTATCAGTGATATAGACAGCAGGACTGAGTGCATCATCACAAATTTGCAGATGGCACCAAGCTGAGTGGTGTTGTCGATAGGTTGCAGAGATGGGAGATCATCCAGAAGGGCCTGAACAGGCTGGAGAGATGGGCCCAGGGGAACTTCATGAGATTCAGCAAGACCAAATGCATTGTCCTGCTCCTGGATCAGAACAATCCTCACTGTCAGTACAGGTTGGAGGAGGAGGTGAAGAAAGGCAGCCCTGAGGAAAAACAACTTGGTGGATGAGAAGCTGGACAGGAGCAGACATTGTGCGCTTGAAGCCCAGAAGGCAAATTGTATCCTGCATCAAAAGAAGCCTAGCCAGCAGATCAAGAGAGGGTATTGTGCTTCTTTGCTCTGCCCTGGTGAGACCTCATCTGGAGTCCTGTGTCCAGCTCTGGAGCTTTCAGTACAGGAAGGAGCTGGTCCAAAGGAGACCATGAAAATGATCAAGGGCCTGGGCCCCTCTGCTATAAGGACAGGCTGAAGGAGCTGGGGTTGTTCAGGCTGGAGAAGAGAAGCCTCTGGGTAGACCTGATGGTGACCTTCCAGTGCTGCGACTGAGAGATGGAAACACTGCTTGATACAAGCAAGATGTTCATTTATTAGACATACAAGAGTTCCTTGGCTAACAGTACCTCTAAACACTATCTCCTGCTAACTAGCTACCATTATCACTTAAGCAAGCTGCACCTCCAAGCACCTGTGATATACAATGGTTTGGGAGCGTTATCTGCTAGAGCATTGTCTGTTATCAGTTCCTGTAGCTCTGTGATCCATGATGTAATCCCATATATCTTGTTCCTGCTGTTAGCTAAAGAGTTTACTCTAGGTTCAGCAGGATGCAGCTTGACCCCATCTATGTCCATGGCTTTCGGCCTAGAAGTGGCAACACGTTCCCGGTCATCAATTCATCCCCAGACATTAGTTCAGCAGTACTGTTGGATCTTTTACAGACCGGCATCTCTGCTTTTCCTGTTTGCACAAAAAGAGCACTACGGAGCGATTGCATTACTAGGCTTTTAAAACATTGAAACACACAAGGTATAATCCCAGGACCCACAGATCGTGCAGGCACGCTCTGTCCTCTGGGTTCTGCTGATTCCAGTTCAGATTCATTGAGCCTGGTCACTGGTTCTCAGAATGGTCACACTGCTCTTGCGGGTATCCACCTCGATCCCTTTACTGTGGAGACACATGCATGACCTCTTCCCTGTGCAATCAATGGAAAGGTCCCTTGAACCTGTGCAGCCTCCAGGTTCTTAACACTGGAGGTTTTCTTTTAGTTCCATCTGTGTAGTAAGAGACAAATGCCCATAAATAGGTGGATTTTGGTCAACAAATGGACTATTAAATAAATTAAAAACATAGAGAGCCTTATGTAATCTCTCTATTGGGGAATGTGTTTCTATTCCCGCTCTCTGTTGTTCCAAAATGTGTGTTAAGAGCCATGCGCTCTTTCAACAATAGATTGTCCCATAGGAGAGTGGGGAATGCCTGTGATATGTTGGACGTGGCACTTGGTGCCATGGTCTAGCCTTGAGCTCTGTGGTGACAGGTTGGACTTGATGATCTATGAGGTCTCTTCCAACCTTGATAATACTGTGATACTGTGATGACCCGCAGCTGAAAAAAGGAATGCACACATCTGGACACATATGCAGGTCCGTTGTCTGTCTTTATCTGTTTTGGAACTCCGAGCGTGGCAAAAATGGCAGAAAAATGTTTGCATACTTCTTTAGCAATTTCTCCCATATGCAGAGTAGCAGCAAATGCCCCTGAAAAGATTTCAATAGAGGCATGAATATATTTTGGTTGCCCAAAAGGGGTATAGTATGTAACACCTGTCTGCCATAACTGCAGACTCCGGAGTCTTCTGGGATTGACAGTCAGGACAAGCAGCTACAATGGTTCGTGCCTGCTCCGTATGCAATTGTAACATGCAAACAGGCTCAGGAACATTTTGGTGAAAAAAGGCATGACTTGAGTCTTGTTCAAAAATGTCTGGCAGAGTTGTCTGTACAATCATAGTCACAGCACCATCTCCTCTGTTACCTTTGGTAAGGTATCCTGGCAGGGTTGTGTGTGACCTAATGTGCATAACAAACTAAGGTCACAAACGACTCGTTAAACACACCCATAACGTTTTCAACAACCCATACATCTGAAGACTGGCAACCTCTCGCAGGAGCACTCCTTCAATTTGCTCCAGCAGTCCTGCTACATAACAAGAATCTGTAACAAGATTAAGAGGAACATGAAATTTTTAAAATACCTGACCCACAGCAGCAAGCTCTACAATTTGGGGTGAACTCTCCACAACCTGGATGTTGGATTTTCAGATTAAGGTTTCCTGTTTGACTGGATCGGTTTGTAAAAACTGTAAGTGCCTGCTGCTGTGGGACCAAGCCGTGGACAGGCTTCATTTTGGCTAGATGATGTATGAATTACTTGGTGTAGTTTCTAACCATCGATATTTGCCATTGTAGTATCTTGCATTTGGGTCACAACCTGCTGAATGAGCTAAACAGAACATGGGATAAAACACAGTAAAAACAGAAGGATGACTAAACCACATAAACTGCTGATTCTACATGAATTACTGTTTTCATCCATTCTGTCAAACTTCCACCATTCAACAACTTACTCAACCATTTTGTCTTTTTCAACCTACACCAGCAAATTTAGCAAATTTTATAGGTTATTATGGGTTAGTAGTTGTTAGCAGTTCAGTAAAATATCAGTAAAAATACACAGTTCTATCAGGCTCCCTTCTCCGCTGCCTCAGTTTTCCCAAAGTTTTGGATCCACTTCCAAGACACAGCTGTGAATTTTCAAATTCAGACCTGTCTGCAACCCGTTTATCTTTTCCCCCTTTTTTCTTTTTTCTACAATGAAGGCAGTGTTTACTGTCCTTCTGCAGGGCCCTTGCAGATAGGAAAACAAACACGGCACAACAACAGTACCACAAACCAAGCACCTAATAATCCAATTTCCCCAGTTCCATTAACCAATCTTTTTTGTCCCACTTGTTTAAATATTAACTTATCCCCCCAAAAATTCCACATCTTCTTAAATTTTCTGTGTAGTTTCATCAATTCTCATATGCACTCATGGACTGATTTTAGAATGAGTTTCTGGGTTCATCTAACATATACCATCAAATTCTTCACATCCAGGTCCGTGAGCTAGAAGAAAAGACTGCCTGATCATTACAATCTGGGGCAAAAGCATGAACCATTTTCTTTTGCCTATAAAGATTACTAACATGGGTGTGGTTTGCAATCTTTATAATGTTTGGTGTTACCAGTGTTAATCGACCAAGAAAGTAAGGACTCCCTACGAGTCATGAAATTATACCTGGCCATGCACAGTCTCTGCAAATCAGAAAAAATAAATTTGGTCCAAATCAACCACTTTGAGGTGTTAAAATGTATAGGATTTACATCCTGCACATAATTCTCATCTGGATAATATCTTCTGTAATCAAAATTTACACAGCCATCCATATAATGGAATTTAAGAGGCCAATCTCCTGTGGTTCTGTTGGAGATTGTGGCAACCAGTTGTCCCAAAGACCCAATTAATTAAAACATCTTTTGAAATGAGGGCATTGNACAAGAGGACACAGCCTCAAGCTGTGCCAGGGGAAATTTAGGCTTGAGGTGAGGAGAAAGTTCTTCACTGAGAGAGTCATTGGCCACTGGAATGGCCTGCCCAGGGAGGTGGTGGAGTCGCCATCTCTGGAGCTGTTCAAGGCAGGATTGGACGTGGCACTTGGTGCCATGGTCTAGCCTTGAGCTCTGTGGTGACAGGTTGGACTTGATGATCTATGAGGTCTCTTCCAACGTTGATAATACTGTGATACTGTGATACTGTGATACTGTGATACTGTGAAAAAAGCATTGCTATTGCAATATGACAGGCTCACTTCTCAATGTTTTACAGCATGACTTCCAATCAATAGGAATTCTCACCAAACAAGTGTGAAAAGGATCTTCAGGAGTAGCCAGAGACAGGCACAGTATAGTTTGATTTAAGGCTTGGGCAAGGGTTAGCCAAACATTCTGCAGAGGCAAAAGAGGTAAAAACACATGCCTAAACCAACAATACCATGCGTACATAATACAGCCTGAGTGCTGACCACTAGTCAAATACTGTGGATGTGTAGTGGAAAAATCATGAAGCAACATTTACCAGATATAGAGTTTTTAAGATTTATAATTCTGATAATTTTTCTGAAACCTGAGCAATTTCAAACTTTTCTCTCCTCTCTCTCATTTCTTCAGTGTGCACAGGCCTTCTACTACTTTGTTGTGACACACATAATGATAGTAACAACAACCATTTACTGCATTGTCCACCTGCAAACAAACTTATAAGTAAATACAACATTATACAATGGATCGGGGTTTGTTGCTGGGAAGGAAAGGTTGGGGGGGGGGAGCTGCCGGCCTCTGGACCCCCCAAATAGCAGCTGCAGGGGGTTCACGTGTTGCAGCTTTCTCTTAAAATCCTTCTACAGTCAAGTTCCTTACACGGTTTTCTGATCAGAATGCAAGCAAAAATTCTTTTCAACTTAACAATTGCAGTTCTTACAGCTCGAGCACGCCTGCGGTAAAATTTAGTGTATAACCTAACTTTGTGAATCCGCAGTTCTCCTGCGCCAGTTGCACAGCAGCTTAACGTACGATAACATGCAGCTCTCAAATCTCGACAAGTTAACCCATAAATCTTGGCAATGGTATGCAAAAGTTCTGGGCAGAAGGATCTTCCATGCTGCTCTCTTACGAGTCCTTCCAAAATGTCCTTGTTGCCCACAGGCATAACAGTATCTATTGACGTGGACAGCAGATACAAAGGTACTAATCACTCTCTGGCAATCTTCATCAGCATCAGAGACAGAAGAAAGCAATGGGATAGTAGAGCACAGAGGTTGGGAGAGACCTTTAAGATCATCAAGTCCAGCAGTCAACCCAGATAAAAAGCTAACAGATAAAAATAAATACATAGAAGAGTCAGACTGCATCACGGAAAGCAACAAGGCATTGGAGTACAAATCAGTAGATTTAAGGATGGAAACTAAATCCCCTGATGAAGGAGACAATACAGGCATCTAGGAGAATAATAACTACAGAGATGTGATACTAGGGTGAAAATGAAGAGAATATAAATGAGAAGTGAAATAAAATCAAATTAAATGGAAGATATTTAAACACATAACAAGAAAATTGGTGAAGGGAGACTGAAGGACAGTAGTACTACACTAGGCATCAATATGACCTGAAAGAACCCGGAAACATGTTTATCCTTCAAAATAAGGTGATTAGAACTATTAAAAAACCCTGAATGTGATGTGTAGTCTGCTCAGAGAAGTGAAAACCAGGTATCTTACAGTTCAGTCTGCAGTGTTTCTTAAGCTGTTGACTTCATTGCTTGGGCTTCCTGTAAGTTCTTTGCTTAGTGCTCTCACATCTACGATTCATTCCAGCAGGATGACTTATTTGCTACTTATTGTGTATCTTCTTATAAGGTCTGTGCTGCTGTGGTTTTTACCTGACAGCTTGTTCTTTTTGCCTCTAAATAGAGTTGTGGTTGCCTGGAACATAGATCCCTGGCCTGACATACCATCAATAGTAAGAAATAAATTGCTGTGTAAACAAACCATCAAGATGTAGAAACTCACTAATGTTTCTCATTAGAAAGAGTTTGTAAATGAGAGAAAGAGTTTGCAGAATACAATGGCTAGCTTAAAAGAATGTTTTTAGGAATCTGTTTTCCTTTGTATTCTGAGAAGCCCCACAGTACCTATTGTTGGCTTTGGATAAAGCGCTCTGTCGTGTTTCTGTGTTAAGCTATTGACTCTTTGCAGATGAATGTTTTTGTATTATTTATTTTAGACATCATCTTTGTACAAATCTTACCTTTTTTATTTAATCCATTATTATTACATGTCAGGAAAAAATATTTAATTTGTTTTCACATTTGTAGTTCTATTTTAGAAACAACACCTCTCTTTTATTAACTATTTTTTATTGGCTAAAATGGAAACAACACTGAAAGTCTCCATGAGGTTGTTAATAAATTCTGTTTCTAATGGTATTTCAGCTTGGGACAACCTTCTCTTCTGTGAAAAAGAATCAAGATGGCTGTTGCTATGCTGCCACCTTTGAGTTGGAGCCACAGAGAAGGTTTGATAGCCTCTTAGGATGCAGATATCTGAATCCAAATGCAATGCCTCTAATTCTGATACCTACTAATGTGAACTGTGAGTCTTGTCTAGTAACCATCCATGAGTCAGCGTGCTCTGCGATTAAAGATCGAGAGAGGTTCTTCTCCCAATCTACTGTGCCCTAGTGAGAACACATCTGGAGTATTGTGTCCAGTTCTGGGGCTCTCAGTTCAAGAAGGACACAGAGCTGCTGGAGGGAGTCCAGCATAGAGTGATGAGGACAATGAAGGAAGTGAGACACCTCCCTTATGGGGAAATGCTGAGGGAGCTGGGTCTCTTTAGCTTGGAAAAAAAAGAGACAGAGGGATGACCTCGTTAATGTCTATAAATATGTGAAGAGTGGGTGTCAGGAGAATGCATGTCTCAATGTCATCTAGTGATAGGACAAGGGGCAATGGGTGTAAACTGGAACTTAGGAGGTTCCATATCAATATCAGAATGAACTTCTTGCCAGTGAGGGTGACAGAGCATTGGAACGGGCTGCTCAGAGGAGTTGTGGAGTCTCCTCTCTGGAGACATTTAAAATCCATCTGGATATGTTCCTGTGTGAGTTGGTCTAGGTGATCCTGCTGTGTCAGGGGGATTGGACTGGATGATCATTCGAGGTCCCTTTACTGTGTTAAGGGGAGCAGTGGACTTGGCAGGGAGTAAACCCCTTCACTTTACAGGTCTAAATCCTGAGCAATACCAAATTTCACATTATGAGTCCGATAACCAGGTCGGATTCACTCGATAGTGCCACACTATGAGTCTGTATAACTCGGATTCACTCGATAGTGTGTTCTGTTCTCGCCTAGCCACGATCTATGGACTCGCGCGGTGTCCAGTGAGGAACAGCAAGGCTAGTTCACGTGAACAAGAGTCATTTATTAGAGCAACAGATTTACAGGTTCTTTGTGGATTGTCGGTGATGAGCGCTGTATGCAAAATACGCGTACACAAATGTTAAAGTTACCAAAGCATTAGGATAAAAAAGCAACTCCATACCAATGCGTTAGATTGTAAGAAATAACTCTGTAAAGATTTATAAAGTTCTTGAGAAGATTTGTATCTCACCTAAAGGCAGCCCTATTTGGGGAGGGGAAGGAGGTCCCAGCCCGTCGACTGATTCCAAGGAGTCAGAGGTCCACGAATATTCCCTGACTTGTTCAAGATGGTATCTTCCCTCTGAATCCCCCCTTTTGGGGCTATTTTATATTATCTTTTGTCTTCAAGGTGGAGCTTCAGTGACTTTGGTCACACATGTTTGTTTCTGATTGGTATAAAATTCCCTCGCTTTGCTTTTAAAGATATAGACTTAAAAAAGTTAGGATGCATGCTCAATAAGGGGGGCTCACCCCTCGAAGGCGGGTAAGTTTTGGGATGGTGGTGTGTTTTGGTATTATAATGACATTATAATGAGAAAAGTTCACACAAGAATAGCGATTCGTCAAAAAGATGACAAAATGATGGCTCAGGGTTGCAAAAGTACAGCTTATCATCTTCAAAGTACCACTGAGTTCCCATCCCTGTGCATCTTATCACAGGGCTTGGCTGCACATGTCCTCACAAGGGTTGACCGCAATACCCTCATATTGCTTCACCCCTCGTGGTTTCCATGGTGGCAGATCAAGTTGCCTGGGAAACCATCAGAGGAAGGGATTCGTTGCGTTCCAGCTGTACTCCACCCTAGAGGCTTAGAACTTTCCTTAGTGTGTGAATAGTGCTCCATTTCTAATATGTTTAATTTTTAATTTATCCCACACCCTTCCAATCCCTAATGTTCTGTGATTGTGTGAAGTAAATTTAACAACTGCTTCCACTGAGTCTGATTCAGGTTTGACTTTATTTTCCCATGTTGTGATTGCATTCCTTTTATATTAGGGTTGCTTCTGACTTTTGATGGTTTGAGGAAAATCTGTAGGTATTTTTGTTCAAATTTTTCAGTGATCAATGTCTTCTTCCTTCTCAATGAGAAAGTTGGAGAAACCCCATTCTTTCACCTCTCAGATATGAGGAAAAATGTCTTTAAAAACAGTGGTCAAACACTGGAACAACTAGAGTTGCCATCCCTGGAGGAGTTTAAGAAACATGTAGATGTTTTAGTGGATGGTATTAGGTTGGTGGTTGGACTTGATGATCTTAATGGCTTTTTCTAACCTTAATGATTTTATGATTCTGTTATATTTTGTCTTAAAAAATAGCAAAGAAATTATTTGAAGAGCATGTCCACTTGTTTATGGTACACTGACAGAGTCTCCAGGGATAACTCTGGAATTGGGTAGGTCCCTGAGTGTCTCTTTGAACTAAGCATTATTTATTTGCCCATTCTAGTAATTTGTTCAAGTATTAGCTAGGGCTGTTTGCAGAGATTCAGTAGCTGAAACAGCCCTGAAACATATTTAGTACTTATGGTGGAAGCTTTTAAGTCTTTTGATATGCCATGCAGGATTTCGATCTGGAGAGCTCGGTGGAAGTGATAGCTCACCCTTGCACCACCCTTGCACTTGGTTAGTGTGTAGCAATTACAAGGACACTTTAGCCATCTCCCACACAGTGAGGACTAGAAAGTAGTCAGCTAAGAACTGAGCTGAAAACTCGAGTAGCGCTTGTGTGCCCTCCAGCACCCCTTTTGGGTACTGGCTGTCAAGGAAGAGCTAGAGTTAATAACGAAGGCTGTAATTCAATCACTGGCTAAAAAACACCCTCGCACCACTAATTGCTCTTTAATAGGGAGAACTTGTGTTTGAAAACAAGACTAAAGGTGCAGCTCTTGGACAGAAAACTCTGGTGAATTCAACTAGTGGAGCGCCTGCGCAGCTTCAGCTACATGCCGAGACGCAGCGGGGCAGAGACTAATCGAGCTAAAAGCGAAAGCAGCCTGACTTTGCCTGCACTCTGGTGAGTTCGACTAGTTATGCGCCTGCCAGCTTCACCTACGTGCTGAGACGCAGCGGACTGTTTTTGCTAGAGGCTTCTAGCTGACAGAGGAGACAGACAAAAAAAAAAAGGGGTGGGGGCAGCTTAGAAAATGAAAATTACAAATACAGCAATGGCTGTGACCAGGGCTACTAAACGTCCTGTGAACAAGAACACAGCGACCCAGACAGAGGACCTGCAGAAGCACGTTGGTGTCCAGGTATCTGGATGCAGAGAATGCCAGAGTCTGGCATTGCCAATGAAGGGTAATGGAGGTAGCACCCGTGTTTGGTGTGACCAGGTGGATGATCTGCTCAGCCTAGTGGCTGAGCTAAAGGATGAGGTTGAAAGGCTCAGGTCAATAAGGGAATGTGAGAGGGAGATCGACTGGTGGAGTCAGGCCCTGCCATCCTTGAGGACAGAACAGAAAGCAGAGGCTCCATTAAAAGAGGATCCCCTCCTTTCTTGCAGCCAGGTAAACAGAGATAACCAAAGAAGTAAGGGGGAATGGAAGCAGGTCCCTGCTCGGTGAGGCAGGCGACCCCATCCCAGCCTCCCTTCCCTTCCCCGTCCTGGTTGCCCTTGCACAACAGGTATGGGGCTCTGGAATTGGAGGGACAAATTAACAATGATGGGGATGAAGGTCCATCAGGGGAGTCACCCAGGGCTAGCCAATTTCCCCCATGTATCAAGACTTGTTCAAAAAAGAAAAAAAGGAGGGTAGTTGTTATTGGTGACTCCCTTCTCAGAGGATCTGAGGGCCCCATATGCCAACCTGACCCACACCACAGGGAAGTTTGCTGCCTCCCCGGGGCCAGAGTCAGAGATATTGCTAGGAAACTACCTAGTCTGGTCCAGCCATCAGATTATTATCCCTTGTTGGTGTTTCAGATTGGCAATGATGACACCAGTGGGAGAAGCCTCCAAACAATTAGAAAGGACTTCAGGGCCCTGGGGAGATCACTCATGGGCTCAAGAGCCCAAGTGGTGTTCTCTGCCATTCCCTCAGTAGCAGGGGGGAATACTGAAAGAGGCAGGAAGACCCACCTGGTTAATAAGTGGCCGAGAGGCTGGTGTCACCGACACCATTTTGGGTTTTTTGAACATGGGGATCTTTATGTTACACGGGGCCTGCAGGCAACAGATGGAACTCATCTGTCTCAGAGGGGCAAAAGAATCCTTGTGTATGAGCTGACTGGACTAATTGATAGGGCTTTAAACTAGGTCTGATGGGGGAGGGGGATAAAAATGGACCTGCCAACGTTGACCAAAAAGGTGGCAGGCCATTACTGGGCACGAAGTCAGTGGCCCGGCTCAAGTGCATCTACATTAATGCATGTAGCATGGGAAACAAACAGGAGGAGCTTGAAGCCATTGTGAAGCACGACTGCTACAACGTAGTTGCAATCACGGAAACATGGTGGGATGACTCTCATGAGTGGAGTGCTGCAATGGATGGGTATAAGCTCTACAAGCGGAACAGGCAGGGTAGAAAGGGTGGTGGGGTAGCTGTCTAAGTTAGACAGTGTTTTGAAAGCATTTAAGTTAATAAGTGCGATGGGTCAGTTGAATGTCTATGGGTTAACTTGAAGAGGACCAACGACGTAGATGGGAGTCTGCTATAGACCACCCAACCAGGATGAGGAGACTGATGACTTACTCTATAGACAAGTGGCAGAAGCTGCATAATCGCAACAACTTGTTCATGTGGGTGACCTCAACTTTACCAGACATCTGCTGGAAATATAACAGAGCAGACAGGAAACAGTCCAGGAGGTTCCTGGAGTGTGTGGAAGATAACTTCCTGACTCAGCTGGTAAGTGAGCCCACCAGGGGCTCACTAGAACTCAGCCTGGCCACCACTGCAAGACACAACAAAAGAGTTTTTACAAATATATTAGCAACAAGAAAAGATCCAGGGATAGTCTCCATCCCTTACTGGATGCAGAGGGGAACATTGTTACTGAGGATGGGGATAAGGCTGAGGTACTTAATGCTTCCTTTGCCTCAGTCTTTAATAGTCAATCTGGTCATCCTCCTGATACTCAGTTCCCTGAACTGGAAGATAGGGATGGAGACCAGATTGATCCCCTCATAATCCAGGAAGCAGTAACTAATGACTTTCTAGGCCAACTGGATACTCACAAGTCTATGGGGCCAGATGGGACCCACCCAAGAGTGCTGAGGGAGCTGGTGGAGGAATTTGCCAAGCCTCTCTCCATCATCTATCAGCAATCCTGGTCAACGGGGGAGGTCCCAGATGACTGGAGCCTTGCCAGTGTGACACCCATCTACAAGAAGGGCAGGAAGGATGATCAAGGGAACTACAGGCCTGTCAGCCTGACCTCCGTACAAGGGAATCTTATGGAACAGTTCATCTTGGGGGTGATCACACAGCAAGTGCAGGACAAGGGGGGGTTCCGACCCAGCCAGCATGGGTTCATGAAGGGCAAGTCCTCTCTAACCAACCTGATCTCCTTCTATGATCAGGTGACCCGCCTAATTGATGAGAGAGAAGTGGTGGTTGTGGAAGGCATTTGACACCGTTTCCCACAGCATTCTGCTGGAGAAGCTGGCGGCTCCTGGCCTAGACAGGAAGACTCTTCGCTGGGTTAGAAACTGGCTGGACGGCCGAGCCCAGAGGGTGGTGGTGAATGGCATGAAATCCAGTTGGCGGCCAGTCACAAGCGGTGTCCCTCAGGGCTCAGTTTTGGGACCGGTCTTGTTTAATATCTTTATCAATGATCTGGATGAGGGAATCGAGTGCACCCTCAGTAAATTTGCCGATGACACAAAATTGAGCACGAGTGTCGATCTGCTGGAGGGTAGGGAGGCTCTGCAGCAGGATCTGGACAGGCTGGAGTGATGGGCTGAGATCCGTTGTATGAGGTTTAACAAGGCCAAGTGCCCGGTCATGCACTTGGGTCACAACAACCCCCAGCAACGCTGCAGGCTTGGAGAAGAGTGGCTGGAGAGCTGCCTGGTGGAGAAGGATCTGGGGGTGTTGATCGACAGCCGGCTGAACATGAGCCAGCAGTGTGCCTAGGTGGCCAAGAAGGCCAACGGCATCCTGGCCTGTATCAGAAACGGTGTGACCAGTAGGAGCGGGAAGGTGATTGTGCCCCTGTACTCGGCCCTTGTGAGACCGCACCGCGAGTACTGTGTCCAGTTTTGGTCACCACAGTACAAGAAGGACATTGAGGTGCTGGAACGAGTCCAGAGAATGGCAGCCAAGCTGGTGAAGGGGCTGGAGGACATGCCCTATGAGGAGAGGCTGAGGGAGCTGGGGCTGTTTAGTCTGGAGAAGAGAAGACTGAGAGGGGACCTTATTGCCCTCTACAGCTACTTTAAAGGAGGTTGTAGCAAGGTTGGTGTTGGTCTCTTCTCTCCAATTGGTGATGATAGGACGAGGGGAAATGGCCTCCAGTTGGGTCAGGGGAGGTTTAGATTGGATGTTAGAAGGAAATTTTTTACTGAGAGGGTGATTAGATACTGGAATGGATTGCACAGGGAGGTGGTGATGTCACCAACCCTGGAGGTGTTTACGGAACGAGTGGACGCGGCGCTTAGGGATATGGTCTAGAGGTTAGACACTAGAAGAAAAGGTTGGACTCGATGACCCTGGAGGTCCTTTCCAGCCATGATGATTCTATGATTCTATGATTCTGCGGCCTTCATTGCCATTGGCAGGGACTGCAAGGATCTCTCTCCAGAGCAGGTTATGAAGTTCATAACTGCTTTTAATATCTAAAGATTTTTAGTTCCTTGTTGAATTTAACAGAAATTTTTCCTGATTTACAGACACTCAACTTCTGCAGTTTCAGTACATAAGTCTCATTTCTTTAGGATATGCATCTAAAAAATAAATTCGCTTGTACCTTAAGAAGAAAAAGTTAAATGGGGAAAAGATTCCCTTTTGTAGCAGTCTGATAGAAAATTCCAGCTAAGCCTGGTTAACAGAAATTATTGTCACTTCAACAAAAGCTGTTACCCATGAAGAGCCTTGTGTGTTTAAAGCCATCCAAAGCTGTTGTTTTGTACAAAGTCAGAAGTACAAATTGCTTTATTCAGAAACAGAATGTCAGCCATCATGTTAATCAATGTATTGGGAAGGTACAACTGCCTAGGATGATTTTACCTCTAATAGCAGCACCTGAAATTTGGAAAGATAAAGTGAAACAGGCTTATTCAAATTCCTATGTCTGTGAAGTCTACAACTACATTAGCTAAATTCTCTCTTAACTACAAAGAATTCCTGTAGGTTTCTGATGAAGGCATTGTATGGCTTCGTGATCCTTAGCATGCTGGGTGTATAGGAGGCTGCTGTGACTTTCAGTATGACTTTTTTGCTGTAACAGTAACAAGCAGTGTAATTTTGCTGATGAGAGACCACTGTAATGAAATGAACCTGTCTGTCGGTGTGGTCCCAGCCTCTGACAAAAGAGACAAAACCAGCTGAGGACTACTTGTGTCTAGAAAGATGGTGCACTTTGGTAATTTGAGACAGGAATCTAGAGCAGGTGGAAAATGTTAATAAAGGACCACGAAGCTCCAGGTCCCAGGCTGTGAATGCAAAGCAGGACTTGCATGAGGCAGAAGGTGCCTATATGGTGTTGCCAGAGGACCCGTGCAAGCTCTGTTCAGAGATCACTGAATTGTGGACAGTTTGCATTGATTTTTTTCAAAGCAAAGACCAGTCTTTAAACTTAGAATAGTTGAATGGGCTCTGCATCTGAAAACTGCTGACTGCTGCTCTTTCTTAAACAGTATATCTTTTCTTTGGGCTTTTTACAAATCTCCTTAGTTTTGCCCATATATGAGCTGAATCTCCCTAAAATACCAAGAGCTTTGCTGCATGCCTGTTCTTTTTCTCTGGTGACATACATGGCATGGGATCAAGAACATTCTTTTGAAGGACTAAGCTTCGATGTCTTGCCAAGATATTTTTTAACTGAAACTCTGTTAATCAGATGCAGGTATTTCCTTTTGAAAGAAAAAAATATAGCAGAGCAATGGCTGCATGAGACTGGTGGAATGTACTTTAAATACGTGATTAATTAGCATGCACTTGGAATTAAGTGTTACAGCTTTCTCTTTCCCCAAAAGTTCCCTGCTGTGTCTTAATTTATACTGGCAGACAATATGTGTAATAATCTCAAAGAGATCTAGTTTGTACAGCTTTGTTAACTTGAAGCAGATAGCAGCACAGCTATAGTCACAGCTACGCCTATATATACTGTCGGTTTTCTTAATGTTGGCTGTGGAAAACTTTTAAAATTGTGTTTCTGTTAGAATTGGGAAGAATGACCTCACGTTAAAAATTGTAAGGAGTTGGAGAGCTAAAGGAGAAAGTAAATGTCCAGGAGGAATTTTACTCTTGGTCTTTCTGTAAGGTGAATGAGTTTTCTTTCCTCCTCCTAGCTCTTTTGGGAGAAGCCGCTAGACTACAGCAGAGTCACTTCAAACGTGTCAAAAATTTGTCGTGCGTGTTTTAGCGTCTTGTGCATCACAAACAGGCTCTTCATTGTGGCATCCTATTGTGTTTTTAAGGTTATCCTAATAGACTTGTTCTGTCATGGGTGTTCCAGACTTGGAATGTTTTAACCCTGTATTTGCTTAGTTTTCTTCTTGAATGACACACAACCTTGCATGATTGTAAAAGTTCTTCTGATCTCACCCAGCCATACTTGCCTTTTGTCAGGAATGCCACTAGGCATCAACATTTCCTAAAAATAAACAAACACGTGCAGATATGACTGAATACCCAGTGCAAACCATTATGGTAAGTAGGAGGCAGCAATTCTTAACCCTTTTCAGTATAGCAGGAATGTATTGTCATATAAGCGTGCTTTGGTTTGGGGAGCGATTAGTAGTTAAATAATCATGGGCTTCTGTTGCTACAAGAAGGATCAATATTAGCCCCGTCAAACAGAAATACAGACTTAAGCAGCATCATATTATCATATTTTAAAAATGATACCTGTTTTTTTTCCTAAGTGCATTGCAAAGCTCTTAAGAATAATGAAGTATTTAAGTTCTGTGACATTTAGTAAGCTGTATTCATTATTCATGGATGTAAAATTAATAAGTTATATGGAGTGGCAGCAGACAGTTGTATTTTGCCTGTCAAAGGCTTATTAATGGAGACTGCTGTTAGCACATGTCATGAAAACAAGCCTATTTACTTCAGATGTGAATTAAAAATTAGGCAAAAATAATATTTATGAATTAAAGCAGACTCAAAAGTCTTTATCTTATATATTGGGGAATGGGACTTCTCTATTTTGTTGTTGGTTCTGTTTTTTTTAATTTGAAGATTTGTCATCATGGCAACTGGGTTATTAGATCAAAGGTTGCTATTTTGTTCTAATCACCACTGTCCTGGACAGCCTGTTTCCATGATGGATAACCATTTTGTTAAAGGAAATCTTGCTAATATCCAGTCTGAACCTCTCTTGGTAAATCTTGAGGAAATTGCCTTTTGTCCTATCACTTGTCAGTTGGGGGAACAGACTGATCCCCACCTCTCTACAACCTCCTTTAAGGTAGTTGCAATAAGGTCTCCTCTCAGCAGTCCTTCCATGTAAGTCTCCACAGGCTACCATAGTCTGGGTATGGGAAATGGATTAACATTTCTCTCAAAACAAATTGGAAGACAGACAAAATGTAGTACAATCAGGGCATGTCTGGTACAATTGCAGGGCACTGGAGGATGGAGATGAGAGATTCATACTGCACTTGGCTCTTTTATGCAGTCTCCAGCCTGTAGTTCCACTTGTGAGTTAGTACAGGTATTGATGGAAAGGTGAAGTCTCCATGTGCAGCTGGAGTGTGGAAGACACAGCCCTCAGGGATGACTGGAAAAATTTATTCAGGGTTAGGGAAGTGTCTGGAGTGGTGGAAGCCTACACAGAAACGACAGGCCCATCTGAGTAAAACTGTAAGCCCTGGGAGTTGAATCACAATCGCTGTAGATGTTTGAAAGTTGTGGAGATCTGGAGCTTAGGGACAGGGTTTGGTGGTGCATTGGGGCAGCTAGGGTAATGGGTGGACTACATGATCTCTTCCAACGTAAGTGGTTCTGTAGTTCTGGCACTTAACATTTAAAAGCATCAATAATTGTTTTTAAACAGAAGTAATTTTCTTACAGGCATGACAGGGACTGACCAGAGGTGCTGTACCAGGAAAACTGAACTAACACACTTAGCAAAACGTTTTGGAAAAGAAAAGCAGGAAGTGACACTGTTAAAGGTGAAGAAGCAGCACTCAGGAAATAAGCCCACAGCAGCAACTTAATCTTCCTTTTTTAATTTCTCTGTGCTTCACCTCAGATTATCAGGCCATGCAAGCCTTTGCACTAAGAATTTCTGAAAACCGACCATTTGCCATTTTTGATGGAGTGTTGTTAAAATTTTGCAAAATGACTCTGAAGAAGATTTAAGGTAGTACTTGATACCTCATTGAACAAAATGTACCCTGTTGCTAACTTTGGCCCATTAGTAGTTGTTCCTTCCCAACTTTGTATTGGTCCAACTGAATTGGTTTCAGTGGCACTGTGTCATTCCTGTGTCGATGTGAATGCTCACCCCTACTAAAACACATTTTCCAAGATACTCTCAGCTGGGACATGGCAACTACATGAGGGGTGGTTGTGGCCAGGAGGAGGTTGCTCTCTTCTCTCAGGCAGCCAGCACCAGAACAAGAGGACATAGCCTCAAGCTGCACCAGGGGAAATTTAGGCTTGAGGTGACGAGAAAGTTCTTCACTGAGAGAGTCATTGGCCACTGGAATGGCCTGCCCGGGGAGGTGGTGGAGTCGCCATCTCTGGAGCTGTTCAAGGCAGGATTGGACATGGCACTTGGTGCCATGGTCTAGCCTTGAGCTCTGTGGTAACAGGTTGGACTTGATGATCTATGAGGTCTCTTCCAACCTTGGTAATACTGTGATACTGTGTGATAATATTGGAAATGCTAATACTAAATAATCCACTATTAGGTAGACCTGTCCCAGGTTAGCTACATGCTTGTACTAACACAGATTGAAGGCTTGGAGTTGTAAATGAAACTCTGCTGTCGGTGTTTTTCCTAGTGTTTTCCTTGATTGTTGTAGGAAAAGGACTAAGTAAGGAAATGACACATCTTTTTAATCTGTTAATGTATTAAATTGTTGTCCTCTGTTATTTGAGCTGCAGAAACAGGAGAGAACAGTTACAAACAAATGACTGGGAATGTTTTTTCAGTTATGTACTTACATATCCAGGACTGAAGATGAGATTTCAATACCTGTTTACTTTATGGAGGGTATCTGACTCTATGAAATGTTGATTTGGTAATTTACTGGGACTTCAATGCTTAGTGTTCTATGAGTGTCCTGCCTCACATGCTGATGTAAGGAAATGGTGTTACTCTCCGTGTCACAAGTAGTGGGTTGAAGTGCAGAAGGCACTTAAGGCAACCTTTGAAAAAACTCTGCAGATGTCTGTCCAGGCAGTTTCCTGTATTGTACAGGTCGTGTTGGCTGGGTAGGTTTGAGCCAGGGCCACCAACCAGACAGCCTATAGATATCTTTCTTTTTTTGCTCCAGTTAATTCTGGAGGTTCATTGGTGCACATCTGCAGCTTGGTCAGGCCTCACGTATTCACCTATTGGCAATTTCTTTCTACAGTCTTTGTCCCATATTGCCCTCTACACCTCAGTAACTGCACATTTACAAGAAGAAGCTGTTTCAGCTCTGCTGTTAGTTACTGTCTTTGGTCAGTGGCCACTGACAACCCACTTCACTGTGGTGTCAGATGAACTGCAATCCCTGTGCATACTGGTTCAGCACAACAGTGCACTAGGAGCCTTCAAGCAATTGGTTCTGGTTTGGGCAGTTAAATAAATTGCTCTTAGCACCTTTCAGCCTTTCAGCTGTGAGTCTCTGCTGGTCTTTCTAGTGCTCTGTTTAGCCCTCGAAGATGAAAGTGAGAGGATGCCTGCGCGTACAGGAGGCTGCATCCCTCTGCCCATTGCTCTTGGTTGCTTCCAGGCATGGTCACAGGGGCATCCTATTGATTCCTGATGTGTCTGGATGCCAAATCCATGTGCCTGGGTGGGCAAATTTGGGTGTGATGAGTTGTAAAATTAAGCCTTCATTTTTGTCTGAGTGGTGGTAAATGCTCGAGCCAAAGGTCATGAATGACAGAACTATTCTCCTATGCTAAACACGTGTATGTATTATGCATTTCAAGTTAACATTTAATAAATGCCACTATTAAATATGACATTCAAAACTGTAGCTAAGAAAACAGTAATTTAATCATCTTCAGGCCCATTTGAAGACAAGAACTGTGTGAATGCTTGGAGTTACATTTTTTTTAAAAAAGTAATTTTTTCAGCAGCTGTAGCCTTGGCAGTGGGTTCAGGTAGGTCTCAATACTTTAGGGTGCAGGCCTCCTGTACAGAGCAATTTGTAATTTTGAAGCTCCATGCTTGAAAGTGAGATGGTTTCTCTTTTAATTTTATACAGACAACTACATAATCCTCTGTTCATTTTTTGTTTGTTTCAAATACTGTCTAGCTTCAAATCCAATCTCACCATTTACCTTCTTTCCACTAACTCTGAACTGCACTCTGCTGCAGTCTTGTGCAAGTATGCCTCTGCTCTCTTCTTGAGCCACCTGAAATTTTGAGAGTCTCCTCACTTCCCTTGGCAATTTACTCCATGTGCTCTCAGTTCCAGTCCCAGCTTGGTCTCATCCCTTGCCTTTACACAGTAGGGTTGCTACTTCCATCCCCTTATTCTCTAGCAGTTGTCTCTGGTCTATTGCTGGAGAGGCATGAAAGATGTTTCACAGAATCACAGAATCATTAGGGATTGGAAGGGACTTTGACAGATCATCCAGTCCAATCCCCGTGCAACAGAAGGATCACCTAGTTTCTGGGAAGGTTTTGCACCCACTGCAAGGGAATGTCCTTATGGGGAGAGATGAGTGAAGGTAGTGCTGACAAGACTCCTGTGACCTCCAGGATGACAGCATAACCCACAACTACAACTGAGGGAGCAGATGAGACCCTAATGGCTGAGGTGTCTTGCTCTGCATAACCTGGTTAAGATTTCATTGTGTGATTAAAAGTGACAAACTGAGTGCACAGTTCTGACATGTTCAATGGCACCTACAATTTTGTTTGGCTTTTGTAATGAGAGGAGGCTGATCATAAAATCCTGGACTGTTACTGAAGTGCCATCTGTGGCTACTTCTAGGTCTTCTAAGGCCTTTTAAGAGAAAGGTCTATTCTAAAGAATCTGCACTCATTTTATGCATAATAATAATGTCTTGAAGAGAGGGTGCATTTGGATTAGATACAAGGAGGAAGTTCTTCACTCTGAGAAGAAACTAGGACACGTTGCCCAGAGAAGTTGTGTATGCTCCATCCCTGGAAGTGTTCAAGGACAGGTTGGATGGTGCTCTGGGCAAACCCAGGCTAGTGAGAGGTGTCTGCCTATGGCAAGGGTGGGTAGAACTCAATGGCCTTAGAAGTCTGATCCAACCAAAATCATTCTACGGTACCCTGGCCAAAAACACCCACTACTTTTCTTCCTACAAAACCATGATAAGAGCACCTGTGGTGCTTCTCCAGTGCCAGACTGGAGTCATGTCAGCGCCCACTGTGCAGTCATGTCAGAAGCAGTGTGACTGTGCTGCCCTGCCACCAGACAATCCCAGTGCACCAGCTGCCTGGCTGTTTTTTGGTTTATTGATGTTTTCCAGTTTTTCAGAAAAAAATGGATGTTAATAGCAAAACCATTCACAGTGTTAAGGACTGTAACTCTAGATTTGTGCCAGGGAAGTTACTATCAACTGGGTGTTTAGGGTATTGCCTGAACAGATGAAATGAATTCTTTTCAATTGAACTCAGTGGCCAAATTTACTTGCTTCAGTGGGAATAGGATTAAACCCTCTAACAGAATTTCCCGAGGAAGGAAAGTCTAGCGTGGTCTTGGACAAATCTTATAATTTTTAAGCTTTAATCATTTTATGCCTCAAAGACCCCAGGGGGTCTAGTATTTACATAATTGTAATTTATTGGGTAAAGATTCTCCTAACAGAAAGAAACATCAAAGTGTTTGACTTCATCAAGTTCCAGAAAAATTCTGAACTTCACGTGGAAATGAAAGGTAGAGGAAAATATTTCTTTGGACCAATTAGAGAGAAATGACACTGGGAATTTGAAGTCCTGGACTGTTAGAGGATTTTTCATGGAATGCAGTTAACAGTTATGCAATGAACACTTACCAGGGTGCTGGACACAACATTCATGGCTGCGAGGGTTTTGCTTAGTATATAAACAAAAATAATATGATACTGTATTATGTTTTATATTATTAGAATCATTAGGGCTGTTGCAGTTTGAGAATTGCCAGAATTTTTAGATGTGCCGAGGTGCTTTCATGAAAGAATGAAAAGTTTTGTTATTTTCAAGGGGAGCCCTTCCCTCAGTTACCTGTCCTGGGGGAGGTGACACTGCCCTGGAACATTCCCCTGGCTAGGTCAGTCTATAAAAACCAAAGCACGCCCTTTGTTGGCGCTCTTTGGGGGCTGTGGCCCTGAAGGGAGTATCCCCCCCCCTACCGCCCGTTCCCAGGGCGGTGGCGAGGTGAGAACCGCAGCTCCGAGAGGACCGCGGCTCCCGAAGCAGCCGCGGCTTCTGAACCAGCTGCGGCCTCGGCCAGACCCCACTGCCGGCGCGCACCTGCCACCGCACGGTCCAGAAGCGACCCCGGCCACAACTTGCCACAGGTGCACGGTCCCGCCACTGCCGCCACATCACAGCTTCACCGCACCCCACACCGCAGCCCCAGGCTGGAGAGGCAAGACTGGTGCAGATTTGCCATCACGACCCCTCCACCACGGACAGCTTTCAGCATCGCAGTGAGCTGGGGTACTCCTCTTCCCCCTGGAGCTGAGACAGGAGAGAGAGAGGAGAGGATCTTTGGAAGACCCTCTTGGCCACTTGTGGAGTGGGGGGGGTGGGGTGCGGCCCTGCTGACACAGCCATGCGGTCCGTCTCCATCTTGGATTCTGCATGTGGTCGGGACCATGTGGCTGGGCTGCCGCCATTTTGGAAAGACTGATTAGCTGGAGGAGAGGCTGTCATTTCTGCCACTGAGAAAAAACTGGCAGCGCTTAAGTTTTGGGGGAGAGCTCCTTCATGCTTAGCTGAAGAAAGCACGAAGACTTGAGAATCCTTAAACCTTGGATCTGAAAGACAGAGACTGTGTTCTTTGTTTGCTGCTGCACCGCGGGATGCAGGTATGGGCGATGAGAAACTCAGGCCATCCCGGACTGACATGCTCTCTTTCCCAGGTCTCTAAATTGGAAGAAGATCCAAGGCCCAAACTACAGTGATCTCCCATTATATTTTTCTCAGGTTGTGTGATGGCATTTATGACAGTTTCTAGTTTGTGTGCACCGACTTGTGTAACCTTTTCTCCCATTCTGTACATAGTTATAGAGTTAATAAATCTTTCTGCAGTTTCCCTAAGCCATCGATTGTCTGGCAAATTTATCCGAGATGTCATTGAGATCTCACTGCTTTGCTTTCCTTTCTTTTATCTTAAATTGTGGTCCTGAACCCACCACAAGGGATTAGAAAGGACCTTGAAAGATTGTCTAGTCCAATCCCCCTGACACAGCAGGATCACCCAGACCAAGTCATACAGTCAATCAGGGTTAGAAGGGACCACAGGATCAGTCAGTTCCAACCCCCCTGCCATGGGCAGGGACACCCCACCCTAGACCAGGCTGG
>VXBP01002723.1:0-20595 GCA_013400115.1 Rhinopomastus cyanomelas | reverse complement strand
GGCCATCAAGCCAGTTCTTTCACCATCTAGTGGTCCACCCATCAAAGCCATGTTCCACCAGCTTGGAGACCAGAATGTGGTGCGGGACAGTGTCAAGGGCTTTGCTCAGGTCCAGGTAAATGACATCAGTCGCCCACCCCTCATCCATTAATGTTGTGACCTGTTCATAGAAGGCCACCAGGTTTTTCAGCCAGGATTTGCCCTTGGTGAAGCCATGTTGATTGTTCCAAATCACCTCTTCACTATTCTATTGTCTTCAGTAGTGCCTTCAGGAGGATCTGCTCCATGAGCTTACCGGGCACAGAGGTGAGACTGACTGGCCTGAGGTTCCCTGTCTACTCCTTCCTACCCTTTTTGTAAATAGGAATTATATTTGCCCTTTTCCAGTCAGTGGGGACTTCACCAGACTGCCATGACTTTTGGAATAGAATAGAGAGGGGTCTAGCAACCTCATCAGCCAGTTCTCTTAGTACCATTGGGTGTATCCCATTGGGTCCCATGGTTATGTATCTGAACAGGGTGTCTGTCCTAACTTTACACACAAATGAGCGCTTATGGAAATGGAAGCTTTCCCAAGCATATTGCATCTGTAAAGAAAAGTTACAGATAGTTTCAGTACTTGTCCCCCAGAACATACGTTCTTTTGAAATATTGATGGTTTATCAGTTACCTTAGGCTATAAACATCTGACTGAACTGATTTTTAGTATTTAAGTACAGCTTTGTATATTTAATATTCTCAAGAATCACAGAATCATTAGGAATTGGAAGGGACCTCGAAAGGTCATCCAGTCCAATCCCCCCACCACAACAGGATCACCTAGACCAAGTCGCACAGGAACACATCCAGGCGGGTTTTAAATTTCTCCAGAGAAGGAGACTCCACAACCCCCCTGGGCAGCCTGTTCCAGCGCTCTGTCATCCTCCTGGTGAAGAAGTTCCTTCTCATATTGATGTGGAACCGCCTATATTCCAGCTTACACCCATTGGTCCTCATCCCATCAGTGGAGCCTGGCTCCATCCTCCTGACACCCACTCTTCACATATTTATAAACATTAATGAAGTCCCTTTCCCCATTGCTGCTCTACTCTCATGTATTTCCTGTTTAAATTCTCAATCACCTTTTAGTTAGCTTCAGGCAAACTCAAATAACTTCACTTGCCTGTGCAGCTCTATACTCCTTGTTGTACAATAAACTCCAGATCCTTTAATGGCATTAATTGCTCGAGCTTAATCAATTAAACTTCCCAAAGTTTTTGGAAGTACTGTGCTTTTTTTGCAGGCAGCAAAAAGCAGAAACGGAAGCTCAGGCTTGGGAAATTAAATGGGACAAATACTCAAATTCAAGAAAGACCATTAAGAACACAACAAGGACCTTGTGAACTGTTATAGTGGAGGGAAGGAAGGCTGTTAGGAGCTATTTTTTCTTTGGTTAGTGATGCAGTTGAAGAAAGATTCACAGAAAACCCACGTACCACAAGCACAGACAGGAGTGGGGAACACATGGCTCAAGGAAGCTGCTTCTCACTCTTTCAAGCCACATGCTCAGCCTCAAGTACTTCTCCTGTTGAGAACTACTATGTGATCTCAAATGTCCTCCAGTGTCAAGAGGTATGGCTAGGAGATTTGAAGGGTACCACTAGGGCTTCTGTAATTTTTTCAGCTTTAATGAGAGTGATTGTAGTCCAGGCTCCACTTTTCTGTAGATTTAACATAAATATTGAATTGCCTAGGAGGCGCGAACTTTTGATGGCTTAAATGCAAGTAGGAAAAAAAAAAACCCCATGCATTGCAGTGTTTTGTTCAAATGTTTGAAATGGAAATAAACTGGTTTCAACAGAATTCTCATCTGCTAGCATTCCAGGATTATTTAATATTTCAGTGTCAAAAGTTCATAAGAATTATTTAATTTGTTGTAGCTTGTACATTTGAGTCATCAAGGGTGGTGTTAAAATTTGCTTAATGCTGGCATTTGTGCTAGAGACTTCAGCATGGAATTTCTTCCTTTCCTGGCTAAGGTGCAGAAATGTCACTGCACATTGGTTCATGCTCCAAGCAAGCTGCAGCCTTAGCCAATCAAATAATTAAGGAGAGAGTTTTAAGTTTTCAAGAGGTGCTAGAATGTTTCAAATTCTGAAATAATGGGGAAAATAGCTATTTATTCATGTTATATAGAGCAGAGAATGGCCGGCCTCAATGTAATAGATTATGAATTAATTCAAATAGAGTATCTTATCAAACTGCGATCTCAAAGAAAACCAGACCCAAACCTTCTGCCCATAAAGTGCTGTTCCTGAAAGAGGACTATTCTCCATGAAAAGAGCGATTTAAAACAAATTTCTGTTAATAATAAGCAACTAGTGGCTAACCACTAGTGTGCTCATGACGTACTAGCGGGAGGAAGATATTTGTGAGAGTTTTACCCCCGATGATAGCTTAGTAATTTATTTCTTGTAGAATTTTTCACAGTTTTGCTGGTTTGTTTTCTTTTCCTGTAACTGACTTAAAAATCCAAAGCTTAGGTCTAAGGTTTGGTTGGATTTTTTTTAACTGATTTAGTTGTGGGACATTTAAAGCAGATTAAAAAAACTGGAGGAAGAGAAATGCAAACATTAAAAGTAAACGGATGAAAGCAGCAAAGGAGCTGGACGACCAGGATCTTTTATCAAACAGTGGATGTTTATCTTCTATTTTAGTTTATGAATAGAAATAGTAGACCGTGGAGGGAAATCCATATCCTCAAGCATTCCTGTAAGATGCTTATGTTTTGCGTTTCTTGCTAATCCTGTTGGTGAAACTCTTGCTTTATCACTTAGCAGCAGTAACAGTAATGGCTCTAGACAGTTTTCTTATCTCAGTAGTGTTTGCTGCTAGTAACAGGTTTTCAGTGATTCTGAAGGATTATGTTGGTTGTCTGTGTAGTTCCTTGGTTACCTCATCTATAAAATACAGAACCTGAACATTCCTGTTGCAGTTTATTCTAGTGGGAGATTTCAAAGTAACACTGTCTGGCAGGGTAGCCCTACAAGGCGTTGGTTTAGATCTTGATCCATCTGTTCAACAGGTCTCTTTTTTGTAGTGACTAGTCTGAGTATAACATGGGTTCTTCCTCTATAGCTATTTTGTCAGACATTTGCACGTAGTCCACTAGATTCTGCCACAACAGAAAGGTCAGGAGATGACGATTTGGGTTTAGTGCCCAAGCCTAGGGGAAACATTACTATATTATTATTATTATTATTACTGCTAAGCATAAGCATTGGGACTATCTTGGTGGTGCTGTGATGGGGGATGGATTGCCTTGCACTGATCTGCACCAGAAATTTCTCTGTTCAGAGGGGAGGTGTGCTATTAGTAAATGCTCTTGTTGCACATACTAGCAGTCTCGTAGCCTAAAGAAATCCTCTAACTTATGATTCCCAAAGCCTGGCAGTTTTCTGTGAGGCAGACTGGAATTCACTTCTGTTCCATGCGCCTCCTCTGACACCTGTGTTGCTTCAGCCCACTAGTGAAACATTGAGGTTCAAATAATTTTCTTCACTTGCAAAATCTTAATGTTACTTTTTTTTGAAAATTTTTTATTCCCTCTGTGTGACCAGGGAAGCCGCTGGTGGCCAGAAGTAAGGAAGGAAACCCTAGGAAGAAAGACCCTTAGAGATCATAGTTTCTCCCCTGGGTACCAGAGCTGAAATGTCTTCCCTACCGGCTCTTGAAAATGCAGATGCCTGTATGTGAGCAAAATGCAGAGAAGAAGGCTTAAAAACCTGCACGAGTGACTCACTATTAAGGGAATTACTGTTTGAGGGGTTGTTTTTGTTTTGTCTCTCAGCATTTATTTTAGTGGTACGTTAATTACCGCTTTGTCTTCTGACTTGTTCCACATGTAATTTTCTCTAATTAACATGCCTTTTCTAATTAAATACCACAGTGCAAGCCTTTTGACTTCAAAATCTTCTGTTGTTTTTAATCCCCACTGTATTGTGTCCCCACTCACTCAGAGGGTGCTTTGGGCGCACAAATGCCATGGCTACCCTGGCCACAAAGGCTGTGGCCACCACTGTCAGACAGTGGGAGCAACAGAAATAATGGTGGAATGTACAACCTTGTACCAGTGTAAATTGGCATCCTGCAGCTTAGGCCAGCTATGTGTGTATGGGAAAGTAGTTTTCTGTTTCTTCTAGGTGTGAGTTTGGATTTGTGTCCCTTTGAATAGCCTGGTGTGTTAGGTACTCTGACAGGAAGGGTTGGACCAGACGATCTTTAGAGGTCCCTTCCAGCCCCTAACAGTCTGCAATTCTATGCGCAGGAAGCACCAGTTTCTTCAGGTAATTGCTCCCTTTGACATTGTTTCAGAAGATGTTAACACAGTGGTGGCTATTGAGGTTTAAGCCTCTGAGTCAGTAGGAGGAGCCAGTTGGTAAGTTGAAATCGCTGAGAGGTGCTTTAAGGAGGCTCAGCACTGTCTGTGCCACGTGCAGGCTGAATGATCAGGTTTTGTGAAGCACTCCGGCTCATGACTCAGAAGCTGTTATTTCCCGTCCTAGCTTGGCTATGACCCTTCAGCAAGTCTTTAGCTTCACTTTACTCTTCCATTTCTTCTGCGGAGTCAGTTAGCACAGTGTGCTTCTGAGGCCATCAGCACAGTGTCCAGCTCGGCATGGCTTCTAGCCCTGGGGGAATCTGTCGACACAGTCGTGGTGAGGATTATGCTGCCATCAGCACAGGAGCCTTTTAGAGACGTGTTTAGCATTGCTCAGGCTAGGGCCAGGTGTGCACGAGACACTTTGGTAACATCCAATATGCTATAAGGGCTGCATGACTGGTAAGGGAAGATTTAAAAATCTCGTGGAATGGCTGCAGGGATCCTTTCAGAAGAAATAAAGCTCACAGTGTGCCCATGTCTTGTACAATGGGCAAAATAACTTGAGTGCTACTTTCATTGAATCCATTGAAACCGAGCCTGGTATAACTGTGCTGACACTTCCCATCTTCTTGTGTACCTTTCACATGGAATCACAGGATTGTTTTTATGTTGGGAAAAAAGGAGTTGATGAGCAGGTCCACATGCTGTGGGATGCTGTGAAATGCTGCAAGAACATTTTCGGTACTTTGGAGAATCATTGAATCGTTCAGGTTGGAAAAGACCATCAAGGAGTCCAAACATTAACCCAACTGTCCCAACCCACTGCTAAAACCTGTCCCTGAGCTGCAGATCTCCACAACTTTGAAACGTGTCCAGGGATGATGATTCAGCCCCCTCCCTGGGCAGCCTGTTCTTGGCCTGGTGGCCCTTTACAGGATGAAAGTTTCTCCTCAGGGCCAACCTAAACTTCCCCTGCTGCAGCATAAGGCTTGTTCTGTCCTGTCTGTAGTGGTAGTAATGTAGTGGAATCTTGTCCAGATCACCTTGCCTCTCACCTGGATCTCCATTAACATTGTGGGTCAGAGACCCCAACTATATTTTAACTTTAGCTAAAGTGTCAGACACAAAGGGAGTGTTTAAAAAACCACTTATGAACCTGCAGGCAGTGAACTGATTCAATCTGGGGAAGACATTTTAATTAATTCCCCCTACCACACTGTCCCTTGTTCCTTGTGAGAAGAGACAACCCTCACCTCTCTACAACCTTCTTTCAGATGGTTGAGAACAGCAAAAAGTCTCTCCTCATCCTCCTTTTCTCCAGGCTAACCAGTCCCAGGTTCCTCAGTCACACCTCACAAGGTTTGTTCTCCAGACTCTTTGCCAACCTTGTGGTCCTTCTCTGATACAGAAAACTTGAACACAATTAAAAGGTGCAAAGAGTTACTGATGATACTTGACAAGGCTAAACTGTGGAGCAGACCCTCACCTACTGTAAATCAGCACGGCTCTGGGGGCAGTCAAGCCAGTGATACTCACTTATGTCCTCGCCCGTAGTTTATTCTGTTGAACATGTGTTTTGCTGTTTTACTTTACAAACAGGATCAGGGTTACTCATCTGTTCATCTATGTACTACAGCCACAATTCCATCAGTTTGATAATCCTTCATTTTTGCGTAACATCTGAATCACTTCTGATGCTTGTGATGTGACTGTGCAGAGGACTGTAATTTGAAATGAGGAGCAAGCAGCTGGATCAGAAAAATTCATGGCTATGGTACTGAATTTTTCACCGCCTTTTACCTCAGGTTCTTCTTTACTTGGGTGATAGCAATGGAGACTGTGTGCTGTGGGGAGGAGAGTGCTCTAATGGGTTCTCTGTATTAAGCTGAGAGTACCAGGGAACGCCCATAAAGCATCAGCAGAATTATGCCTGAAGTAATGGATTTTGAAATATAATGGAGTTATTTCTCTATTTTTTTTCTAAATTCAATGATTCTATGACATAGTTTGGTTTTGGTGACAGGAAAAGCTGTAAATCTCTATGTAGAATCATAGAATCATAGAATGGCCACGGTTGGAAGGGACCTTAAATCTAGTTCCAACCCCTCTGCGCAGGCAGGGGCACTTTCACTAGATCAGGTTACTCAGGGCCCCATCCAACCTGACTTTCAACACTTCCAGGAATGGGGCAGCCACAACTTACTTGGGCAACCTGTTCCAGCATCTCAGCACCCTCACAGGAAAGAATTTCTTCCTCATGTCCAACCTCAACTTCCCATCTTCAAGTCTGTAACCCTTTCCCCTTGTCCTCTTGCTACACACCAATATAAAAAGCCCTGCAAACAGCTTTCTTGTAGTCCCCTTCAGATATTGGAAAGCTGCTAGAAGGTCACATGGGAGCCTCCTCTTCTCCAGGCTGAACAACCTCAACTTGCTCAGCTTGTCCTTGTAAGGAAGGTGCTCAAGCCCTTTGATCATTTGAGTTGCTCTCCTCTGGATGTGTTCCAGGAACTTGATGTCCTTCTGATGTTGAGGACTCCAGAACTGGACCCAGTACTCCACATGGGGTCTCACCAAGTGCAGAGTAGAGGGCAAGAATCATCTCTCTTGACTGACTCTCACTGCTTCTTTTGATGCAGCTCAGGACACGGTTGGCTTTCTGGGCTGCAAGCACTCACTGACAACTCCTGGGAAACTTCTGGTCCCACACCACCCCCAAGTCCTTCTCCTCAGGGTTGTCCTCAATCCTTTTCTCCTCCCAATCTGTATTTGTACATGGGATTGCCTCGACCCATGTGCAGAACCTTCCCGTTGCCCTTGTTGAACTCTATACAGTTTGCAAAGCCCACATCTTGAGCCTGGCAAGGTCCCTCCAGCAGCTTCACATCCCTCTTGAACCCAGTAGCATGGGTTAGTAATTGGCTGAAAAATGAGTTAAAATAAAAATTCAGGTTACCTTGAATTTCAGCATTACACCAGGTTTTTCACATTGATTTTACAAGCATGGAATCCATCACCCAGATTTAGCACACAGACACTTAAGTTTGTGCAGTAACTGGCTCTTATCTCTGTAAAAGTAACACTACAGATAATTTTAAGATAGCAAGAGTGCAGACTTCTCTGTGGTCGTCTGCTTTGAATGAGCTGAGATAGGGCAGGAGTTAACTCCTAGCCCTTCTATCTGAGCCATGGGAGTCCTCCTCTGTGCACCTAGAGTACCTGTTCCTGTGCTGACAATGGGGACCTCTGATGGGTCTTTTAAATAAGAGGCCAGAGTGTGTTCTTTGTGGTAAAGTGACTAACGTGGAGGTACTGGAATCTTTTTTGATGTATCAGCTCAGTGGTTTGAGCTTTAATCTCAGTAGCGAAGCAGCACAAGGTTTATCTGCTGATGATTCATCCCCCACCCACCACCTGCCTATGCAGCGAGGGACGGAGGGGCCAGGGAAGGCACTTTCCGTGCAGCTGTTGCTACCGTGTCTCTATGACAAGGCAAATTCCAAAGAACACCAGAGGAAAGTCAAATCCCGCGATGTTTTGCCATGGCATCCCTCTGGACTGAAGCCGTCCTGGGCTTCAGTCGTCTCCCAGCTCCTCTTTTTGTGTATCCCAAGAAAACATCGTAGCACTCTTTTGTTACCCCAAAAGAGGACAAAGCAGTCCTGGGAATGTGGGGAGACTACCTGAGGAATTTTGAATTCAAACTGGGAGTTGATTTCTGGTGGTCATTTCTTCCAAGGCTCCACGGAAGCTCGTGTGGGTTTGTACTGGGACCTTCACTTACCCTGTTAAATCATGCAGCTTTATGCTGTGTGATACTTAAAAAAGCTGTAAAACGTGATACTGGTCTTTGAAGTTGAACCTAAAAATCTCAAACTTTCGGTAAGCTTTTAGAATGAAGTGCTGAAATCTCCATATCTGAGGCTTTAGTATAAAAATGCTGAGTTGATTATTGTTTCTGATGACTTTTCTTCGTAGCAGAGCTCACCTGTGAGTGTTTGATTTCTGAGAGCTTCCTTGGAATTCCTAGCAGAAAGGGGCAACATGGCCAGTACTAAGTTTTTAAATAGAACCTTCTAAATTATTCATTGATATGTGTTTTAATGGATCACTCTATGATTTATTATTTTTTTAGACAGGCAGCTTCCTAAGAGAGAAGTTTATCAATAAATTACGTTTACCAAACCAGAGCGATGTTGCAGATTGTTGTGATATTTGGAACTACATCTAAAGCTGAAATTCTACTAGTTAACTATTTTATATTTCCTTTTACCTGATTTTGTTAGGTTTGTCATTCAGGGCAGAGAAATTGAAACTGTGTTAAAGTGATACTGAATTATTTGGCAATTTTAATCCTCAGTATTTTTTAGCAATATAGAAAATACCACAGATCCTAAGTCTCAGGTCTTATCAGAAAGAATCTACTTTTCAGTAACAGGTTGTCAAATCTTTCTGGAATCTGGGAATCTTTCAATTACGGGGGGAATATGTACTGAAAATAATCAGCTAAATGGGGTTTGGACTTACTGAGGCAGCCTGTCACTGTAATGCGCTTCCTAACCTGTAGGGATGTTCCCCAAGCGTGGGACACGGCAGGTTGAGCACTGCTACGTTCTGCTCTTGCTGTGCTGAGGGCTAGCACCTGTGTCCATGTCTCCCACTCAGGAAGAAAAATCCCAGTCGTGTCTGTGCTTAAAAGACAGAAGGCGAGGGAAGGGTGCAGTCTGTCCAGTGAAAGTCAGGGTTAAGCTGCAGAGGTTGGAGTAATACGGGAGCTCAGCTCTGTAGCGGTGTGATGATGTATAGTGTGTGTAACAACATGTAGTAGTACGTAATGTACCCTCATCTGTTCTCTCACAGATTGCCTGCGTCCTTATGTTAGGGATGTTGTGTCATGCTGCATCTTTCCTGGGCTTACTAAAAGTCTTTTTTCCTCAGTAATTTGTTATTGAAGCTGAATTAACTTTAGATTAAAGAATTACTGTGAACAAAAGGTTCTAATTTTAACGGGCTCTCTCTGAGGCTCAAAATCCGTGTTTTCTGTTATTCTGTAAACAAAACTCCCCTGTCACTTGCCGAAAACAACCACCAGCGCTCCATGGTGGGCACATGTTACTGTGCTACTTCATGCTGAGCACTTTGAGGTCACGGTGGTGATGTGGAGGGGCTGGAGAAGCCTTCAGCACTGGAAATATGACTTTGTGAAAAGTTCAGTAAGTGCAGGGGTGTCTTCTGGTCAGACTAAAATGCACTAAGTGCTTTGCAATGCAAGGGGAGCCCTTGAAAAAGTCACAGCCAAGTGTTTGTGTGCTGCACCTTACTTACATTTCAGCACGTGTCAAGGTGGTCTCAGAGGCAGGTGGAATGAGGGTCCCACTCCCACTATGAGGTAAGGCATAAGGCAGCACTTTGCTTATGATACAAAACTTTGACAGATGCTTCCTTAAAAACCACAGCTTCTGCACGTGTTAGTATTGGCGCTGGGCACTGGGTAAAGGGTTTCTGGATGACCCGTCGCAGAAAGGGAGGGACTGCTGAAAGAGTGCAGCCACCCAGGGACAATTCCAGATCCTTGTGCTCTCTGTGCTATGAAATGCTGGCATAAATGGCGGTTTTGGTAAATCACATTCTCTCTGCTGGTTTTCTTTCATTGGATCAGTGCAGAGAGATTTGATGTAAGAATGAACAAGAAGAGCTACAAACAATAACCTGCGGAATCTTCCAGCAGTCAAAGTTGCTGTACAAATGCCAGGCTTTGATCAAAGTGTGTCTTTGTGTACGACTGGAGTGTAAGGAGGTTTTAAGACGAATTGAACAGAAGGTCTCATTAATTTTCCTTGAATGTAAATACAGAGATTATTTCCTTTAAGAAAAACAGAATGGTGTGTTTGTGTTTTTTCTATCTCTGTGCTGGAAGAAGAATGTTAGATAAATATTGGTCAAAATAAACCTTGTTTGATCTCTGTACTCCCTTCAAATTCTCGGTGAAAAATGAGAACAGCTGTAACTGCTGTTAAATGTTGTATTTATTGCTTTGCACAGCTGTGGGAAGGCAGACCTCTCCTGGAGCCCTGTCCTTGACAAGTAATTAAAAATTTACTAACTCAGTCATCCTTTTTTGAAGAAACCTTTTAGCTCATTTCTGAATCTAATGAGCCTGACTTCAAACTACTTCAAGATTTAACAGCTAGTTTTACTGCTGAGGACTGTCAGCAGCAGCCCTGGATAGGCTCGTTCAGCAGGCAGGAAGGCATAAACCCTTCAGCAGTCTGTGCAAGGGCCGCTGTTCTCCTCAGAGCCATAGCAGGGTGCAAGTTTGAATTGACTGCTGACCAGGCACATTCAGAAGCTGCTGTTTTACACTGATTTTTGAGGTTTCAGTCTTTTGCCTGCTAGTTTATATCCAGCCTGCCATTTGTGGTAGAGCTTTTCATGGCATTATTGTACAGTAGAGAACCATTAAAACAAGGGATCTTAGTAGTGTAGAGCTGCTTCTGGGGACCGATACTCAACAGTTTACAGGGGTTTAATTACCATTCTTGGTGTGTTTAAGTCTTGTAGATGTGGAGATTAGGTACATGGTTTATTGATGGGTTTGGGACAGCTGAGTTGATGCTATCAACAAAGCGAATGTGCTCAAACCATTCTATGAGCTACTGAGACCTTAATCCAAAAATCAGATTCAGGCTTGGGTGCTATCCGGATTCTGTTTTAACAACACAAAGTTCACATCTCTTTAAGTTCCTGGTCTAAGCATGTGTCTGGGAACATAGATGTGTGAAATGCAAAAACAAAAAGCATCGTGTGCTACGGCCCACAGATAATGTTCTGCAGCACCTTAAACCCCAAGACACCACTTGTTGTTGTGGAGAAGAACAATTTTTCTTACATGATTTTCCTCGCTGCATGGGCAAGAGTGGCAAAGCACATTGGGAAAAGCAGCACATCCTGCTTGCCCCACTATTATTCCCATTCCTCTTACCCACTGCTGGTCATTGCTGAAGGCATGAGACAGGATTTAGGATCTAATGTTGTACAGTTATTCTAATGTGCTCATATAATTGCAAATGTGACAGGACATCGTAATCCCTTTATCTTCCTCACTTCTGTATAATAAATCATGATTGCTGCTAGCTTTCTCTTATAGCTCTACACTGAATTTAACTGTAAAAGCAGAGCATACAAATCAGTTTGTAGGCTGATGGTGTTTGCTCCAGTTGTCCCATTGCAAACTTATTTATCTGTAAGATAGTTGTATTTTGAGATATGAAATAAGCTGGAGTGGGTTCCTTTTAGGTTTTCAGTTTTACTTACTTGCTCCTTAAATTTAGATTTGCAAAGGTGAGTGTGTGTGCCATGTCCTGACTGCAGTGTGGTTTTTCTGCTGCAGCTCTAGGGAGCATCCTCACTAGTATCTTTTTTGTTTTGCTTCCTCTCTGATACCTGTGACTGGCTGATGTGTCTGAGGGCCTTTTGTATAAATCAGATTTACAGACGCAAAACCTTTGAGGGGATTTATGGAGTCTTTTGTTCCCCTCCTTGTTCAAAGAAAACTTCGCTTGGGATCAGATCTGGATTTTCTTTGTTTCGGGGTCTGAAAAATATCTCAGTTCTTTTCTTATAAGAGGATGTTTTCAAGTGTTACAGTGGAAAACATCAAAGCATAATAATAGCTGAACTCTAGGTTGTAAGACTCCACGATTTATACAGTGACGAAATACACCTCATGCACCAGGCTCCCTTCGGTAAGTGTTTATCTTCCCAGGCACCCGCAGAACAGCCTTTTCTCGAACAGATGTCAGCGGTTCCTCTGTTGCCTTTGTCAAAAACTGACTGTGTTTTTTGTGACTGCAAATAAATCTTTGTCTTAGGGAAACTGTGAAGTGGGTAACTGCAGGATTTCTTCCAGGCACTTGGCTCCTATTATATGTAGAAGAATCACTTGCTAATTTGTATTTTGTATGGACATGCAAAACAGACAGGCAGCAGTCAGGCTATTGCATGAAATATGATTCCCACTGGCATTAATGCTCCTGCTGGTAAAATACTGGCTGAAGGAAAAAGCTCAGGCAGTGCATTAGGACAGGAGCCTTCAGCCAGCAGAAAGAGCCTGGCTTAATTTTTAAAATGCACTATATGAAGAAAGATGGATTTATTGTCTTTGCAGGCATCAGCATCACAAATACAACTCACGAGTGAACATGAGCAATAGAACAGGGACGAATCTGGAATTCCAGACTCCTGGAGATTGGAAGACACCTCTGGGATCATCCAGTCCAACACCCCTGCCAAAGCAGGATCCCCTGAGGCATATCCCACAGGAACAGTCCAGGTGAGTTTTGAAAGTTTTGAGCTTTGAGCCAAATTTTTCGACAAATTAGAAATTTGTGTAAATTTGTAGTTGGTTTTCAAAAATTATATTTGGGGGCTTTTTCCTTTCAGAAATAGCAATGCTCTGTCTGTTCTGTGCTTTAGAAGTGCATATGGTCTGGATCTGCATATAATATTTTCCCAGATACCCCATTTCTTTAGTGCTTTTCCCCCAGGCCAGTCCCTTCTGGGTTCACTAAAATGAAATTTCACTATGTGAGCCTAACAGTATTTTCTCGGTCCAGCTAATACTCAGCTATACAAAATATTCCTCAAAAAAATGGCACCAGTTTCAGCAAGTCATTCTGTTGCTGTTCCTGAAATCAAGTGGGCTCTTTGTGATCAGGATTTGTAATGAATCTATTGCTTTTACAATTATCAGCAAAATTTCTCACAGGCTTTGATAAAAAGACTGACAATCTACAATTATGTAAATGGCCATTTAAACTGCTGTAAAGCACCTCAGCTCTGCACTGCTGCTCTCCAGTATTTACAAAATTTGCTCCATCCTTTATTTGTGTTTGGAGATTTTTTAATGAATTAGTAGAATATTGCCTTAAAGATCTAGTTCTAATCTCCTGCCATAGGCAGGAACACCTCCCACTAGATCAGGTTGCCTAGATCCCCATCCAGCCTGGCCTCGAACACTTCCAGGGATGGAGCATCCACAGCATCTCTGAACAACCTGTTCTATTGTCTCATCACCCTCAAAGGGAGGAATTCATTACATCTAAATTTCTTTAATCTAAATCCATCCTCTTTCAGTTTAAAGTCAGTCTTCCTTGTCCTATCACCAAAGTACGTCATAAAAGACCCTCTCCAGCCTTCTTGCAGCCTCCTTCAGGTACTGCAAGGCTGTTATAAGGTCCCCAGAACCACCTTCTCAGGCTGACCAGCTCCAGTTCCCTCAGCCTGTCTCTGCAGGAGAGGTGGTCGAGCCCTCTTGTCAACCTCGTGGTTTCCTTTGGATTCGCTATAACAGTTTCATGTCCTTGTTATGTTGGAGACTCAGAGCTGAATGCAGCACTCTAGGTGTGGTGTCACAAGAGTGGAGTAGAGGGAGAGGATTACCTTCTATAACTGGCTGGTCACACTTCTCTTAATGCAGCCTGGGATGTCATCAAGTAGATTTTTAGCTTGTCTATTTTCACATCTTGTGAGTTATTGCATATATTGTGAACCATCACCTTTATAGGGAATAGGGCTTGGAGCTCTCATTCCAAAGGCTCTTTTATGCTTGGATGTCATCCTTCAGTTGTCCCAATGCTGAAGCTGGAAGGAGTATCCAAGCTGTACTGCAGTGATGACCTGTTAAAAATAGTACAAAACCCCCAGCCTAGGCACCATGGCAATGACAATGGTTTGAGTGTGTTCCCTTTTCTCTTTCTCCTCAGTCAAGTACAGAAAAAAACCTGCTTGAACAGAAGGCAAAAATCACATATCTGGGTGTTTTTTCTTGTAATTCTTAGTAGAATTTGGAGAAAACTTGTCTCTGAACTAAAAGCAAATTGATTGACCTAAAACATCAATAGACCTTCCATCAGTGGATTTGAGTGGTGCAATTATGCAGATGTTTCCTGGTGCTCAGACGCTCAAAGTAGTAACAACTGGAAATGCCAGCAATAATGCCAGTCCTTCTCAGGTTTACTTTCTGTGTTTGAAAACCTGTACAACCCTTGCTGAAACCTTTCAGAGAATGGTTTGGAGCATTCTGAGTTTAGTTCCCACTTCCTCAGCATGTGTTTTTCCTCTCCTGGCTCCAGCCTGTGTAAAACTGGTTGATTTGCTACTTGGCAGAAGTTGCATTGCTGCTGAGGCTATCTGTGCTTCCTTGATCAACCCCATTCTGTAGCAGGGCAATTAGACAATACTACACTATTTGACACTGGAAGTGTAAATCTTAGGCCTTGGAGGAGACAGTTAGAGGTATAAGACATGAGCAGTAAATCTTAGGCACTTAGGGATAGATAAGGATTTGGATGTCAAAACACAGGATGTTACCGCTAGGAGTAGAACCAGGCGAGTAGATAAAACAGGAGGATGAAGTTAATTATTGTGTTTGCCCTTGAAGGCCATTGTGTTAATTGCTTGCAGTGAGAGAAAACGGAAATAACCAACCATGTAACTTTTGAATACGGTGAGATGAAGATGATTGGTAGAAGGTAGCTATTGATGAATATTGTAAGGTACACAAACCCAGTTATTCTGTAGAACAAACGTCTTCTGACTAATGACTTCTGGTATCTGAGCATTGGTCAGTCTACCTGCCTCCATAATCGCGATACCACTCTAGCATGTGACTGCCACTTTGTGACTTCTCCAGCAGACAGGGGCGTAGTGATGAGTCAAGAATTCTGAAGTTCTGCTCTTTGGTCATGAAGTATTTTTCCTTGAAGTTTGCTGTCTGTAACACGGGATTATGTTTCCCTATTCTGTAAGAAGGAAACAGACATTGTTGATCTGCAGTAATCACAAATGCTCACTTTTGTTCCAAATCCTAGGTTAGAATTTGTATAACATCATAGGTAATTTTAATGGTAATTCTTGACACCTTTTATGATTGATCTCCTCTGACTAATGACACAGAATTCCAAATTTCTGTAAGGAAGTCCCATTGTTTTTATTGGTGTTTAGTAGTGGAATGACCCAGTGAATTTAAACAATGACCTGCTCGTCTGCTGCTAAGGGATGATGTTTTTTGTGTCCGGCAGACAGTCACTTAGTGTACTTACGATATTTTAATGAGGCTGCGGTGGTAAGGACAGAACCAGGAAGCAATGTCCATGCCTGGCAAATGCTTTCTCTGCCAATTTGCCACACCCAGTCATTGCCTTTTGCTCAGACCACGCGCTTTCAGCTTCTTGCTTTTGAGTATTACTGAAATACCGTATGAGGTATTTGTGGGAGAAAAACTGTTGTTCTTTTCAAATTTCTTTCATTTTAGCTTTAATGGGGTGTCGACTCTGCCTGGTATGTAAACTAAAGTTTAGAAGTGCTTTCCTGTACTTTCAGTTATATCTGTAGGGAACAAAACTACGGAATAGCTCAACTGAACATATTTCTGTTGCGGTTTTGGATAAGGATCCAGGAGCAGGGAGGACTGTGGGGAAAGGTAGTCTGTCTTACTAGACAATCTAGGATAGAAAGGTCTCCAAGATAAAATAATCTAATACCTGAAGAGTGGAGATGAACCTTGCCCAAGAGGTGTAGGAGGATTTGGACATTGCAGTTGCACACAACCTGCCTCCATGTGTATGTACGCGCACCTACAGTGCATTTGCACCAGATTTACGACCTTTATTTCTCCCGTGTCTGTTTTAAAATGCAGTTTTAAAAGTAATAATAGAAAGAGGACACATGCACATTGGATGTTGCTGGACAAGAAAAAATTGTGATCAGGATTTAGTTTATAATCTGACTTTATAACAGAAATCTGTGGAGAGGGCAGACATTGTGATTCCGCCTTTTCACTGTGTCCACTTTCTGCAGTTGCAGGGGTGGTATTTATTTTATTACAATCACCTGATATTTACTGTCATTGCCACTGAGCAATTGTGCTGGCGAGTAAACAGTTCCCGTAATGTAAAATGATGTAATGAATGTTTCTCTTCCTTCCATTCCAAGCACGCTGGCCTGAATTTTCTGTCTATCTTTTTAAAAGAGTGGCAGGACTGTGCTGTTTTTCTCTCCAGTCTTTTCCTAACTTGCTGATCTACACAGCAAACTTTTAGAGGAGGGTCGAATTCCCTGCTGATTATGACTGTGCAGTGCCTAAAGTACAGAAAGCCTCCTAATCCTGCTTGGGGATACTTCAGTAAAAGTGATGGGTATGGACTGGAGAGAAGAGCTTGACTTTGGGCCCAGAGGTGTGTGTTTAAGCTAGGGAAGATGTTCAAACTTCTTTTCACAGGCTCTATAGATCTTGGTCTGCAGATCATTAGTGGGCAGCTATTGTTTTTGACTTGTCATTTCCAGGAGGATGGTTTATGAATTGCTACCCTTTGAGATCATTAATGCTGCACATGGATGTAGGGGCTATTTTCTAACTATAAATAATAGTAATAAATACTATCTGGAGATTATGTACAGGTTAGATGTGTTTCACCACAGCAATATGAACATAGACCCAGAAAGCTTTTTCTACCAGCCTCAGAGATAGATACTGGTACTTGAGCAGTGCTCAGAAGGCATATGACCATGTTTTCTTGATGTAGGTTCAGCAATTACTCTTGAGTTTTGTTCATGAAGAAGAAAGCCTTTTCTCCTTCTGAAAATATTTACAAATTGATAATCTTGCTGCAATGCAGATTTATATGATAGGTTTGCCTTTGTGTGATATTTCCATATACAACAGTTTGAATCACAGTGAAATACTGACTGAGCTTGAGGACATTCTTGAGGGCTGAGCTTTAGCTGCCTTTGAGGACAGTCTGACTCACAGAGAAGCAATTTAAAACCTCCTGCTAAGAACACTCATTAGAATAAAACAACTTTTCCTGAAAGTGTTATTTACGTTCTTCATAAAATTTCTCTTGATTGAAACTTTGCTAGATTGTAAAAATTGTGCGTCCTCGTGAGGACCTGATTTGCTCTAATAATATTACTGTATTTAAATATCCAGCAGGAAAGCATTTGTGTAGGCATCATGAAAAGTACATCAGACTGATATCAGAAACAAAATCGTATGTTTGATTTACAGAAGAAAAAACCACAGCAAAAAACTTTAAAAAACCCAACAAGAAGCCTCACAAAACAAAAGAAGAAATCCAAGTCCTGAGGCAATGATGGAATATTTTAACACCACCAGAGCTCACATGGGGTTATAACCAGGGGCCAAAGTCCTTTTCTCCCTCCTGTGATCAATAGCTGCTCTATATGCAGCAGATGTCCTTGTCTGATCACCTCATTTATGGAAAAGCTGTATCTCTTTCGCTCCCACTCACTTCCCAAGGTCACGCATGGAAAGCACCAGGAGAATAAGGTGTATGAAAGTGCTGGATGAGTGATTGTCTGCTACAGGAAGCCAATGAGTGTCAATTACCTTTTCTTAATTCTAAAAATACATCTGTTTTACGTGATCATACCTGTGGTACTTGTAAGGCAAATACGTGTCTGTGCTGAGCTCATTTGGTGAAAAATGGGCTGCTGGATTTCTAGCAAGCATTTCTTTTTCCAGAGCATGTTATCTTGCTACTGGTTTGTGAGCTGACGGATTCAGTATGTTCACAGACAATACAGTCTAACTTCTGCTGTCATGTGATGTTTTAAAATACTGGTGAGCAGAAAGTAGTTACTTCTGCTTCCTAAGTTTCCTGTGGAAGGCAAGTTTCATACAATCGCAAAGTGGTTCAGGCTTGAAAGGATCTCTGTGATCATCTAGTTCCAAGCCCCTGCCATGGACAGCGACACCTCTCACCAGCCCAGGTTGCCCAGAGCCTCATCCAACCTGGCCTTTAACACATCCAGGAATGAAGCATCTGAACCCTACCTGGCAGCCTGTTCCCATGTCTTACCACCCTCACAGTGAACTTTCTCCTTATATCTGATTTTACTCTTCCCTCTTTCAGTTTAAAGCCATTACTCCTCATCCTATAACTATTAAAACATCTCTCCCCAGCTTTTTGGTAGGCCCCCTTCAGCCCCTGTCTTCAAAACCATCAGCTAGTGTCTCCTGACTTTTTCTCATACCACATTATGGCACAAGTTTCCAAAGCATATCAACCTCTAAAAATGTAGGTGATGCCAGAATAAGGGATGTTTGCACCACAGCAGAGACTTCCATCAGATTTCCATCTCTACTTTCTCTATTTGACAGAATTCCCTAATGTGCTTGGTGCAGTGAAATCTGCTGCATCTCCTCTTCAGTCTTCTGCTAAAGAGCAGACAGTGTTATGGGGCCTGAGGGTCAGTGGTGACGTGGGCCTGTTGTTTTCACATTTTCATTGATGTCCCTGTGATTATTGTTGTATTTGCTAGTGTTTCTCTGGTACCCAGCATTTCACAAATGCTGTGACAAATGGCCACTTTGATTTTCATGAGTCCAGCCTCATGATCAGCTAGTAACATGCAGGTAGATCTTTTAACCTGATTTATGTTACACCGAATAGATAAGGATTTACGGTATAAAGGCAGCTAAAATCCCCAGTTGTTTGAAGTTGCACCTTATTTCTACTAGGGATGGAGAATTTAATGAAATTGTTTAGCAGATGAAGCATTACAGAGATCCCTTCAGATAAAATGAATGTGCAGAGCGGTGAGATCAGCGGTTCCCATGCTGGGAGCAGCGGGCTGTGTGTGGCTACATGCTCACTGAGGGCTGTTTTTACTAAAAAAAACCCAACAAAAAACAACCAAAAAACCCCCAAAACCACACACAAAATCCCAAAAAAACCACAACCCAAACCTGCTAGCCACAGTAGGTAAGCATAACGGTCTCCACCCGGCAGAAGAAGGGAAGTCTCCTGGTGCCCGCTAAGATGGAGATGGGAACGCAGACAGAGGGTGGAATGAAACAGGCTGAGACGCAGACCACAGGCTGCAGCGAATGCCTCAGTCTCTCCTCTGTAGCAGGGAATTGTGTATGCTGAGAACAGGTAGATTTCCTACTGAAAAGAGCTGCACAGCTGGAGGATGAAGTTGAACGATTAAAGGAAGAAGTTCATGGGCTTAGAGAATCAGAAGACGAGATAGACAGGTGGTACCAGGCTCTGGCAGCCCCGATGGCGAGAAAGAATTACCCATGATGAGACTCCATACAGTATCACAGTATCACAGTATTACCAAGGTTGGAAGAGACCTCATAGATCATCAAGTCCAACCTGTTACCACAGAGCTCAAGGCTAGACCATGGCACCAAGTGCCACATCCAATCGTGCCTTGAACAGCTCCAGGGATGGCGACTCCACCACCTCCCTGGGCAGGCCATACAAACATCTGATGATGAGGAGGAATGGGAACAGGTTCCCATCCGTGGGGGAAACAGAACCCTCTCATGCCCCCCTGTGCCTTTCCAGATGCCACTTCTCCATCTGCCCTTGGAGAATAGGTTTGGACCACTGGATTTTGGGGATCAGGATGAGGAGGTCAAAGAGATTTTCTTAACTAGAGAACCCCCAAGGAGCACCCTTAAAAAACCCCTTAAAACCTCTAGTACGAGAAGGAGAAGGGTAGTGGTTGTTGGTGACTCCTTTTTGAGGGGAACAAAAGGCCCCGTGTGTAGACCAGACCCTTCCCACAGGGAGGTCTGCTGCCTTCCAGGGGTCNAATCACATGACTGGAGGGTTGGATTGGATGGGTCTACACTATTCAGGAGAGACAGGCGAGGCAGAAGGGGTGGGGTGACCCTGTATGTTGCTGAAGTTCTGGAAGTCATGGAACTTGAGATCAGGGATGACAGAGTAGAGAGCCTGTGGGTTCAGATTTACAGGGTTAGCTAACAAGATCGACATTGTGCTTGGAGTGTGTAACAGACCACCCAATCAGGATGACGAGGTTGAATATTCTACAAATAACTGGAGGACATCTCACAATCACCTGCCCTGATTCTCTTAGGCGACTTCAATCTCCCAGATATTTGCTGGGAACTTAACATAGCAGTGAGGAGGCAGTGCAGAAGGTTCGTAGAGTGTACTGGGGACTTTTTCNTGGTCGGTGAGCCTACCAGCGGTGAGGCTTTTCTTCATCTGCTATTTGCAAATAGGGTAGACCTGGTGGATGATGTGGTTGTTGGAGACCATCTAGGAGGCAGTGATCATGGACTGATTAAGTTTTCAATTAATAGTGGAACAAAAATGGGGGTCAATAAAACGTCCAAACTGGATTTCCTTGGGACAGATTTTGGTTTGTTTAAGGAATTGATTGGG